>ML675627.1:2034986-2113063 GCA_007922155.1 Mesoclemmys tuberculata | reverse complement strand
AGCTGACAGCTTCTCCAGTGTGGTATCAGCGCATTAGTTGGATATTTAATTACACATTTCAGTTGCTCTAATTAAAAACCAACAAACCAAAAATAAAGCATTAACTGCTTTTCTTTTCTATGAGGACCCAAGACAGCGACAAACCTATTCCCAGTGGACTCACTCCGGTGCCACTGAATTCAGCGAGCAATTGTCCAATAGTGTCAAGGAAGACAGGGATCAGGCCTAATGCTCTGAGACCTACCCCCCTCGCCAGATCTCTCAGAACATCTCCACTGCTATTCTTACCCCTGCAGCGAGTCAGTTGAGTCAATGTAGACGTACCCTGAAGACAGTTAGGGAGGGAAGGTTCTTTTGGCAGATCACACAAGGTAGTTGTTTTATATAAATGCCAACAGGTGCCACCTACCCATTGGCAGAAGGTGCTGGTGGTTGAGGTCAAATAGGAAGCCACAAAAAATTAAAACCTGACAAAGCCTTTTCTAGTAACTCATCATCCACTTTGCAAGAGAGAAATAAATTATAAATACAGCGTGAAGTCAGCTGGGTGTGAAAGCTACATGCGACATCATTAGAGGAATCAAGCAGAGCTTTCTTTTGGACTAGAAAATGCCTGGGGCGTTTGGGATTGTCAGCTAGCGTAAATGAACTTCAATGGGGCTGCACTGTTACACCACCTGAAGGTCCAATCCTTGAAGTCCAACTGCATCTAACATGGAAAGAAGCAGATTTCAGCCAATTGGAAATGGTCAGCATTTTCTTTCCTGAGGTGCAAACACAGTGTTCTCAAGAAGCTAATCTGCCTTCTGGCAGCCCGGATTTAATATGATGTTTCCAAGGATTAAAAAACTAAAGGCTGGAAATACAACGGGAAAAAAATCGGTTACTAACCTTCCTGAATTGTTGTTCTTCGACATGTGGTCCTCGCGTCCATTCCAGGGCAGGCTGTGCACACCACATGCACCGTTGCCGTAGATTTTTCCTCGGTGGTCTCCGTAGGGCCTGTTCGAGCAACTTCCGGTGCAAGCATATAAGAGGCACTGCTGAGCCAGTGCTCTCTCACTTCCTTCTTGCCAGCTAGCTCTGGCCGAGGGTAGGAGGGTGGGTCATGGAATGGAAGTGAGCCACATCTTGAAAAACAGCAGTTATGGAAAGGTTAGTAGCTGTTACTTCTTCTTTGAACGCTTGCTCATGTCCATTCCATGGGAGGGGACTCACAAGCAGGGCCCCTGGAGGTGGGCTTGGCGTTCACAGACGAGCGGATGGCCACACTGCTCTCCCGAAGCTAGTGTCATGTTGAGCCTGTTGGGTGATGCTGTAGTGGGAGGAGAAGGCAGGCACTGATGGCCAGTTTGTGGCCCTACAGATGTCTTGGATCGGGCCCTGGGCCAGACACACTGCAGAAGAGACCTGAGCTCTTGTGGAATGACCAGTCAAGATGGCAGGAGGTGAAACATTTGCCTGCCTGTAGCGTGCCCGAATACGGGAGGTTATCCGGGACGAGATTCTCTGGCCTGAACCCGGCACGGTTCTCTGCTCTTGCCCCAAAGAGTTGCGTGGAACTGAGGATCTTTAGTCCTCTCGATATAGAAGACGACGCCATGCCTAAAATCTGAAGAGGGAAACTGCCGCTCTTCTGAGTTCTTCAGAACAGAAGAATGGCTTCAGGAAGAAAACTGGCAGGAAAAGGGCTTAGTTGCCATGGAACTGTGAGACCACCTGTGGTAGGAAGGCTGGATGTGGCCACAGTTGAAACTTGTCCTTGGAGAACACCGTATATGGTGGTCCTGACGTAAAGGCCCTGATTTCAGGGACCCTTCTCATAAGGAACTCATCGCCCTGGAGGTGCAGCCCCCCTATAGGTATGGGCTGTGGAAGGGGTGCCTCAAAATTGGAGAGGGAAGGGATTTTACTCCCAGTATTTCCTAATCCCAAAGGGGGTCTTCATCCCATGCTGGACTTGTGTCACCTCAACAACTCTCTCAAGAACCAGAGGGTCTGCATGGTCCCATCATCCCCTCCCTAGATCCAGGGGACTGGGACACCGCCCTCGACTTGAAGGCTGCTTATTTTCACATTTCCATCTACCGTGACCACAAAACAGTCGTCAGGTTTATAGTAAACCGGAGCCATTACTAATTCACAGCCCTCCCTTCTGGCCTGGCCGCAGCCCCCCAAATTTTTACGAAAGGCATGGCGGTGGTAAGGCCTGCCTCAGAAGGGCAGGTGTTCAAATCTACCCGTATCTCACCAACTGGCTGATCAAAGGTCGCTCAGAGGCTTAAATAAAGAACAGCATCATCTTGGTCCCAACCACCTTCTGCTCACTGGGCCTGTTGATCAAGGAGCAAAAGTCAGCTCTCATTCCAGTACCGGGAGTAGGTTTATTTGGGCAGTGCTCGGCTCAGCGCAGGCCACAGCCTTCCTTCCAGAATCTCAGCTCCAAATCATGTCAGACGGGGATGAAGGGCGGCTACTGAGTCCTTCAGGCCCTGGAGCTTGGTGTCAGTTTGCTCCAAAAACAAGGTGCCCTCCAAAGGGAAGTCCGCAAATCGACTGCCGGACCTCCTCAGGTAGGCCTGAGGGCTGCAGACAAGAGCATCACCTCGCGGCCACGGCAGCAGCCATCGTTCTGGCCACCGCGTCGGTGGTACAGTGACGCCTGGAGTGAGGGCCTCACAACGTTCTTTGCCTCCTCTAAGAGGGCGGGGAATTCTTGCTCGGAGTTGTGTGGTAGCGCCAAGGAGTCCCACAAGTTGTAATCGCATCTCCCCAGCAGGGCTTTCTGGTTCCAGAGACGCAGCTGTAGCCCACCCCAGAAAACACGTTTTTCTGCCAAACAGATCCAGCTTCCCTGAGGTTTTCTGTCTGGGGGGTAGCACTTGGATGGCCCTGTCTATCCCTCTCATTGGCCGCTGATAAAACTAGGGATCCGGGAGGAGGGTGAAAGTATAGGTACTTGTCCCTTTTGGCTGGCACACAGTATTTCTTCTCTGCCTTCTTTCAAGGAAGTAGAGAAGATGGGGTCTGCCACAGGGCTTTGACTAAATGTCAGTGAGGCTGTGGGGTGCGCCTCAACTTCTAGACCTAGGTTCACCTCTATCCTCTTTAGAAGCTCCTGGGGGGACTCTAAAGTCATCTTGTGGCAGCGAGCCACTTGGTCCTGAGATGGCCTTGTTCAGGGAGGAGGAGGCGGAGGAGGAAGAGGCCTGTACTGGAGTGGGAGTTTCCTCCACCTCGATTACCTTCAGGAGGCCCATGTCCTGTGCATCAGCGCCGGGTTCGGTACCAGAGTCGGGGTCCAGTGGTGAACGGAGTAGAGCAGGAGCCTGCCTCTCGAGAACAACCAAGCATGATCAGTCAGAGGACGGACCCAGTATCAGGGGAAACCCTCATGGTTCCAGAATGGCCATTGCATAGGCCACCATACAGTTGGCCAGGTACCAGCAGGGAGACACTCACCAGGGTCCAGTGGTACCTAAGACAAATACCAGAGGTGTCTCTTGGGATTGGTGTAAGGCTCCACGCTTCAGACGCCAACGAAGAGTCCTCCTGCAGTGACCACGGGGGAGCAGTACCCCACACTTCTATAGAGGGCCTGGGGACTTGTGCCGAACCGGGGCAAACCCTGCAGAAGAAAGCAGAGTCAGTTTGCCCATGGAAGGTGCCCAGAGCACCATGCTCTCTCCCACTCGTGCTCATCAGCGCCGGTGGTTGTCCCGTCAGGGTCGGCGGTACCGGGCGTGACAAGTCGTCCCCGGCTCTTGCAAAGGCTTCTGGGGTGGAAGGTGCTGTGATGCTACTGGCACCACAATGACTTCCTGGCACTGGCAGGAGTCCCACACCAGACTGGACGGTCCTCTGGGCAGTCTCGATGGTGCCACCAGGGGCCTACGGGTGGAAGAGTGGTCCAACTTCATTGCCTTCCCCTTTCTTGCCTTTCTTCTGCACCATGGAGCGTGCTCCCTAGGTTTCTTCTTGCACAGTGGAGATGGAGAACGGTGCAGGAAATGAGCGGGGCCGGAGGAGTGCTTCGCACAGAGGCCAAAGCGCTCGGCACCCAACCCAAAGCCGGCCTAAGAGCGGCTTCCATCGGAATCGGTCTAACCTCTCCGTCTTTCTCCGTATGAGGCTTAACGTCCCGACAAACCTGACAGCGCTCTCACGTGAGCCTCTCCCAGGCTTGCCACAGGAGGCACCAGGTTTGAAGCTCGGGGGCCAGCGCATGGCCACCCACAGTGGTGACGGGAACCCCTCCATGATAAAAGGAGGGGGTCTAACGAGCTGCACTAGTATTATCTGAACTACGACTCTACAAAGAATGATAACTAAAGCTACAGAGAGGGTGTGGGGGCCAGCAGTGCTTCTTATGTCAACACATACGTGCACGGCACCAGAGGGTGCTGGAGCCAGCCCGACGGACACCACGAGAGAAGTGCAGCAGTGCAGGCAGTGAACACCCACCTAACATGGAATGGGCACGAGCAAGCAGTGGGAGAAGGATAAATGTCTTGCAGGAATGAACGTCTTGCAGGACAGTTCCTCTATTTCAGGGGTGGGTCTGAACCCTTCTCGACCTAACAACTCCCAAATTACAGCTAGGTGGGGGAAGCTATGTGCTCCTGTACATCCGGTGGGACTAGGATTGCGTACCTTAAGTGGAGGGGAATTGCAGGCTGGAGAAAAGCATTTCTCCTCCACCCTGTGTGTAGAAACCACTCAGCCTCCCATGACAGGGACCAGATTCATCACCAAAACCCAGAGCTGCCCCAAGTCCAAACCATGGTGATCTTTTCCAAGGCAGATGAAAGAAGGAATTACACCACCGCCACGGCCACCAACAAAGCAGTCTTGGCATTTACACCAAGAATTCTAATACGCTCTAATCCCGTTCCCAAAAGGGGTTTACGCTCCAGGGTCCTATTAGCAAAAGGCTTTCTATAGATGTGGGATGGGGAAATTTTGTCAAGAGAAGAGGGAGAACAATTGAGCAAACATCAACTTCAAAAAACCCCAAGAGATTCTCATTCATAGTTGCGGCAGAGCAATCTGAAAATCGATGGTCTGCATTTTCCATAGTTCTCTGGGGAGACGCTTTATTACATGCCACGTACACAGGGGACGCCTTCCCTCTAAATGCACTAATAAGCCTGAAACTGTATAAATCAGCTGTGGGTTTACTGCTGCAGATATTCTCCCCGTTTTTAATTGCTGCACCAATCTCTGCAGGAGGTGTGAAAACAAGCAACACGATGGCAGAGAAGCTGAATGTTGAACGGGAACCGAAACTGGGCATGTTTCCAAAACTCATCTTGCTGATGAAAAAAAGATTGCTGTTGCAAAAAGATCTGGGCCCAGCTGCAGGAAACCCATCTTGAGGCTAGTCAGATTTGTAAGGTCTGATGGGACCGTTTTGATCATATAGTCTGACTTCAAAGATAACACAGGCCAGGGAATCTCACTCAATTTCTGCAGCAAGCCCTAACTTAGGCTTGGGCAATTAGCAGGTCTTCTAGAAAGACACTGAGTCTTGACTGAAAGACTTCAGCGGATGGAGAATCTGCTCTGACCCTTGATAAGCTTTTCCAGTGGTCGATTATCCTTTCCGTTCAAAATCCCACCTTCTTTCTAGTCTGAATTCACCCAGCGTCAGCCTCCAGCTGCTGGATTTCATTCTTTTCCTGCTAGGTTAAAGAGCCATCAGCAGTCGGAGATCTCTTCCCCGGGAGGTACTTCTACACTCCCATCAAGTCATCTCTTAATCTTCTCTTGGACCAACTTGATAAGCAGTCACAGGAAAACACTAAAACCAACCCGTGTTCTGTTCCTCCCTTACTCACCCCCTCTGTGGCACGTGTGTGTTGACAGGAAACAGCAGGGTGACGTGCAAAGAGAAAGCCAGGATAGGCAGGGATTGCGGTTTGCCAGAGGCTGGGAATGGCCACTGGGATGGATCATTCTATTCATTCCCACTGAAGCACCTTGCATTGGCCACTGTCGGAAGACAGGGCCCTGGTCTAGATGAACCATTGGGCTGACCCTGTCCGGCCGTTCTCACGTTCTGAAAGGTTAGCGTTCGCCACCCGAGAGGATCTTGACTCTGTGAAAACTCAACCCATTTCCAGTAAACAGTTAGGGAGTCCTGTGGCCCTTTGCCTAAATCCACAGGAATGCAAGGTCTGGGCAGAGCACATGGGAGCTCCATAAGGCACATCTACACAGGGCTTGCTCTAGCCTGCTCACCCCCCACCCTAGGCTTTAGAGCCTGAAGTGCAACTTTAAAGCACTGTCCACACAGCTATTTTTAGAGTGCTAGCACTAGTCCACTCCCAGGTTGGGATGCTCGCTGCCACAGGCTGCGTAGACTTACCCACAAAGGCCAGATCCTGTTAGGTGCTGACCACCAGCAAGTCCCACAGACGTCCATGAGAGCTGATCTGGGGGTCATCTTTGAGTTGGCCTCTCTACAGATCCTCACACCCAGGTGATGTCTAAATCTCGCAGACTTTTCCCTGTGTAACGTCTCTCAAGTCTTCCCTAACCATTCCTGCAGCTAAAAGCTGTCATGTCACATCTCAGCTCCTGCAGCACGTTCTTCTCTGACCTTGACAACTGCAAAACTTGCACTTAAGTCTATTAAAAAACCCTGTTGCTAAGATCATTTTCGTAACCTGCCGCTTTGACTGCATCACCCCTTTCTTTGCATCTATCACCCAATATATACTATGCTAATACGTATAAAATCGCATCATCAATATGTATTAATCACAACACATTATTATGCATTAAGCACACAATATCAACGTAACATTATATTGCATATATATTTCTAGTAGTTACATGGCCTGAATCGGCCTATGTCTTTCCATAATCCCATTCACTTATGGCAAGTATCCCACACCTTGTATTAGCAGAAATAATTTCTGCCTTAAATAGCCAGGAAAACTATCAGGATCTAGAGCTATGAATGTTCTACCCTGGTACAAGCCAAGGAGGTGTCTTCACGCCCTTGGTGCCAGGAATGCATGTGTTCAGAACAAAGAGATAAGGAGGTTACCATGGTACCAGGAAAACAAGGGAGAAAGCTGATGGTTCTAGCCTTGGATGATGCACACGGCATCTTTTTACAGGATGGAAAATGCTACCTATGTGCATTGCTGCTATTAAAGAGACAAGATGGGTGAGGTAATATCTTCTATTGGACCAATAAAATATAATGCCTCACCCTCCTTGTCTCTCTAGTATCCTGGGACCAACACAGCTACAACAGCACTGCATAAAACACTGTTGCTGTAGCAACCAGGACGGTCTGGCTTCCTGACTTAAGTTTAACTTCTCAAACATATTGTTGCATCGTTAGTTTTTGCATATGAAAGGAAGCAGCCCTGTTGGATCAGTTATGGGAGAAAGCCTCCATGCAGTTGGGAAAAAGTGTAACCAAACATCTGCAAAGCAGAGGACTAAAGGTACTAGCCCAAGAGGCAAGGTCCAGGGAAAACTCCCACTAACTCAGTCATTGATTGCCTCCAGCGTGGTACCCCATCTTCTGTTCAATAGCTTCCTCCTCCACATTGGCCTCTCGCTAGTGGGTGTAGCTTTGAAAGCCAGCCTTCTTTGTAAGGTGAATTCAACAACGCTGCCTGAGACGGCTTCCCAAAATCAGCATCACATTGAACCATTTTTCCTGTTCTATACTATTACTGACTTTTAGCAATACATCGGATTGACACTGATTATTTGGTCTCTTGAGTATATTTCATAATGAACCAATGGGCGGTGAAGCCACTGGCGATACCATTTACCAACACATCCCTCTGCTGGCTCCCCTTCTGAAGCACAGTGCTTCATTCTCTCCTTAGGCTCCTCAGTCTGTCTGTCTCCACCTATTGTTTCTCACATTGTACGTGGGGCTGGTCTACACGAGAGAGTTTTGTTGACAGGTCAGCTTTTGCCAGCAAAACAGTGGAGTACACAGACCAAAGTCCTCCTCCCACCAATTGAACTTCCCTGCTATGCCGACGTAGTAAAACCACCTGAATGAGAGGTGTAGGGTTTATATTGGCTTAGTTGGGGTGAGGAAATGTCAATGTAGATGCTAGGTCCCTTACATCAGCTGTAATGATTTCACTGAAATTGACAAGAAAGCCCTCTGGAGAGCTCCCTCCCAGGGAGAAGCCCAGGCAGCTGGTCCCCCTTTGCTGGGAGCTGGGGCAGCCTGGTCAATTTCACAGCTGAGCCCTGAAATTGACACAGCTCCCTGGTTCCAGCAGAGAACAGGAACGGAGAAGCCCTGGGCGGTTTCCCCAGATCCCGGCAGGGAGCGGAGAAGGGAAAAGCCTGCAGCTGGCTCCCAGCAGGGGACAGGGAGTGGGAGAGCAGTCCACCGGGATCCCGGGAGCCTGTGGAGCTCCGGCAGGAAGCTGAGAGACTGAGCTCTAAGATCCCCACACTGCCCCCTTAGGTTGCCGGAAGCACTCCTGGTGAGGACACGCTCCACCGACCCAAGAAGAGGCGTGTGGACGTCAGCCACCATAGTAATTAGTGCAACAGCAGTAAGTCGACCTATGTTAGGTTGACTTATTTTTCTAGTGTAGACAAGGCCTTAGACGGTAAGCTCTTTGAGGGAGGGGTCGCCTTTAGGTTCTGTGTTTGTACAGCACCTAGCACAATGAGATCCTGGTCTAGGACTGGGGCACTGCCACCATATAAACAAACAAAGAAGATCAGCATAGCCATTCCTAGCTCTGGGGAGGTTTTATGCCAGGGAAAGGTGCTCAGTTGTTGGCCCTGGAAACCAAGTCCTCTGTCTACTCGCTGAATGGGCACGAGGACTAAAAGCTCTCCGCTCACCTCCAGAAGTGGTCTCTGCATGTCGGGGGTTTAGGTGCATCGTTGGGGTACAGTCTATGAGAACCATCGATGTGCCAAAGGAGTTCTCTTTAGTGCAGTTAGGGCTGCTTCAAAGCCTTCCATTGCAGCAATAGGCTTTGAAAGAGGCCCTTCACGCAGGGCTAACACCAGTCCTATGCTCCTTTTTAAAAGGAAAAAGCAATATAATTAAATGCTAAGACTTACTAACGTTAGCTTCTCAGCATTAACACTGCTTCAAGCACAAGCACAGGATGTTCAAGAGTTGGCACCACGTTCTGCTCCTGGTTACGCCAGTGTAAATTTGGAGTGGCTACTGAAGTTGAAGTTATTCTGTACAGTTATACGTTTTACACCTATGTAACAGAGCAGAATTTGGCCACAATTTCCACAGCAACCCTGCCACATTGCCAATCCTGCATGTGCTGTACACCAGGACTCGTTAGGAACACCGGGACATAAGCCTGGAAGAGATTTGCTGTACATTAGATTTCGCTCAGTTTGCAATTCTGGAAAAAAAATTAATCTTCCAATTAATTTACTGTGACTAATATAACAACAAGCATCAGTCCACACAGCTACCAACTCGGAGCCGAGGAATAAATGTAAAGTGAACGTGAGAGCACATCTCTTCTGCACAAAACGAAACCATTCTGAAGTATTTTCTGGTCTGTCTTTCACCATGTAATCAGAAATAGATCAAAGATGATAATTCAGGATAGAAAATGCTAGGTATGCACATTGCTGCTATAGCAAGCTGGGCGGCTGGCTTCCGGACTCAGGGTCAGCTTCTCAAACATAATATTGCACTGCTAGTTTTTGCATCTGAAAGGAAGCAGGCCTGCCATATCAGCTGTGGGAGAGAGCCTTCGGTAGTTAAGGGAACCTCACTGCAGTTGGAAAAAGGTAACCAAACATCTACTAAGCAGAGGATTAAATTTACTGGATCAAAAAGATGAGCCAGCAAGGTGCAGGGAAAACACTTGCTTAGACATCTCACCCACTGCCTCAGTCATGGAGAGCCAGGCTGTCTTCTGTTCAAATGCCACATCCTCCATATCAGCCCCTAGCTAGTGGGTTATAATAATGTGACAATCCTGGTCTCCCTTCAGACTGGATCTGTGCCTTAGGGTTTTATCACCGTAGTACCAGAAACCCTAGCCATGGCTTACCCAGCCCTAGGCCTACTGACTGGCAAAGGGTAAAGGGCAGCTGTTCCACCTCTCCCCTAACTCTCCGGCTGCTCTCAGGGGATTTCTCCAGTACTGTATCCCTCCCCTCCACCTCCAGCCACTGCTTGTGGGTCCCTCCTGGACGATGAGATTTCCAGGGGACCACTCCAAAACGGGGGAATGAAGCTCCCAGGAACTACGGGCCATCACAAATCTCAACGTCTTCCACTCTAGTTGCAAGCCTTTTTCTTTGACCTGCCTTCTTTGACAAAACCATAGCAATGTGTAAATCGTATATTGAGATCTGCGTTCCAAAACCAAAACACTCCCCTGCGCATGCTCCTTCCTCTGGGGAGGGGAAAAGAGAACAGACGTGCCAGATTTTAGTCAGGGCATTTAATGCATGACCGGAAGGTGCTCAGATACACCGTGCTCATCACCGTATACACACTACAGAGAGTGGAACAGGAGACAACACCAATGTCTCTGCAGAGAAGCGTGAAACGGACGTGATCCCAACAACACTAATGCTCAACAGAGAAACCAACCCTATCCTTATGTTGCTGTTGGGAAAAGGCATTAGAGCATTCTGTGCATACAAAGTCTTCACAGCTTCATCGACCTCCAGCTGATTTTCTTCTCACTTGGATGCTTGTGTGTCCTTCAAGCATGAATTAAGATCAAACCGAGTTTGAAGCATTTAGCTTTGACAACTTAAACGATGCAAGCAAAATGTTTCAATGGGAACATTTCAGAAAGGGGATTTTCTTCCTCCCCTCCCGCCTGCCCCAGAACTGCACAGCTCGAAGCAAAAGAAAAGGGGTGAATTGATTTCGTTCAAACTTCGCACACGCACACAACTCAAATATTTACACCTGAGCAGATGCAAAGTATGACAGCATCAAGTTTCAGCATCAAAAAGGGATTAATAGAGCTGGATGAATTTTTTTTCAGAAAATAGTAATGCACCCAAAAGTGCATTTTTCAGGGCACCAAAACTATTTGTGAATTCAAGTCAAATTCAGCGGATAGTTTCAGCTGAAAAAAAATGAAAGCAAAAATTTCGGCAATGGCAAAATGGTTCATTTAGGAAAAAAACAAAATGCCTAATTCTGAAATGTTGGTTTGAACAGACCTTCGAAATGATTCATTTCAACCCAATTTTTCCCATTTGTTCATATCAGTGAAAAAAGCAAAAGTAAAAAGAACCAAAAAAAATCAGTTTTGGTTAAAGACTAACCAAATTTTTTTGGTTAGGCCCCCAGAAGTAAAAATCAATTATTTGCTCAGTTGCATTTGAGAACATTCCAACCAACGGGAGGGCTAGAAAGGAAACTTCTCATGTCACAATGCTCTCTCCAGTTCCAGCCAGCAGCGCTGCTGCAGCAATACAGAGACATAGCTGCTATACGCGGCTCACCTCTGCTTGAAACTGAGGAAAGTTTGCTACAGTTTTTCCTGCCTTCTTTTCAGGATGTGCTGGATAATGGTCACCGGTGACAGGAATCTCTTGTAAACCAGATCCAACTACCTTTTTTTTTTTGGTATAAGCTTACCTCCGTTGTTTGTTAGGTACAAATGCTAGAATTAAGGTAGAGATTCATGAAGCTGAACGTTATGTGTGTGTATAATGGCCTTGCCACGAGATTCATGCCAAAAGAGAAGCCAGGAATACAGCTTACTAATATGTGTGGTGGAGTCTCCATCACAGGGCATCTTTCAGTCAAGACAGGTTATCTTATGAAAAAATATGTTCCAGGCTCCACCACAAGAGATGGGGCTCAATGCAGAAATCCCTGGGTGAGATTCTCTGGAATGTGCTATGCAGAAGGTTAGAACGGTCTTAATCTCTGAACATTGTAACTGTCTGATGAATATATACAAGGATGAATACTGCATGAGTTACCCGCAGGAGACATTTGCATACTGATCATGGGCCTTCTGCTGCACCAAACCACAATATGCTAGAGCAGACTACAAATTTAACAATACATGCATCAAGGATTGGGTACGGCTGGAAGAAACTATTCATAGAATATTCTTTAAAGGCTCCTAACTCAGCAAACCACTTGAGCTTGTGAGGAATCCCACTGAAGTCAACTGGATTTAAGTAAGGTCTTAAAATTAATGAGTTTAAATGCTTTGCAGAATTAAGGCCTAAATCAGTGATAAGATTTATAAACTAGACGACACTTTCAAAGCTGCCACACAGCCATAGATACCCCATTCTCCTTGACCTCAAACCCTTATGTGGCTTTGAAAAACTTAGATAAAAATATCTAATGAGTAAAGGACCTTACAAGCAAATGAAATAGAACAAAAAGGCCACATACAAGCAAGAAACTTACCTGTTCCTTAAAATTATTTCCAATACCCTCATTTCAAGTAATTCATAATGTATTTCTTTTACATGGAAGTTAAAACTGGCTACTTTAAAAAAAATGGAAAAATCAGATATATGAACATTTCAAAAGGGTTCAGAAAAGACACTGAAAAATTGGAAGATGTTCAGAAAGGAGCTAGCAGAATGATTCTGGAAAGCATCTCTCATAGAGGTGACCTAAGAAACTCAATCTATGTAGTTTGCCTAAGAGACAGTTAAGAGGTGAAATGATCGTGGTCTATTAATACTGACATTGGGAGAAAGTTTCTGATTGTAGAGGACTCTTTAATGTAGCAGAAAAAGGCAGAATAGCAACCAATGGCTGGACGGCAAAGCGAGACCAGTTCAGACTGAAAATAGGGCACGTTTTAACAGTGAGGGCAACTAACCATTGGAACAACTTACCAAGGCTCGTGGTAGATTCTCCAGCACCTGAGGTCTTTAAACAAAGACTGGATGTCTAACAAGCATGTTCTAGATCAACCTGAATTTATGGACCAGATGCAGGAATCGCTGGGTGAGGTTCTCTGGCTTCCAGTCCAGAGATCAGAGCAGATGATTAAAAGGGGCCTTATGGCCTTAAAAATCTATGAAGCAATTTTGGTAGGACAAACTCCGACCCTGCAATTGGATCCACTTGGGTGAACTCAACAGGGCTCTGCATGGATGCAAGAGTCAAACTGCATAGATCTTGCAGAATCAGGACCAGGGTTGGGTTTTGGTGGGGGAGAGGTGTTGGGTTTTGGTTTTGTTTAAGAGATGAATGATCACATCTGTCCTGTTTTACTAGGCAGCCGTCACTCTCTCAGCCTTTACAGACCTTCCCTATTCCAGTTCTACTTGATGTAATTAAAACATCTTTTAAAAAGGACTTATGGTTTAGGTTCTCCATAGACATGAAAAGCCCAGAGAGCTGTGACAAGTTTTAAATCAGAAGAGCAAACAGGAGACTGAGGTGGATCCAGGGGCCAGAGAACTCAAAACAAGGGGGGAAGGTGCATTTCATTCAGTCCTGCCACAACCTGAATCGCTCCCTGCACTGAGGCTACATCAACAGAGCCGCCAACGCCAGTGATACTCTGGAAGTTCAGAGTGGGAGGGGATGGGGGCAGTGATGATATCCAACTGGTTCTTAAAATAGAAAAAATGCAGTGAACCGGTTCTTAGCGCCGGGAGATTCAATGAAAAGGCGGAGCAGCGAACCGGTTGTTAGCGGCAGGAGACTCAATTTCCCGGCGGCGAGTGTCTCCCGCGATTCTCCCTGCTGCCGAAATTGACCACGGAGGGTCAATTTCACAGCGGAGGGTACTCTGTAGTTCTGGGTGTGTGTGGGGTGCTGTGTGCATGATGTTTAAGAACCTATTCAGAATAGGTTCTTAAATATCACCTGCCTTCATAGAACTGGTTATTGGAAATTTGGGATATCATCACTGGATGGGAGTTGGTTTTGTTTGTTTGTTTGTTTTTAAAGGCTGGTAATAAGAAGAAAACGAGGGCTTTCCTCATTAATTTTGCCCGTGACACAATCAGACGCCATCTCCCAATCTCCTCAGTGGGACTGAAGTCAAAACCAAAATTATGCTATTGCCTGTTGACTAGACGATTGGTCTTAATGTCGAAAAACCAAGCCAAAAGGTAAGAAAAGAAAATTGGTTTTGTGCAGTCGTGGCTCTCGGGCTTCAGATCGTATCTGCCTGGCTGCATAGCAGCCTTTGATTGCTTACAGGAATGAAACAATAACGGACGTAACATCAATCCTCCTGACATCCCTTCGCTCTCCCCCTCCCTACCCACTTTGATGTGAGGAGGTTGCTGCACCATCACCTTTTATTCCGACTTATTCAGGTGAAGAGAGCCCATATTTGCCTGGTGGTCTGGTAGATACCCATGCCAACCCACAAACCTGTCACTTGCCTTTCCAAACACCGGTGAATTGCACCAGCTTACCAGGCAGCCAAAAAGAACGATGTCCTCTGAGCAAAGAACCAGCAGCACCGTACGCAGGAAACTCCCCAAGTTAGCGGATCAATGCCTCTCAGGCCCCGCTCCTTGAAGGATCGCAGCTAATCCCTTTGCCATGCCCATGAGTGTGTGACTCTTCCACTAACGCTACAAACAGATGGGCCAATGCAGGAGCCGCCTTACCTCCTATAAACCATGTGATTTCATCATTTCACTCCATGGGTCCATCCCATTTCTATCCATTTTTGCAAAGTACAGACATACCATGGGGCCCTCTGCCTGCCTTATGAAGACAGGCTCAGCGTTAAATGATGTTCAGCCCAGAGAACAGGGAGATCAAGGTGCTGTCCCTAAGGAAACCCTCAACAGTCCTCGTAAATGACCAGTTCTGAAAGCATGATGGCCACTGTGCTGGCAGACACACCAGGGACTGAAGCAGGAACCTCCAGAGCTAAAACCGTGAGCTCCTACAACTTGAGTTGATGAGCCAGGGCTCCCTAGCGCCACAGGCTTTGTCAGTTACAGAGCAGAACCCATAACACCTGACCCACGTGTCACCCAAGCACGGGATGCAGAGCATGTTCAGGAACTGGATGGTGTCGGAAAGAAAAAGCGGGTAGATGACACTCAGGACAGGTTTCTTCTCCTCCCAGACTATTGCTCACACGGTGGCATAAGTGAGTTTAAGGAACAGATGGGTCATAGAGATGAAGATCTAGAGATGAAGAAACCTAATAAACATATTCCACACACACACACACACACACACACCCCCAGTCAGTGCAAAATTGTTCCCTAAAGTAAATTTCTGCAGCGCTTTATCTAACCTACTTCAAAAGGTCTCAGGTAAGGGGAATGCCATCCCCTGCAGCCGCTGCAACCACGTCAGATATGGAGCTAAACAAAGTTAGGAGGGGTCATTAACTGGCTGGGAGAAAAAGGTGCACAGATGACCAAGCAGATCAGACTTTTCCCTGAAAGCCAAGGGCTGACTCAGTGCCCTAGCATGTGCTACTAGGGGAGTGGGCTTCTGAGGACAGAACGCCGAGGTAATGACCTCCCGTGGTCCTGGAAGGTTTCGTAGAACCTTCCACCAAGGCCAAGGTGCTGGTTGCAAGGTCCTAGCTACAATCAAGCCACCAAAACTATATTTTGCCTCCTCAAGTTGCAGTTTCCAATGAGAGAGGTACCCCTCACTTCCTGCACTAAGCGGACTCAGTGGGTGTTGCCAGGCCATGTCTCCCAGTGTCGGGGCAGATTACCTGCGCATTGTCGGCTCACCGGTTTAAGGCTGAAGAGCTGCGCAGCACTTCTGGATTAAAGGCACTTTGCAAACACGTTCGTGGTCATCATTTCCTCAGGGAGGCTCTCACTACCCGGTAGATCTCGCTACGAGGAAGCTGTGCTGGATATTTCCATTGGCTGGTCTCTTGAAATGACAGCCTCTCAGACCCCGCTCAATACTTCCTGTCCCTGCTCAATACATGACACCCTTCAGAACGCTGTGTGCTGGCAGGTCTGCTCCACTTCTGCCATCAAACCGTGTTTACCCAAGCTCTACTTACCTACCTCCTAATAAAGAACCCTTCCAGCCCCTCCATAGCTAGAGAACACATCCCCGGAGCTGATTCTGCCTCAGGACGAGATGCATCTGACTGAGGAGAAGATGGAGAAATCTAGATTAGGCAGCAGATGACTCCATCTACCTGTATTTACATGGATCATTTCAACTGTCAGGAACACACCCAGGGTGGCGTGTAACAAACTGTGCATGTGTGTGTTTGAAAATAATGAAGCCATTATAAACAATGGGCCAGATCTACAACTGGGGTCAATCGGTGTCGTCCCACTGACTTCCATGGCAGGATGCCACACCAGCTGAGGAATGGGCCCAAACGTGCACATTGGTGTCTTTAAAAACAAGGCGAGGCTGCTTCGCTGTTCAGTGCCGCATGCAACAGCCAGCGTTTGAAAAGGCTTTGCCTGAAACATGCAAAGAACATGAAGCCACAGGAACAGCAAGGCTAGGAGAGATCAAACGCCCTTTGAGGAAATGCAGAAGAACAACATGAAACACCCTTCCATTTAGTCTTTCAGGCAAGCGGAGAAAAGCAGAGAAATAAAAAGGCGTGCAGGAAATACTACGAAGTCAGTGGTTTTTTACTTTCCACCCTGTTGAGTTTATGCTTAATGAGAGAGACATCAATAATGCAAGACAGAAGAAGACCAGCAATCAGGCCATTATTTAGCAAAAGTTGGATAATTGGTTTTTCATTTCAGTCTCCTGAATGCTACATAATCAGCCTTGATGTGGGCACCAGCGTGGTAAAAATGTGTTCTCTTCCTGTACAAGCAAAGCTGCTGTCTTCTTTCAAAAGAGGGATTTGTTCAAAGGGAGCAGAATCTGTGTGCATGCACAAGGAAGGGGTCCGGAACCTTCTCCAACAAGTGAAATGAAAAAAAAACACTTGTCTCCAAGATGAGCCAAGAGGGAGAGGTGATCGGACATGGAACAGATGGGGGCGGTTGTGAGGCAGTTTATAGAGGGAGTGAGAAAGGCAGAGACACCACAGACATACTCTAAATGTAGGCCAATGACCTAAAAAATGACTCCCCAAAAAACCAAACCAAACCAAAGCCTGGGAGAGTAAAAGTAACACAAGCAGAAGTCCACCAGCAGAGTGGGGGCTATCCAGTTCATTGCACCGAATGCTGTATTTTTGATTACCTGCCTCCTGAGAAGATGGTATATGTGGGAATACAACGCACATAGCTCACGGCCCTCAGAAACACAGTATGGGCTCTGCAGCCAGAGTGGCTGAATGGGAGGAGTGAAGGGAGACAGACAGGTAGCCAGAGGAGACTTTCAGGGACACAACAGTGCGGTCCTGGCCCCAGTCTGACAGCCCCTGCGCTCCGGAGGAGGGTGAAAGTCTCAGGGAAGTAGAACATCAAGCTGGAGTGGAGGGAAACAACCCCATTGTTGGGACTCTCCTTCCAGATGATGCCATCCCTCCGGGGGAGGGAACCCCAGTTACCAGGAAGAGCAAGGTAATAGTAATGGGGGATTTGGTTATTAGAAATACAGATAGTTGGGTTTGTGATGGCCAGGAGAACCGCACAGGGAATTGCCTGCTGGGTTGCAGATCACACAAGACATCTAGACTGACTGGGCATTGCCGGGGAGGAGCCAGTGGTCGTGGTATGCACCAGTGACAGAGGGAAATGTAGGAGAGAAGCCCTGGAAGCCAAATTTAGGCTACTAGTCCAGGAGAGCCATGGTAGTATTCTCTGAGGTGCTTCCTGTCCCACATGCAGGGCCAGGCAGAACTTCAGGGTTGCAATGAATGGATGAGGCAATGGTGTAGGAAGGAAGGGATTCGGTTTATTAGAAACCAGGGAAATGTTTGGGAAAGGGGGAGCCTATACGGGAATGACGGGCTCCTCCTAAACCAAACTGGAACTGGATTGTTGGCATGTACAATTCAAAAGTTTGTAGAGGAGTTTTTAAACTCCGAGGAGGGGAAGCCAACGGCTGTGGAGGAGCACAGGGTTTGGGCAGAGACATCCCGGAAGGATACATTTATGAAAGGGGGAACTCTATATCCTAGAAAAGCGGATAGCAGAGAGCTGATAAAGCATAGGGAGGAGCTAGTGAGGAAGAGTCAGATGTAAAAGAGTCCCGTTTAAACATGAAGGCAAGCAACTGAGTCTTGCCAAAACGTAGAAGTGACAAAATCTGCTGGGATAGATGCACACTTTGTCTGACCCAGCATGTCAGTTATTGCCACGGACGGGCTTCCAACACGCAGCCAGACCAACAAACCGCCCAGCGTAGACGCAGCTATGCTGACAGAAAAGTGCTTCTGTCGCTTCAGCTAACATCATCGGGGGAGAAAGGGGAGGGCTATACGGGCAGAAAAGGGGAGGGCTATACGCGCAGAAAAGCTCCTTCTGGCAGAGCACCTTGCGTCTATGCTACACAGCTCAGCCAGCATAGCTACACCGGTACAGCTGCGGAGGGCAGACTAACGCTGTGTGACACCGCGGGAGAGAAGCCTGCGGGCCAGGGCAGCCCCCCAACAGCTGTACGGGACAAAGACCCCGACATTCCCCAGGGAAGTGGCTGTATTGACAAAAAAGCCGCTTTTTCCGTTGAACGAAAGACTTCAGCCTCTTCTGGTTAAGAGCTGAAATGGGACACAAAGGGATGAGGTGGGGCTTGCTGGGGGGGACCTCATTTATACACACAGCTATAGACCAACCAGGCATTTCTGGCACTTTGGCATACCTGACGAAGAAATGCAAAGCCGACTTAACGAAATCAAAAGCAGATACTTCCCCAGTGGGGGGCGGGAAACAATCCCCTCCTGCAGCTGATCGCAGCCCCCCAACCCTCCCCGAAATGCTGGGAGAAGAGACTAGATTTTCCAGCCTGTGCTGAAAAATCAGTCAGGTTCTAAGGGATCCAGTTGGACGGGGAGAGACTGGCAAAGCCGAGTGCCCCTGGCTGGCCCAGCACTATTAACTCACTCTCTCATGCCACCCTGCCACAGCTGAGATTAGCAGGGAGAAGGGGTGTCTGTCTGACAAGCAGCCCGTTTTGGGACACCAACCCCAGTTTGAACGGACAGCTGACCATTTGCTTGCACAAACGCCCAATTTGCACACACACAAGTGCACATGGCTCTGGCCTCCTAAGTTTTGGGAAGTTAATGTAACGAGCCACAGAGCAAAACACTAACAAAGTAGGCACGGTCAGCAGCACAGGACCATTTGCCTTGAGCAACGTGGTATAAATCCTCCCCCATATACCTCAGACCCATCCGCAGAAACCAGGAGGCGTGAAGAGCCTCGGATGCTTCCCTTCACAGTGCGGAAATGCTCGTCTTTGGCTTGAAACAGATCAGTCCATAGGGGAATGGAGTCCCCTGACTTCCACAGCCCAGCAAGGAGACGAGCCAGAGACCCCCCGGAGCCCATAGGCAGAGCTGGTAGGAACATTTTCAGCTAAATGGAATTTCACCATAATGTGCTGTTTCGTGGAAGCCAAAACATTTCGTGGCAACGTATCAGTTTTGACAAAGTCGTCATTGGAGGGAGGGCAAGACAGACTGCATGCACTAGCCTAGTGGTAAGAGCAGTAGCCGGGGAAGCGGGAAATCCAGGTTTGAGTCACTACTCGGCCTGATTCAGAGTGATCTGGGATGAAACAAAGCCTTATTGGCTTCAGGCAGGACAGGGATTTGAACCTGGGTCAGCCACATTCCCGGCCAGCATGGTACCAGCATACACCCACACATCCCTTCCCGACCGAAGGGCTCAGGTTTCAGTCCAAAAACTAACATTCACAGTCTTGCTCTCACAACAGAGGTGGAAAGGTTTTGGTTTCGCTCCAATGTGGAACGAAGCCACATTTGGACACCGCCAACGTTCCCACGAAATGAAACCGTCTCAGCTCTGCTCGCTCTCAAGGGACTCTCCTACCGTCCAGCTCTTTTCAGAGGAAGGCACTCAGGTACTGCAGCGGTGGGCGACAGCACACACAGAACTGGGGACGGCACTGGTGTCTGCAAAGGAAACCTGAGACACTGTGTCATGTCGGCTGTTGCCCAGGGTGGAGCATGCTGGAGGCACCGCTCCTCTGCATTCATGCCCCAGGGGCTAGGAAGCACATTGAAAAGCCTTTGCCCTCTCAGGCACCAGCAATTCACGGCACACACAGAACCAAAACAGCACGCAAAGCCCCAAAGGCTGCAGGTGTGCGCAGAGCCCTGCCTGGCACATTTAACTCAAGGTGGAGCAAAGACAAACCGCTGCACGACTCGGCCCCCCTACTCACCATCACTTGTCAAGCTTTGTGCCCTTCTCTGGCCCCCCGCTGCTCTGCCACCGTCCTCAGCTTCTCACACAATCACCTCCATGCCTCCTCTCACCCCTCCACCCAGTGCGACCGTCAACAAGGCCGACCCGATCCACATTTACGTCCCCCTTGAAGCCCCATGGTTCCCAGGCTGCCTACAGAGAACCATGATGACTCGTATGTATACTGAGGGGCATTGTTCCCTTTCCCCTCACCTCTGTCTACCTGTCTGTGTGTCCTTGGGCTGTGGCCATCACTTGGAGTGCTTAGAAAGCCCGGAGCACAAAGCAGACCCTGCCATAAATCAATTGCCGCAAAAATGAGAGAGATGCTGGGAACTCCCAAGCCCACACGCTCAGGGGCCAAAGTCTGCTCCAACAGATCACAAATCCACAACAACTGCACTGGGCTGGCGCACCGTGGAAAGCAGGGCTAAACAAGTACGTTCTACACTTCCCTAAATCCACTTTGCAAAGCAATGAGTTAATAAGAGCCGGTAATGCAGAGGCTGTGCTGGCAAAGGCAGCAGACATCCTGCGTTCAATCACTCACAGCCCTTGTACCCAGGCACTGAGCAAATCTGCGTATAAACACATGCCAGCGGGAGACCATTTATCTGCTCTCTAGATATTAAAAGGGCATTCGATTCGATCGGGAGATTAAACCCAGTGCCGCTCAGAGCACTGTCAGGGGGAGAACACATGATTGTGCTAAATGCATGCCTGTATCAATCAATCGTTAGCGTAAATGCAAACAGGTCTTTTAGCAGGAACATGGAGAGACACAGGTCCCAGGCTCAGACCTACTGTGCTCAACATCTCCTTCAACAGACCTGCCCACGCCACTCCCCAGCCCCACAAGGTGACCGATGACAGGGCCACGTCCTCGCCCACAGCACAGCCCTCTAAAAGGAACCTGAAACTCCTGGAGGGCCACATGGTGTCTTCTGGGCCCTAGAGGTTGACCAGGAGGAGGAGGAGAAGAAAGACAGTTTCAAACTAAAATCAAAACAAGAGTTTATGACAACACCACAGAACAACATCTAGCTTAGTGCCAACGTGAAACTGATCCTCTGGGCCAGCAGCCAGGCCTAGGCGCTGCTTAAGCCTTGCATGAGCTCTTTAGCGAGGGGTGAATTTCATGTACAGTGAGCTCATCATTGGCTTGGGACAGTATCCTCAGAGACGGAACCAAAAATCCAGCAAACCCTGAGCATTTTCTTAGTGGGTCGACGTTACTGACAAGACTCTTTGAGGGTATTACTCAGTGAGTCCCGCTGCATGGGCGGGAAGTCCAGCAATAGGTGTGACAGAGACAGAGAGAGAACACAACAGGACAAACGAAACATTGACATCACTCGCATTCCTAGTGCGTTCAGTCCGAAAGACTCACTGCTCTTTACAAAAAAAATAATTGATGTCCCGGATTCATAGATTCCAAGGCCGGAAGGGACCACTGACCATCCAGGCTGGCTTGCTCTAGGTCACAGGCTAGAGAATTTCACCCAGTTACCCTGCAGTGAATCTGGTCACTTGTATCTGACCAAACCAGCTTCCAGAAAGGCAGCCAGTCAAGGTCTGAAAACTCCAGAGATGGAGAATCCACCATTTCCCTTGGTAGTTTGCGCAAATGGTTAATCACCCTCCCCGTTAAAGATGTCTGCCTTATTTCGGATTTTAACGTGTCTGGCTTTGACTTACAGCCGCTGGTTTTTGTTCTGACTTTCTGCACTAGATTAAAGAGCCCTTTAATACCTGGTGATTTCCCCCCGTGAAAGTAAGGATACACTGTGAGCAAGTCACCAAGTTTCTATTCGATGAGCTAACCAGATTGTGCTCCTTCCGTCTCTCACTTTTCAGCATTTTCTTCCATCTCGCAGATCATTTCTGCAGCTCTTCTCTGCCATTTTACAGATGGAGGCACAGATGGCGAAGTGACTCTGGGGAAGATCCAGGTCTAGACCGCCCACGCCCCCTTCATTCCACACTCCAACCACCAGACAGCACTTCCTCCCTATTCTGCATATTCACTTGTTGTTCCTGCAAGCCGATCTTTGTGCAACGCTCCTGGCTACGGCCGCACATCCCATCTGTTAAACCAGGATGTGAGAAAGAACATTCGGATGCTGGCGTTGCCTCTGCCAAACAGAGGAACCACCTCCTTCATCTACAGAGTCAGAGAACTGCCAGCCAGACACAAGGTCCACACCTGCACATTCCTCCCCTGCCCCAGAACCATCACATGCAACCTAACCCCAAGCCAGCCCCAGAGAGGCTGTATACGGCAAGTGACAAGGGCAGATGAAGCACTGGAACAAGCCAGCCTACTAGAGATCTCTGAGCGGAAATTAAACCCAAGCAGATTACCTCAACACCAGAGAAAAACCCAAAATACACAGACAGCTCCTCCCCAAGTGTAGCAACCGCTGCTCAAAGCCTGACGCACCAGGCAAATTAAAATTGGGACCCAAAAGCCGTCAGGTTTTGCAAGGGGCAAGCATTTTCTACTGCAAAGAACTACGATAATAACAGGGCATTGAAAGACTTTTCCGAACCAAGTGAAGAAAAAAGCTGCTTGCTTCTTTAGGGAGAGGAGAGAGACAGCAGAAATAGCGTGAGGATAAAGTACATATTGCCACCAGACTCTGCATGTGCCATAAATACAGCAGACAGTCTATTTTTCACCTACTCCTGTTCGTTCCCAGTATATCATTATGTGAACGCTGACAATATTTGGGCAACTTCTCGTGTCAATCAAGCTGTCTGAAAAGAAGAAAAACGAAGGGGAGAGTTGAGCAAGACACTAGAATTATCCTCCCTACTCTTCAGAAATGGCTGTGGACCTGTAAAACCGGGGCAGTCTTGTGGTTAAGGCACAGGATGGAGACTCAGAAGACCTGAGTTCAAACTCTCATCTCTGCCACTGATACCCCGTGTGATCCCGGACAAGTCACTTAACCTCTGTGTCTTAGTTTCCCACTGTCAGTTGGGGATAGTACTGATCTACTTTATTGTCCTGAAGCCCTCATGACCTCACCAGCATTTGAGAGACATTCAGATGCTATGGCAATGGTGGCCACACAGGGTAGGTCTACACTAAACCCAAGTCTGACTCAGGTTTGAGCCCAAGCCATGCTTCTGTCCACACACAAATCAGCAAGCACTCAGGAGCTGGGTCCAAGGGCCTTGCTAGTGCACCGGGTCAGAGCCAAAGTCCCGGTGAGACTCAGGTCCAAGCCCGGCAATTTTGCAGTGTGGACGCAGCTCAAGCCTCAGATCCAAGTCAGAAGGTCTGTGCCGGGCAGCGTGGACGCACTGGGTGCAGACTCCGGTCCAGCAATTGTAAACCCAGGTATGCAATGCAGTGCGGACACAGGACGAGGCTTGGCAAACACCGAGTCCATGAGCCCAAGTCCCCCCGACCCACTGGAACTTAGATAAATAAGGCAGCTCCCACTGCACAGCCCTCCAAATAGCAATAGAAGAGATTGTGGCTTCACATCGTACCAGGACGAGCCTCTAACAGCGCGGCAGCCTCCCTTCTCCAGCACCAGCTGGGAAAGCTGGCGCTCAGACTCCTCTTCTCGCACAAGGCCTTCAAGGGAGATGGCACCACCCCATGCAGTTTATCCCACGTGTACTTCATGCAGCACTCTGCTCACCTACTGGGGGGAAGGGAGAGAGACTCTGTCCTCCTGCTGCGCCTGCCCCCAAGACGTTCAGCCCCCAGCCCTGGGGCCTGGGCAGGGGACGGAGGGAGTGGGACCGAGTCGCGGAGGGAGTGGGACCGAGTCGCGTCTCAGGCCGGCTGGGGGTGGCTGCTTGCAGTCGCTGCTCTGTGCAGTGTGGCAGCTGCCTGCGAGAACCCAGCTGGGGAGTTTCCCTGGCCTCTGTTAACCTGAGGTAGGGGCTATGCCCTCCTCTATGGAGATTTCCATGAGCTCATCACCCCGGGCCTGGCTCCAGCCGGGCCCAAAGGCATGAGCTCCTCACTCCTGTGGCCCCAGTCCTGCAGGAGGTGGTGGGATCGTCTGCCCGGGCCCAGGGAGACAGAGCTGGAAGCTCCTCTCAGAGGTGACACGTGGGGGGTCACGTGTCAGGCACGAGTCGTCTGTGACAAAAGTGCCTAAATCGCACAGACACCCATCGGGACTTGGGCTCTTACGGTATTTTGAAACTGTTACCTGTCCTCCGCTCTCAATAATCCCACGAACACAGCTGCCCCAGGGCGGAGCAGATACTCTGGCCTAGAACATTAGCCTGCTTGGCACAAAGACTCGAGCCCTGAATGATCTTCTGGGCTGCCATCACGATGCTGGATGCCCTTGATGGTGTTTCTAGGGTCTCCACATATTGCCCCCAAAGGAGAGCCAGCCACGTTTCTGATGTAAGTAAGGCAGCGTCTACACCAGTGCTACATCACCCTGACTGCACCGACACGCGCCTGCGCCTCCTGTGGAGGTGGAGGAGCTCTGATGGCAGTGCAGCAGGGCACTTAGAGCGGTGGGACAAGACCGTAGCGCGTGCACTGACCTAACTCGGGCGATGGAAGCTGCCTCACATCCACATAACTGTGTAGTGTAGACCAGGCCCGAGTGAGAATGTCTACACAGCTCATCTTAGCCCCCTAGCATGAGGCCCGCAAGCCTGAGTCTTCAGACCCAGGACTCAGACTTGCTGCGGGGGGTAAATTTTGCAGCATAGCTGTAACTCTTCGGGGTGGGGAGACGCGTCTCCCGACCCAGGTGATGGCCTGGATTTCGCCAGAGCGGGTGGACATGGTGGTGCTAGCTGGCTCCCTATCTCAGGATCAGAATGACAGAGGGTGTCCCTAGGTGGATCCCGGGGTCCCAGCACACAGAGGGGTGGCAACCAACATGATGACACTCTCGTCTTCCTGTTCTCCTTTCATTCTGCCAGCATCCCCCTTCACCTTTTTCTCTCCCCCCTTTTTTTTAAAAAAAAGGCCCCTGTAAGGGGGTTTACAGGACCCCCCCCCATCCCAAGGGGCAGAGACAGAGGGGGAGGAGAGCCTCTCCTGTGCACGAGCAAGCAGCCAATCACAGAGGCAAGCACTCCCAGACCCAACCAAAAGGAACCAAGGCCTGCTGTAAAGGGGAGGGCACAGAGAAGGAAGGGGAGGCAGAAAGGGCTGGGCTAGCAATGTGGCAACAGGCTCCCACCCAAGGCTGACCCCAAGAAAAGAGCCAGGAGAACTAGAGGAGATGGCACGCCCAAGAAGGGAGGGCTGACAGGCTGAGCGGGAGGCGAAGCTCCGGGAACCTGACTGAAAGCAAACGAAGGAGGGTCAGTCGGGAAAGGGCGCGGCCACTTGAGAGACCCCGCCCAAGAGACGGTGACAGGCCCCCCAGAAGGCGGGCACTATTTTCTTCACAAATTCAGCCTAATTCTGTCCCACTGAGTTCCTGTCCCATCCTGCTCTCCTGGAATCAGAGCAGAAGCAGGTTAGACAAACACCTGTCAGGGATGTCAGTCAGTCGGTCAGTCAGTAGGTCCTGGCAGGAAGTTATTACTTAGTCCTGCCTTGAGTGCAGGGGACTGGCCTCGATGATCCACTGAGGTCCCTTCCAGTCCTACAGCTCAGTGACTAATGGTGACACTTCATAATCTCTTATCCACTTTCCCCCAGTTAGGCTCAGAAGTGGGGGAGATCTGCTAGGCCCCAGTTACCACCACAGTACTTCCAGCTCCCTTACATGCACGTTGGCAAGCTTCGTTATTGTTTTGAAAGTGATCTGAGATCTTTGGATGAAAGTTGCTATATGAAAACATTTTTAAGTGGCCAAATTTCTGCCATTCTGGAGGCGCACACACAGGCCATTTGTTGATCCAGGCTCTAAAATCTAGGGAGAACCCCTTCGGTTTTTTTATTATGGAGGTGAAGAGGTTCCCATCCCTGCCTATTGATAACATGCACCAAGCACCAGACATTCAAGGCTGGGAAAGAAAGCACATAAAAGCTGAAGATCCTTGTTGCTGTGGCTAAGCGTTGATTCAACAATGGCTTTAAGCCACCATTACGCTGCAGCACAAACCTTGACTGGTTCCTCACTTGGATGCGCTCCAAGATTCAAGGACAGAAGGAACCGAACCAGTAATTCACTGAGCTATAAACAAGATCTCCTACTTTCAAAGCTTGGTCCTCAAGGCCATCTGAAGGCTCGTTTTAGACAGCTCCCACCATGTCAACTTCCAGCTGGGTCATTTGTTCTCTACATGCTGCTGGAAGGAGAATCGGGCAGGGAGTTCATTCTCCAGAGATGAATGAAAAACAGAGCCCTGAACTCGGGTCACAGCAAAGACTTTGGAGTTTAATGTCTATAGCAAGCGGCACACAAGGCACAGACGGACATTGGTCCCAGTTTCCACAGACGAGCCAAAATTACACCTCCCCCCAAATCATCAAGCAATATCGTCATTGTCCTCTCGGCACCTACTGCCCTCCTTTGATCTCTCCAGCTCTTACCTTGACCAAGAAGTTGCCGTCTTTCTCCTGGGTGACCATGACCACAGAGTCATGGAGCTTGTCGTCGAAGTGCACGTGAGTGTGTGCTCCTTCCGCGGGATGGCTGGCGGCGAAGCGGACACCACCCACTTTAGGCTTTGTACCTGCAAGGGGAGAAGACCCAAGCGTGATTTCGTTTCCCCTGGGGGCTTCCACAGTCCCCAGCCCACGAAGCAGTGGAAAGATTGCGGCCAGTCTCAAGGCTCCAGTACCCCGAGTCTCCGATGGAGGTTGTCATGGGGGCTTGCAGCAGGAC
Organism: Mesoclemmys tuberculata; assembly: GCA_007922155.1. Taxonomy (NCBI): domain Eukaryota; kingdom Metazoa; phylum Chordata; order Testudines; family Chelidae; genus Mesoclemmys; species Mesoclemmys tuberculata. The sequence continues at coordinate 2,086,034 of ML675627.1, read as the reverse complement.
GTAGGGGTGTGTGTCATCTCTGACTTGCTAGGACAATTACACCGTGACCCTGCAAGTGGTGGCAGAATCTATGCATAGGCGCAAGTCTCGCGAAGCACTAGGGCCAGCCTTACTGGGTCCCTACAGACAGGCAAGGGAAAAGAAAAGACCCGGTTTTTCTTCATGGTACTGAGCACCTGCAACTCCCCTGAACTGCAGCAGGAATTGTGGGTGTTCAGCATCTCTGAATCAGGCCACTTCAATCGGTGCCTACATTTAGGCACCACAGATTCCCCCTCCCTCCGCCACCATCAGGAATGGATTCTCGATATTTAAGACAGATTGTCTCCCATCACCCCTACTCAGACACCATCCCCCACCCCCAGGCCCCGGGACCGCCCTAAGCAATCTCTCCCCCTCCTGGATGCAGGAGCTAGGCACAATGCTATGTCGCCCGCTCTCTTAATCGCCGCTTAACTGAGCTGTGCAGATTTAGCTCTCAGTCCTTCCTTATGAATCATCCCTCCAGCCCCCTGGATCCCTTCTTGCTCTCCTCTGAACTTCCTCCAGTTTGCCCACAGCTTCCTGCATCTCTCGCTTTCTGGTGCCCAGCAGCAGAGGAGGCTCTCACCACAGGCACGCAAAGATGGACTTTCTCCTGCCCACACCCTCTGCAGATGCTGCTCAGGAGAACAGCAACGGTTCAGCTATGGGCAGAGACAGTCCCTGGTTTGTCCGAGACCCAGCTCCTTCATTCAGGGTTTTACTGGCCCAGCTCAGAGGCGATTGCCCCATATCAACCCACTGCAGGCAGTACAAGAAGGCTGCACCCCTACCCGTGTGAACAGGGCATTACTGTAAGTACCTCTGCACTGCTTCACACCACACTGCTCAGGTCTAGAGAATACATGGCCAAAGTGCGGGTGTCCTGGTTGTACCAGCCCTCCCAGCACCATTAGTATGGGGAGAGCTGGGCCCGGCTGGTCAGCGCAACATGGGACATAGCCAAGTAATCAACCGGTCCATGCCATTTTGTGCTCTGGCGTGATGAAACCACTCCTTAGGTAACCAAGGGGAAGTGGTTAATTCACTGTCACCTGGAGTTTTTACAAGGAGATTGGCTGTCTCTCCAGAAGATATTTTCCAGCTAAACCACAACCTGCCAGGCTCCACAGTGTTCACGTATTTCTATTACAGTAGCACCCAGGGAACACTAGTCAAAAATCAGGATTCCCCCGTGCTCGGTGCTGGACAGGTAACAGAGAAGTTAGTCCCAGCCGCCAAAGAACTTACAACAGCTGTCATAGGGTGTGATGTGAAGGCAACAGACAAGTAGCAGCAGAGAATAGTTCCCTCCACTGCAGAAATCCCTGGGGGACGCGCTCTGGCCTGTGCCATGTAGGTCAGACGAGATGGTCAGAATGACCCCTCCTAGCCTTAAAGTCCACGAGTCTTCACAGGTCTCACTTTAAAACCAAAACAGGCAGGAAGGCTAAAGACTGACCGTCATAAGAGGAAACTGTGACACGTGCAGAAGAGCCTCGTAAAAGCAGCCCTTTTCCCTGGAAACCTGCAGTTCTCCTGCTACAAAGAGAGCAACAAAGCCCTTGAAAGGCAGACCCCACGCAGCTCTGTCAATGTTATTAATGGCTAATCCATCCGCGCTTTACGCTGCGGGCTGCCTTTGCCAAAGCGGGCTTCTGCCAAATGAAACAGTCTTCCCCAAAAGCCCACACTGGCTACTCAGACCCGCGGCGCAATATCCAGTTGTAAAAGCAAGCGTTTCTTTGGTTATTAAAAGATCTGGCTGAGCCATTCACTGCTAAAGGACACAAAGTCGTAGGAGCCAACCTCCCGCCGGCCTGAGTCAGTCCAGCTTTCCTGGGTTCAGCGGAACTGCACAGACAGACAGACACCAGCTGGGGATCTGGGCACTCCGGGACACCAGCCCTGGCGATGAACCACGCAAACAAAAACTCATGCCTCCAGTCCCACAGGCAGAGACACGGAGAGGGAGCACACGGATGCGCAGGAAGGAAACCTTTTACAGAGAAGGAACCCAGATCCTGCTCCTTGCAACCTTTCCGGCCATTTTCTTCCTGGGACTAAACCCCACCTGGTAGCACTGTCCCTATTATTGCTGCTGTCCTTCCTGCATACCCACCGCTGACGGCTCCAGGGACTGACGGCTCCAGCACCGCCCAGTCCCAGCACCAACAGGGGCTAGCGCATCTGCCTCTCCCACGGCATCTGGCCAGCCAACCGCTCCTCCACTTAGAGCATCCCCATGGCATGATCCACTACCCCGCCCATCAGCGTCCAAGTTGGGGGGGAACGGTTCAAGCAAAGAGCAGAGCAGGCATAAGAAACCAAGACCCAGGCATTGAATGGCTGCACACTCCAAGGCACACATTGGAAGCAGGCAGCACATGGCAACCTGAACGAAGACCGACAGCGACCAATGCCAGCTCCACTGCCAACAACAGGCTGCATGTCTGAGGCTGGTGGCAGGGAAGGCCAGGCCCCAGTGGCAGATCCGAGGGAGCAGAGCCCAAGAATGTGGCCCTGCAACTTCCCCAGCTGGTCGTTGCTGTAACTTTCTGATTCTGTGCTAACAGAGCTAATCAACCCTTCTCATTTCCATGCTGGCTGGGAATCGCTTCTGACTGCAGGCAGGGTGCACGGACCCTTTGAGGGCATGTAAGGGCTCCCCTGGCATCCCATCCAGGGGCTTTCACAGCAGGGCAGAGGTGCTGACCGCATCACCACCAGATCCAGGAGGCGGCTGCACTGGTGCGAGGGGCCCTGAGGGGAGACCCCGAATTCTAGAGTCCAGCCTGGCTTCACCCTGTGTGGTTCCAGAGCTCCCCCAATCCTGTAGGACTCCGGCACAATCATGCCCATTTGGGAAGGCCTCTCCAGCAGCCTGGATCCACCCCGCCTGCCCCCACCCACCCACCCACGTGTGCTCACTCCTTTACAGAGTCCAGAACTTCCTGAGGATGCTGCACTCAAGAGCTGTGAATCGAGCCCTGATGAGAGTCGCGAGCCACTGGGTGCCCCTCCCGGCTGGCCCAGCCATCGCCTCGTTCAGGGCAGGAATTGTCCCTTCCTCCTTCCAACACGCACTAGCCTGACCAGCTGCAAAGAACTCACCCTGGGCACATCGGCTCCAGCCGACAGCCACCCAGCATCAAACTCCCCGTTCCTGAGCGAGCTCACAGAGAAGCAGCCATGGGCCAACTACAAACCCATCTAATAGCTGTAGCGAGACCTGGCCCAAGCTGGATCCAGGGCAGGACGCGGGTGGGGCAGTGGCTCTGATGCTGATCTCCTGTCTGCGGCCAGAGGCCGGACATCTATTCTCATCTCCCCGGGTCCCTCTGCAGTGGTCAACATGGTCACTCACGGGGTCCTGCCGAGGTGGCAGGGCCCAGGGGAAGGCACTAGGATGGTTTGAGTCCTTCTTGCGGAGAGATGGGAAACTGCCCCATCCCTCCCTGGACCACTCATCCACAGAGTCCCACGAGGATGAATTCTCTCTCCGGTCCTACTCAGCACCCACACGCAGCCAGGAGACGAAGCTGGTCAGACGCCGTGGCCTCAAGTGCCAGCAGCACACAGATGACACACAGCTGCACCTCTCCTGCACTCCACACGGACACACCACAGCGGCTGGGATGACCCGGTGCCTGGAGAGCTCAGCTCAGGGGTGAAGAGGAGCTGGCTGAAGCGGAGCGCGAGCAGAGGTGAAGCCGTGGGCAGAGGAAAGGACTTGGGGGAGTCTGCTGCCATGGTGTGGTCTCCTTTGGTTGCAGGCTCACCCCACAACTGGTCCCTTCAGTCCATAGTCTAGGAGCACGCTTGGATTCCTTGCTGACGCTGAGCTCTCCCGCAGCAGCAGTCATGCTTTTTAACATCTCTCTGGTTGCTAAGAAACTCCATCCCATCCTGGCGGACAAAGACCTGGCCTTGGTTATTCATGCCTTTGTCACCTCCCAGATGGATTCCAGCAATGTGCTAGGGGGAGACTAAAAGTCCCTCCGTGCCCACTGGCAAAGGATGCAGCACCCTGTAACAGCTACTCTCATGACACCTAACACACTGCTGTCATGACGCTCATCTTTGAGAGCGTCCGGTGAGATACCCAACGAAAGCCGGCGACATGCTGGTCTTTGCTATCACTGCGAAGCCGCCGTGTTCACACCACAGAAGGCATTATGGATACTTAGCGACGATACGCTTTAAACTCTGTGACCGGACAAAAGGATAATTGGGTATTCTTCCAGACAAGGGCGGGTAATTCTCTCCCTGCTGCTAATGGAAATCGAGCATGGTGATGTCAGAAGCCATGGACGGTTCATTTGCATCAGAGCTAAAGGGGAGAAGCAAATTACCATGAGGATGTGAAATGAGTATGAGAGGGCTCCGGAGTCAGGACAAACTGGAACTGATCTGCAAACTTGACACGATCAGACTGGGTCTGACCAGGGACTTGGAATGGTTCTCTCATTACAGGAACTAATTGTCACTGTTCACACATTCTCATCTGCTGATCAATGGTTGTGACTAGGCCTTATCTACTCTAACTGTATGGACCTACCTACTCTCCCCATTGTTGTTCCTTACCCTTGAATGTATACATAGACACTTCCCATCTGATTTCTATTCCTTGCATCTGATGAAGTGGGTTGCAGCCCATGAAAACTGATGACCACAGAAATGTGTTAGTATTTAAAGTGCTACAGGACTCGTGTGTTTTTTGTTGTTGGTGGTTTTTTTTAAGGACAAAGACAATCAACTCTGTGGACTATCAGAAGCAAGACGACACGTCAGTTATCCATCCCAGTGGGAGCCAAGAGGGCAGCGCTCTTGGCATCCATGAGTGGTGGACTCTCAGCTACGTGGGTTGGTGATGCTGAGAAGTGGCTGTAGGTGAGAAAACTGCCGCCGACAAGGATGCCACCCTGTTAAGTTTTACTCACTAGATAGCGTGTTACACTTTTGTATCATTTGTAGTCATGTTGTGTGTCTATTATCTCTGCTCAGTATCATTCAAATCTCTGGTCTTTATTAACAAACTCACTCTTGTTTTATTCTATTTCATCACGATGCTGATCTGTTCAGGTGAGGCGGACGTCTGGAGCTGAGCTGGTGGCCTGGTGTGCAGTCTGTCTCTTTGGAGACAGCGGACTTGGCATTTCCTTGGGCATCCAGGGACAGGGGCTGGATGTGGCAAGGAGACATTTCCGGAGAATTTGGGAACTGAAGAACATCCAGGGTTAACCTGCAAGGCACAGTCAGGACCGGCAGAGCCCAAATGGTTTGTTTGGCTGGCTGCCAGACTGGAGTGGCAGGCAGCAGTCACACAGTTTAGCACCCAAAAATTCCTTTTTGGCTAAGGCAGAGGGGTAACAGGGTGAGAGGCGTGGGCACCCCGAAAAAACATCACAGATACAGCTGGGCCTGAAGCCTGCGGGACTTTGGAAACGCCAGCTCAGGCAGAACGCTGTAGCAGCACAGCTTCCTCGAGCACACTGGCTTCCCACAGAAGTAAAGGCCAAGGTCTCGGTCCTGATCTCCAAGCACTCCATGGTCAGCACTCAGGGGATCTAAAATAGTCTAAAGCTCGGGAGTGGAAACCATGGTTGACATTTTCGCCCCTCAAGCCCCAGGGAACTTTCCACAATAAGGTTAAAGCTCATCCGGGGAGGAGACAGAATTTTCTCAAGGGCTGGCCAAAGACTGTGAAACAAACTCCCTCAGGAACAAAGACCATCACACGTCTCACCATCGCCCAGTGCAGGTGCCCTCTTCCAACCTTTCTTCTCTTCCCTCCACACACAGCAATGTGGAGGTTTGAACATCAAAGCCACACCCTAGTAAAACAAAACACTCCACTGCACACACAATCCACCCCGGGGGCGAGGAGAGAGAGGGAGATGTTAGTCTCGTGGCTTAACACACGCAGACACTCTGGTGATGGGGACGGGGTAAGAACCTCCGCAGAGCAGATCCTCTCTAAAGATAGCTCCATCGTGACTCTTACCAAACAGGAAAGCAGAAGTGAATTCACGTGGAAACCCGAGCCCACGCTTCCTGCCTTCCTTTCCCCTCTGCTTCCATTTCTAACACAAACCCCTGCCCAGTGACTCGCTCTTCTGTATTCATGGCTTCCCACCCACCACCTCTCCTCCAGCCACAAAAACGTGCCAGGCCAGACTGTTTCGAGTTGGCGCTATTAGCAAATGACTTCCTGGCCACCTGCAAAGGCGAACCAGCTGTGTGAGCATCGCCTGTTGTGCTTCTTTCTGCCGGGTTAGATCAGAGATCCCCAGACTGCTGGGGGCGGAGGAACCTTCAAGGAGGCGCAGCAGGGCCTGCGCTAGCCCGCACAGGGGCAGGGAGGACATGCCATCCTTCCCCGCTCTGCCCTGATCTCCATTCCAGCCCAATCCCCCAGCTGCAGACCCAGCTTCAGCTCCCAGTTGCAGCCCTGGGCCCCACTTTTGGCCAGCACTGACTCCCAGCCACAGCCTGGGCCCCATTCCTGGCCCCCAGCCCTGTGGCTGCAGTTCCAGTCCCAGCTCAGGCCTCGGCCCCTGACCACAGCTTTGGCCTCTTTCTCATCCCCGGCTCCTGATTGTGGCTCCTGGGGGGGCATGGACCAGGTAACGGCAGGGGGGGGGACCCCAAAAGTTTGGGGCCCACTGTCTTAGAGGGACTATATGACCTCTCAAGGTCTTTTCAAGCCCGACACAGATGATTCTGTCCCCCTCCTTTCTCTATTTGCCCACCTGTGTCTTTCCACACGACAAGGGCATTGAAAGAAGAGGCATCTGCTTTCGCCTTCTGCCCAGGAGAGGAAATTCAGCAGCCGATCTGACCTGAATACAGGCCCCAGATGCTCTCAATGCAGAGTCCGAACATGTCTGGCATCTGCAAAGCCTTTTAACAAGTGACAGTTGCTTCGACGCATGGCATTGCTAAACAGACACATCGCTGGGCGCAGTCTCTGAAACAACCCACAAGATGACAGGGCATGATAAACTCGGAGCCGCAGATGCTTGGGTTTTCCTTCTTTTAAGAGGTGGCAGTGAAAACTATCTGACCTTCACAGGGTCTCAAACACAACAACGGCTGCCAAGATCCTGTAAAACCCAAGCCGTTTGAAACTCTGTGGGTCGGATCTTCTGCTCCCTCACCTGGCAGCTGTTGAGGAGGGGCGTGTTTAAAGAGCCTAATAAAAATACAGTATTTGTGAGTTCCCCGTTTCTGCTGAGCGAGGGCCCTCATTCACTTAGCCCAAAATACTCTTAAACCACAGTTTCAAGGGGACGTGTGAAGAGGAGGAACACGTTAGGAACAGGCTAGAGACCAAGCCCCAGATTCTCAGAGGTATTTAGGTGCCTAACTCCCATTGGGAAATGGTGCCTAAATGTCTGAGAATCTGCGCCCCAGTGTTATTTCTACTGCAGTAGCCCCGAAGAGGCCTCAAGCCAGAGCTCAGGACCGTGGCAGGCCAACTGGACAATCCCGCTTTTCTCGGGTTTGTCCCCGTCCAGGACAGAGACAAACCCAGACGTGGCTTTCTCCAGCATCGGTCACAGGGATGGCATTTCGAAGAACCTGCAAGGTCATTTCCAGCCCCTTGGCCACACCCCCTCCAGGTCACCCATCACAGCAGGCAATAGCCTTGATGGACAGGTAAGAGCACAGAAGCTGGCCAAGGGGAACACTGGAGGCCAACGGGATCTTTCAGACCGGTCGGTGGAGAGGGAACACTGACCAATGGGAACACCCGGGGGCGGTGCTTTGTGGGAGCCTGGCCAATGGGGGCGGGGTGACGCGGAACATGGGAGCATGCCCAATAGGGTCTTTTGGGGCAGTACCCAATGGTGGCAGTGGCCAATGAGCAACAAGCTCAGTAGTGAGCGGCCAGGCATGCGATGGGGGGGTTGCCGTTGGCTAGGGGCAGAGGGAGACGTGGATCAGGGATAGGGAGGTGGGCAGAGGGACGTGCCCTTAAAGATGTCGTCTGCCATGCGGCGCGTCCTCTCACGCTGAACACGTCCAAGGTCACGCCGGCGGGGGCGGCCCCCAGCCATTCCCAGAGGTACTGGGATGTCCAGCGTTCTGGGAATACGGGAGCGGCCACCCCCCTCAAGACCTGCTTGTACAAACACCTGCAACAGACGGCCTGCCCCAGAGAGCTCGCCCTCTATGACGGCGCTGCAAAGCCGCGGTTGAACGGACAGTGCCGGAGCGGTTACTCGTAACAGTGGCCTTAGAGGGCATCGTGTGAGCCAAGGAGTACTGAAGAAAGGATGCGACAATGTAGATTCATCTCTCAGATTTAGCCCTCACGCACCCCGAGATGCTAAGGGGCAAAGTTTGACTTACTGGTGGTTGGGAATTTAGCGTTCTAGCCAGTTGGACTAACAAGGGGGCTGGCAAATTAGCATGGAGTCTGAGGCTCCGGAGAGACACACAGCCGGGGGCTACAGGAGGCCTTGGGTTTGCTGGAGCTAGACCCAGGTCTTAAGAACATGCAGCGGACACTCCTGGGTGCAATTCTCTGATCGGTGAGGATCTCGGCGCGTCCTTCTTTTGGTATGATGCCGGGCTCGCTGAACTGGTTTCTGGGCAGAGAAGAGGTGGATACACCCCAGAGAGACGATCTCTCGCTCCTAATGCTGCTCCAGCTGCCTCATCACCTCACAAGAGAACGTGCTATCGTCCCATGTGACGGCACATGGGGCTGCCTTCAACCATCTGCCTGCCCTGGTATCCCTGCCCCGCTGCAGCCTTACCCGCCACTCACCCTTCCTGAAGCTCTCAGACCAGACGCCACCACACTTGATCCGCGCATCTCCACTAGCAGAACGAGCCGCTTGGCTCATCTTCCAGCCTCTGAGCGAGGGGCAGCGTATCTGAACCGTCTCCAGATTCCAGCATTTCCACAGTCGTGCGGTTTCACTGGTGACACTTGATCCTCCAGCAAGTGGGCAAGCTCACCACTGGGACTGGACGTTCACACTCCTTCTCGCACCCGCCTGTGGGCAACACACGCATGACACTGGGCGGCCTGTGGGTGAAAGAGTTTCCACGACAGACGATGTATCTAGGCTCACTGGGCGTGCACGGAGCCCAAGGCCACAGATTTTGTTATGGAAACATCCTATTGCCCAGGCCCCCGGAGCAGGAGGAAGTGCCATACTCAGACCAGCGAAATAATCCCCGGGGCCACAGATATGGCATGTGCCTAAAGCAACTGCGTTATTGCTGAGCACTTTTATTACGGTAGCACCTGAAGCTGTGAATGGCTGGAGTCTGGGCGGTCGCCGAAGTCATCAGGTTCCACGCAGAGCACGGGCAGGCCTCTGTGCTGATACAGCACGCAGCCCAGTCTCGAAGGGAGGGCAGTCCAGACTGCAATCTTTGCCTCCTGGGATGAAGAGCACCCAGCGTGGGCCAGATGCTGCAGCCCTTCTGGGGCTGGGGAGTCCCTGGCTCCAGTGGAAAGTCTGCGTACAGGACTGGGCCCTGGGCAAACACCAATCCCTCACACGTCCCGTTTTGCAGACCCCACTTCCAGAAATGGCCTCCCAGTTTCTGGGCCCAGGTGATGTTGGGATGGCTGGTGGCCTGACACGAAGAGGTAGCGCCCGGCATAGGCTGCCCACACAGGGACACACTCTGCGAGTTATCCCCTTGCCTGCAGTCCGTAAAGCCAAACCCCTGCCTAACCCTGCTTCCCAGCCGTGGCTGCCACAGGGCTCCTAAATTCAAGCTAGTCAGCCCCAGGCCCTAGCATTCGCCTCCAGCCACCCCGCCTTAGTGCCAACCCCTGACCAGTGGGGTTTCATTCACAGCCAGACCATGTGATGCTACGCTGGATTTCAGAGGGGGGCATGCACACACGTAACGTTATCCAGCACCGTTCTTTCACCACTGCAGCTGCTCTGCTGTTCAGACCAACGGCTTTGCATCAGCCACTCAGTCCTCTCCTCCTGCCTGCTACACCATCTGGACAGCCGAGGGGTTTTCCCCTTTAAAGGCTGGGGGCAGGTTGAGAACATTGGCAGGACACACAGCCCCAGAAGGATTCGGTCTGCCCCTAGAGCCACAGGGCACCTGGTTTTCTGGACCCTCATCTTGGATTGTTGGGCCACGGACAAGATAAACCTTATGGGAAGACAGCACACAGATTAAGCCAAAACAGCTGGCTCCCATCCACTTGCAAGCGTTGGGACAGATGATGAGATACAAGTGTTTAATAGGACATCAGAATATAAGCCTCCCCAGACCAGCGCAGAGCAGGGGTTCCTTCCAGCCCAGCATAGTTGCCTCGCATGGGGGCCAGATGCTTTGGCTGACATTGCAAAGGAGCGTGTGACTGAGCGGGTTCCTAGGGAGTTCTGCTCCTCATTCTTTCAGCCTGTTCACATCCTGGTTGCCAAGATGCACGGCTGAGCGGGAGGGAGGCCCCGTGAAAGGGACCTAGAGCTGCAGGGCTCTGTCCTTCTTTGCAAGCTACGTTCCTGGAGTGGGGAACACTAGGCAGGTCAGGCATTTCCAAACCCTCCAGCCCCCGATTTGGGGTGGGGGGGAGGGTTCTGCTGGGGAGATTATTTGGCTGAGAGCTACCCACAACCCCACCTCGACACTGGTATGTTTGCAACCCAAGTATTTTGCGACCGCTTTAAAAGGCTGAAACACGCTGCTGACTAGCAGCAGCCAGTGCATTCCTCCACGGCCCGCTGCTGTCAAAGCCAGAAGCAGCCCCAGCTACGCTGCCTGCCAGCCCTTCTTCTCACAGAGCCCTGCCACGTCCAGAACCACCACCCTCCAGGGAGCGCAGGGCCAGCTCCTCTCCTAACACGAGCCGCAGGGCACGAAAAGCACCTGGACTATGGGACGTGCCCCCTCTGCCACCGGAGGAGAGAGATGCAGGGCAGGAAATGCTATGATGGCCAATCACGCTCCTCGCCCCAGGAACAAGGTGATGCCCAAGTGCATGAGGGCGATGGTTAAAGCCTCTCTCCATGAGCCAAGCTCTGATATCCAAGCTTGAGGGAGGATGTGGGGGGCGGGGGTGCCACGGTTATGCACAGCAGAGGTCTACTTGCCCAGTTCCTCCACCAGCCCAGCCACCTGGGGGGCCACAGCCCAGCACTCGGGGGCCCAGAAACCCTCGAGACAGAGAGAAACCCCCCACTTCCACCAGGTCCAGGCCTCCGCGTAGGGTCAAGGGACAGGCCCGTTCCCCCACCCCAGCACCCAAGCGAGAGCCCATTCTGCAGACACGCCAAAGGCGCCCAGCTGGCGGAGACGCTGGAGCAGCTTGCTGCAGTCTTACAGACAGACTCTTTGTGCTTCCCAGGCTTGTTCAGCCGCCAAAACGGGAGAGAATCATTAACCCAGCATTGTTCACCCAAGTCATTGGGCAAAAAAAACAACTGCTTCTATCTGCATTAAACATAAATGCTTCAAGCTGCGCAAGTCTGTGCCCCGCATCTCGTGCTGCTCCCTCCACAGCTCCAGTCCCTCATTTTTGGGAGCTAACAGAATCAGCACCGCAGACCTAGAAAGGGACACCCCAGCCCAGCCCAGAGGGACAGGCAGCCCGTTCCTCTGCTCCCTGGCTGCTTTGCAAGGGCCAAACAGATGCTGAAGCCCAAGGATGGGGCAGAGGCTCTGCCAGATGCCCCGTTCAGCTTGCAGCTGGTAAGAACAGAAGGGAAGGTGGGAGTGCAGCAGGTTCGACCAACTCATCCGCTCGCACAACACCCGTCGTCGTAGGATCTGAGCCCTGCAGCCCTTCAGGGATTTATCCTCACAACTCCACTGTGAGGCAGAGCTATTATTTCCATTGGACAGATGGGACACTGAGGCACAGAAACGCTCCGGGACAGGCCCATGGTCACACAGAGTCTGTGGTGCAGCAAGGACTTGAAGTCAAGTCTATGAGGTCCCAGCCTAGCGCCCTCTCCACAGGCCACCCCTTCCCAGCCTTGCTCCACGCCTTCATTCCAGCCCCCAAAGGGGCAGAGAGAGGGGCTGAGACCTGTTCCTGCAATTCAAAGCCATGCTGGAACCACAGAGATCCCGAGGCTGTTTTTAAACACCTGTCCGCAGCTGACATGCCCAGACCCGGCCATGCCCTGGAGACCGCCTACGGATGCCCATGCTCCCCACGAGACGTGTCAGCTACGGAGGAACGGATGCATCTACGACACAGCACCGCGACTGACTCAAGCCAGGACAGCCTGGGATGGATCTATCCGGGGACTCGCCCAGTCTTCCGTCGCCTTTCTGCTGTGTGGATTTATCCCTCACAACTTATCAGGGCTAAGCAGGGTCAGGTCTAAGTGTTAGCGGATGGGAGACTGCCTAGGAAAGCCCAGGTGCAGCAGCAAATGGGCACATGTTACGAGATGCTCCAAGACAGCCCGGCACTAGGGAATGCTGGGCGTGACAGTCGTCGAGAGGAAATGTGGACCAGAGGCCCCGACCCCTTGTGGTTCTTTAAAACCCCTGGCACTTCCACTGGAGCGAGGTGTTTTCCGTCAAAGCAACTAGATTCACTGGACGGCTTCAGCTCCTGATAATGCTCTCTGGCCCGCAGGCTGGCTGCGTGCTGTCAACCAGCTGCTGCGCTCCGCACCAGAGGGGGCTGTATTTCAGCGGTGGGAAGTGATCCCAGAAGGTAAAGGGCGTTGGGATCTTTCAGGATAAAAGGAGGAATGAAAACCAGAGATGATATATACATTGGGCGGCACCTCTTCAGTGCTGGGCCCGTTCTCCAGAAAGCACCAGGCACACTGGCCGTGCTACGCAAGGACAAAGCAGCAGTCAGACCGCAAGGAAGGGTCCCCTCTCGGCTAAGGCTCTGGAGTGGGACTCTGGAGACCCGGTCCCGGTCCTGGTTCTGCCAGGCGCCCTGTGTGACTGAAGCAGGGTCACGTCATCTGTGCCCCAGTTCTGCACCTGCAAGAGGAGAACGCTGACACGACATCGCCCGCGTCGCCCCTTCGGCTGGTCCCTGCCCAGGGAGCGCACAGTCTGTGCTACATGTGTGTGCAGCGCCTCGTGCAACGGGCCCCAATCACAGCAGCGTCCTCTGGGCACTTTGCTGCCAAGCGCCGCTCCCCAAAAAGCCATTAGGCTAGGCTGAGCTTCGAGGCACCTCAAATAAAACCAGCGAGCGCAGCTGCAACAGCAGCCCACCAGATGTGAGCGCCAGGGCACGCCCGCCCCATGCAAAGGGACTGGAGAGAGATTCCTCGCTGGGGCATGAGCCCAGCGTGAGTCAGCAAGAAAGAGGCTCCCTGGATTAGAGAGAAGAGCATCGAGCTGTGCCTCTCTCACGCAAGCCTTTGGGCGGGTGGGGGCGGAAGGCGTCTGCCTTTAGGGTCCACAAGGCTCTGCCGTGGAAGGGTAGAAGTCTGGCCAACTCAGTGAGTGATCTTCACGTACCCCGTCCCCTGCAGGGTCACCGTCACTCATCGCCAGGTGGCCTGGCCCAGGAGCCACGCCCAGGCCCCAGGTTCAGGGCAGAGGCTCCCCATGGCCTGGCCGAGCAAGTCTCAGGCTGAGAAGGGCTGAAATGCGGCGCTAGGGAACCGCGGACGGTTTCTCTCCCCTGGGAAGGGGGTGGCCGGGACGGGGTGTTGTGAGAGCAGGTGTGGGAGGGGGCCAGTAAGCAGCAGAATAAAAAAGCCCCGTGATCCCCAGGAGCCAGGGAACCGCAGGAGTTCCCCGCAGGTGCGCGGGTTGGGGATAAGACCCATCCAGCCACAGCAAGTCAGGGCACCACAACGCAGGCTCGGTGCTTCCATGCTGGTCCAGAGGCCCCCCTCCCATGCGGCACAGCCCCTTAGATGCCACCCGCCCCACTGGGGGGGGGCACCGTGGGCCCAGGTGAGCAGCCTGGTGGGATTCAGCTCGGACCCCCCTGGGCTGGCAGAGGGCCAGCTCGGCAGAGTGCCGAGAGGCTTCCACGGGGCAAAGGGGGAACTCTCCCCCGCATTTAAACTCCCCTCTGCCAGCAGAGCAGGACGGCCGCACTGGCACACACACAGTTACCAGCCGCTGAACATGCAGGTTTGACCTTCAGCCTCGGAAGCCCCTGGGGATCTCTTAACGTGCACCAGCTAGAGCAGACTAACGGGGTCTCCTCCGACCCTCCAACCACCCCACCCGAAAGCCTCACGTGCCAGCAGAGTGAACCACGGGGACAGCGACATCCCAACACCGAGGCATGGAGGGATTAGCCCTTGCCTGGAGGGAGAGCCCACAGCACCGGCCCCGGGATGGCCCACTTGGCTGCCTTTCAGCAGCTCACAGCAAGCAAAACCGGAGCCAGCGGCACAGGCAGTGCGGGACGGAAGAGCTCCCGTGCGCCTCACAAAAATCCCTTTGTGGGAAACAAGCAGCCCCCAGCAGCCAACGGAGGCGTCCGATAGCACCCACATTAATTCCCAGACCGAAAGGATTGGGAGCGGAGAGAAACGCCGGCTGGGCACTAACAAACAAACAAGCAAGCAGACGCACAAAGGAGCCTCTTCTGTCTTTGTTTTGGATGAGCTCTGAGCCATCATGCTTCCAGAGCTGCCTTTCCAGACCGTCTCTCCGGCACACACAAAAGCAAATAGATGGTGAATCACAAGGACCAGACAGGCACTGATGAGGGCAGAGGAAAGTGGTTTAGCAGAGACAGCTGGGATCATGGACTGAAAACGCACCGGCGGGTCGCTGAACACAATGGGCAATGAGAAAAGGCAGCCGGTCTCTCCCTCACATGCTGACTCAGTCCCTCTCCCTGATTGAAGGAGGCATTGCCAGAACCCTGGCACCTCCGTGAATTGCATTTGTCAGAGAACAGCCAAGGGCCGCTACAAAACCCACCCCACCTGTAGACTTAACGCACAGGCAGCTGCTCAAGTTGCACCAAATGTCAGCGGATTCCCCACCCTACCCTGGCTTCGCTTGCCAGAGGCTCCCGATCGAATTTGCAGGTGCCCAGGTGCGCGCACAAAGTTACGGCCCTTCAATCACCACGACTCATCTCGTGACAGCGGCTTGAAGAAACGGTTCCAGATGGGACTGGGCAGGGAACTGCGAGGGGTCAGAGGAAGCGCTAGTCCCCGCCTCCCCAAAATACATGTCCAAGTTCTAACATCTAACGCGGAAGGGAAGTTCAACTTTCAAAATCAAAAGGAAAGATATGACTTCTAGGGCTAAGCAATTCTGAATTTCAACTGACCTCCTCTCTCGAGAGCCAGGTTTCTGCAAGGAGCGTAGGAAAAAAATTAAAGTTGCAAGAGCTCAGGCATTAGATCCCTGCGTAAGGTGGACCACGCAGACCCCATCCCCTCGAAACTCACCCTTTTTAGCTGTAGCCATCTATCCCACAGGCTGTCGTCCCAGTGTTAAACTTCAAACAAAGGGGCAGAAGGCCATCCTCCGTCCACACGGCAACGCCTCTTCAGAGCAGGAGCTGGGGGAGGGAAGGGGACAGAATTAAGCTCGACAGGTTAGCGGAGGGAACAGTCACCCGATGGCTGGCTGCAGGAAGGGTCTTGGATTGAAACACTGCATCAGATCAGCGCCCGAAAAGGCTTCTTCTGGGTCCTAGTGTCTGCCGGGGCAAGACTGAGCAAACCAAGCTCCCGCTGCAGTGAGACATGGGGACAGATGCAGAGGAAGAAGGAGCAGAGCATCCACTGTAAAAGCCCATCCTCCAACTGCAGCTTAGGCCCTAGGACATGCGACCAAGCACAGGCCTGCCTCTGTGGCCATGGAGCAGCCCAGGGAATTTGCAGTACTGCCAAAGCAGGACAAGGCAGAGAGCAATGCTCAGCCGGGAAGGGGATGGGGAGAGCACCTCCGCTACGGCTTATGTGAACAAAAAGAGCCTCTTGGTTTTTGGAAACAAAGCAGCACCCAAGTAAATACCCTGGAACCGACTCCGGAACTCTTCAGCCGCTTCGGACGCGCAGCACATCAGGGCTTAGTCCTCAGCTCTGCCACGGACTCCCCGAGGGGAACCCGAGGGAGTCACGTCACCTCGGTGCTGCAGACACTTCCCTTCTCCCACCCTTTGTCTCACCCATTTAAATTTTTGGGGCTGGGGCTGCCTCTTACTCTGCCTCCTTATGGCACCCGGCACAGCAGGGCCCCGACCTTAGCTGAGCCCCGCCAGGCGGTATCGCAATACAAATAACAACCTGGCAGTGCCCTAGAACGGGGGAAGCATTTCAGAAGGAAACTATTCACTTCTACAAGCAAGGGCAGCAGCAGAGTTTAGTGGAGCAGGCAACCGAGAGACCAAAGACCTATTCCCAGGCACTGGCTTGCCATGTGACCCATGGCAAATCGCTTCTGTGCCTCAGTTTCCCCAGTACAATGGGGACCGTGCTTACCACCTTGACTTCCAAAGCGCTGAGTTGTACGACTAAAAAGATGCCATGTAAATATTTTTGTATTCTAAGAGAAGCAGCATTGATTATCAGATTATTGATTATCAGATTATTAGCAGTGATTATCCACAGGCAGGGAGAGGTTTCAAACAGCAGGTGTGCCTCCCAAGAACTGTGACCCAGCTGTATCCCCCAGAAACGGTGTAAAACCTCAGAAATGAAAACAGAGCCTTTACTTACACTTGATTCTTCACCCCGCCCCCCCAAAAAATATCCGTAATGTATTCCCCTAGTCCAGCCCAAACCAGCTAGAGTTTCATTAACACTTTTGGGGGGGGGTTACAACGTTTCTCCAGAGTCTCACCACAGAACAGCTTGTGCCAGATCCCAGAACACACTTCTACTGTAAGCTGTTTGTGGACACGTCAGAGATAAAAATAGGGCTGTGTCTCAATTCTCGTCAAACCGCCAGTCTCCCCCACTCTTTTCTTGCTGCTGCTGCAGCGCCAGCCAGGGTCTCATTTTCGATGAAGCACCTGGCCCTGCCTGCACCACCGAGAGCTGGTTCAACGCCACCGCTGACCCTACCCGTATCCCCACAACATCTCTCTCTGTGACAAGCCAAGACAGATGCCAGAACACCCAGAAACAAGGAGAGGAAGGGGAGTAGTTGCCCTGTTCCCCTCCAGCCTCAAACGCAGAAGAGGCGCCATCATGGAAACAAAGACACCGGAGTGAATCCGTATGTTCTGCGGGACAAAGGACAAGAGGAACCTAGGACTCCGAGCAGCGCCCAAAGCTCCAGGTGGGGAGCCGTCACCAGGCAGGCTGGTGTCAGGAAGCAGAGTCAGGGTCAGGCTGGGATTGGAGACCAGAGACTGGAAAGCGGGGTGAGGTCTACAGCCACAGCAGGCCAGAAGGGGCACCCTTCGCGGTAAAGAGAGAGCATGGGCCTATCAGAGGGCCACAGCGTGCTGTCACGCTGGACCCATTAGGCCGTACTTCCTGCAGCACCTATGAGCCACAGGGCTCCTTGGATGGGATTCTCCATGGCCTCGTGGCGGCGACGTGGGAACACCAACTGTCCCAGGCGCCGCACAGCCGGGCTCTCGTCCCACGGATCTTTACACGGCGGTACCAAGGACGCACTGTACACCTGCACCTGAGGCCGGAGAGAGAGGCTCTTAGACTGCACTCTCGTGTGAAGGCTGAAAGACATCTGTCACTGAGTACTGTCATCACGGAAGAGTTTATCTTCATCTCCTTTCCCAATGGAACCGCACTGGACTAAGGGCTAGTCTATGCTTAAAACGTACAGCGGCACAGCTCCATCGGGACACCCGTGCCGCTGTAAGAGCGCTCGTGTAGCCGTGTTACGTCGGCAGGAGAGAGCTCTCCCGCTCACATCACAAACCCCCGAACTCTCCCCCGCTGACACAGCACTGCCCAAACAAGCGCTTATGACGGCAAAACTGATGTCACTCAGGAGTGCATTTTTCACACCTCTGAGCAACAAAAGTTTTGCAGGCATAAGGGCTAGTGTAGACAAGGGCCTACCCTCAGAAAACCAAGGCTCTATTCCCAGCTGTGGCACTGTCCTGCCATATGACCTTGGCAAATCACTTTCCCTCTCTGTGCCCCTCTCACCTGTTCTCTGCCTTCTCTAATCAGACCGTACAGCATGCAAAAAACGACGACCATTTGCAATAGCCGCGTGACTGAAGGGTTTAAAGATTTAAGGATCGTAGAGGACATGACTGAACTGCACAGGAGCTCCCAGGGAGATCGTGACAAAACACACGAACAGGATCCTGCGCTGTATGAACAGGGAAGTGAGGCGTTCCAGCAGGGAGGTGATTTTACCTCTGAACCGGTACTCGGGAGACCAATACTGTAACACTGCCCCAGCGCTGGGGTCCACGTGCAAAAAGGGTATTGAAAACTTGGAGCAGCGGCAGAAGAGATACCAGGACTGGAGAAAACATCTGCCAGTGAGACTTCGGGCTGGTCTGCACGACAGAGTTTTGCCAACAAAAGCTGAGTTTTGTCGACAAAACCGTGGAAGAGCGCACGCCAGAATGCTCCTCCCGCCGATGTAACTGCCCTGCCATGCCGACATAACAAAACCACCACACCTAGAGGGGTAGGGCTTATGTCGGCAGAGTTAGGGTGGCGCAGCGTCAGTGCTGACCCTGCCGTCCACTGTGGGCTGGCATTCTCGTTACTTTCTCCGCTCCCTGAATTGACAAGAAAGCTGGTCAGCTAGAGCCCAGCTGCCCACGGCTACCCTCGAGAGCTGAGCAGCTGGGCCCTGGTTCCCAGCTGGGAGCAGGGAGGGGAGAAGCCAGAGCGGCTGGGCCCTGGTTCTGGGAGTGGGGCGAGAAGATCACAGCTGAGCCGTGAAATTGACAAGGCTGCCGGAAGCATGCAGGAGGGGACAAGAAGTCCCAGGAGGCTTTCCCCCAGCTCCCAGTGGGGAACCAGGAAGGGTGATGCTCCGAGCGGCTTTCTCCCGGCTCCTGGCTGGGAACAGGAAGGGGAGAAACCCCAGGCAGCTTCCTTCAGCTCTGGTGAAGGAACAGGGAGTCGTGGAACAGGACCCTGTGCGGCAGCTGGACTCCTTCAGGGAGCTGCCAGTGGAGCTGACCCATTTAGGACAGTGGAAGCACTTCTGGTGAGGCCACGCTCCACCAGCCCAAGGAGGGCAGCGTGGATGTCAGCCACCGCCATAATTAATGCGGTGGCTGTAAGTCGACCTTGTATAGGTCGACTTATTGCTGTAGTGCAGACGAGGCCTTAAAGAGCTCACTCTGTTTATCTAATCAAGGGGCAGATCAAGAGGGGACCTAGCTACAGTGTAATCAGTACCTTCAGGGGGAGAAAACACCAGGCATTAACGAGCACTGTAACCCAGCAAAGCAAGGCTGAACAAGAGCCAACCACTGGCACAAATTCAAACAAGGCACGTGTATTAATAACGAGGGTGTATAACTATTGGAAGAAACTCTAAAGGGAAATGGTGGAGTCTCCATCTCTCAGTGTCTCTAGACCCACACTGGCAGTTAAACTCAATGCAGGGGTAACTGAGGAAATTGAACTAGCCTGTGTTATTCCGGAGGCCAGACTAGATGATGATCCAATAGTCCCTTCCATCTTCAAATACTAAAATTAATAGAGTGTAGCAGGAAATATCTATGCCAAATACTTCATTATATAAACACCCCTTTCCGCACAAACTGTAATTCACTGATTGGTTTTCTTCAGTGTAGTGGCTGTGGCTATAAATAGTACATATGACATTCCAATCCCTTTTTCAAAAAAGAAACAGCAAAAGTTACTTCTATGCAATCCCACCGGAGAGCTGGTCGGAAAACCTCCACAACTGGTGACGAAGCAAGAGAAGGAAAATACCCGGCTTGACCCTCTGATCCCCAGGGGAGTTAGGAAGGCAGGCCATTAGGGAAAAAAAACAAAAAACTTGCAAACTTACAGCTTCTTATATGGAAACTGCAACTCAAACAGCAAATGTTTCTGAAGACTGGGAGACTGCTAATCTAGTGCCTATTTTTAAAAAGAACTTTGGATCTCCTTTGGCAATTAGGAGAGAAAGTCCTGAAAATTAGACAACAGCATAATATAAATCAAACAGCTAGTCCACAACTAGAATAGCACATTCCATTCTAGTTGTCCTATCTCAGAAAGGACAGAGCAGAAATAAAGGGGTTAGAGGCGAGCCACAAAACAATGAAACTTAGAAATACTTCCACGTGGAGGACGATTAAAACACTGGAATTCTTTACTTTAGGGAGGAGACAGAAAGGAACATAACAGAGGGACTCAGCATGTTTCTTACACGAAGCGACCTTTGTCAAAGGTACTTTTTCTAGTCCTGGATATAGTCACAAATCACCTGATTACGTCAATGTTCTTTACTCCTGCTAGCCCTCCAAAGCCAGCACACTCGTGGGAGAAGGAACTAGATTCTATGCCTTGCCATACATCTACACCTTTGTCTGCTAATTTCTGTCACAGGGACAACACACAAGATCCATTACGTCTTTGCAAGCCTGCTGAAGAGTTGCTCTGCAGAACCTTTGTTACTACTGACGGGTGCTCTAGAGGGAAGAAACCCAGCTTGATTCTCTGATCCCGACCCGACTTAGCAGGGCTGACAGTTACAAAAAAATATATTTTAGTTGTAAACAGAGCACGTCTTATATGCAAATTGAGACTCAAGATACCAAGACCCATGATGTCAGTTTTACTGACTCACTTTTCAAAGTCAAGCACATTCCGCAGGGGAAGTTTGCTGAAATTGGATTTTAAGTGGGACAGTTTTTAAACTGCCAAAAAATACAGAGCTTACAAGTTCTTTGGATTTCAGTTCCAACCTTCTAAAAGTCATCCAGCTTCAAAGCTCCAGAAAGGTGAATTAATTCCTAAGGTGCAATGCATCCTGACCTAGATCTGATTTTAAAAGACAGACAGAGCACAAACCTGGCTATCTGCATAAGGGAAAGCCAATTCACCCAAAAGCACCACAGATCCAGCAAAACACAAAGATTCTGTCTGCTAAAGAAACTCAGACCTGTAAGGAAACACAGCTCAATTCTTGGAGGTGAGCAACAAAACTTAGCTGAGTTTTAAATGAAAGATTTCCACACTGAATGCCCCATTCCCACTTACCAGGTGGGAATGGGCTGGGACAAAGGTTCAGCACAAAGATAAGTGTTAATTAGCTTTCCCAACAATTCTTATTAGCCTCCTCTGGAGTCTGCTAGCGATGCACCAGAACGAGTCAGGCTGGACCAAAGAAACCAAAGAGTTCAAGACACTTGGTATGTTCCGCTTCCTCCACCACATCTGGCCATTGTTGGAGACCAGAGAAGGCCTCATGCATCTGATTCGCTGCGCCCGCTGCTGTGCTTGTGACATCTCAGAACAGCTGCATCACCAACCCACCTGTCCTTCAGAAACCATGACATTTAAAATAGACACAGGGCTCTTGTCATCTGCTTTTGGCCTTCCAGGGTCACCTTTCAAAGCTTTTCTCCACAACCAGGAGAGCTAGAAACTTTTTTTTTTTTTAATTTTAAACGAAAACAGAATCTCAAGTCATCACATGACTCCAGCAACCAGGGCTTTACACAAGCCTGGTGAGCTGCCAGTCCTGGTGTAAGGCATTATGGGACATCTTTGCTGAATCCCGAAGATGATTCAGAGCCATAGAAGACTGTGTGCAAAGGCAGACAGACTGATACTGCCCACCACCCTCCTCCCTAATAGCACGCTTCCAGGGTCACACCGCAGCACACAGTTCTGCATCCCACTCATGCCCAAGTTGAACTTTGCCCTTTGCCTTCACCACAGCCATTTGTAGGCCAGTCATGGAGATGAACCCCTGTGGAAAAGGGCAGAGTTGTTTAGCCGCTGAGGCAGCGTCTTCCAGGGATTCCCGCTGGTGAGTCAGGAAGCCAGCTCTTAAGATTCCCGTTATTTTGTGGAGGCCCCTCTGCTCCTTCTCTGCACTTCCTTCCGCTTGTGAAGCACAGAAGGGTCAGCCTTGGTCACCCTTTCCTAGTCTACTTAAAGCCAACGCAGTCAAACACATCTGACCTTCCCTGACAACACCACAGCAGCAATGCTAGTAACTGGTATTAAGAACACAGGAGAGTCCTAAAGTGTTTCCACTTATCTTGATCAACCCTGCAGTGTGTTCTTCAATGCAGGCCTCGGGCCGCGCTGGACTGGACCGGCCCGTAACTCCCTAGTGGACAGTTATGGAACAACCGACCCATAGGGGATGTTGTTTCTTAGGTCCCAGTGACCAAAGGCTGGTTTAGGGCCTGATGTAGACAGATTTTTCATGGAGTTTTTGTTCCTTCCTCTTTTTAACTCTGACTTTGTCATCACTTTAAAGGTCCATCCTTTTTTGAGCCCCACTGAGCTGTCAGGCTCCAGGATATCTTATGGCGATGAACTCCACTGAACCGTTATCCATCATCTGTCAAATATTTCCTTTGATTGGTTTTAAAGTTTGCTCCCTTTCCCCACCATTGACTGTCCTCCTCCTCTTCTGGAATTATAAGACAAAGTGAAGAAAAAAAACGTGTCCAACCTTCCCTCTAGAGACTACGTATTTCTGGGAATCCCATTATCCGTCACACTTTATCAGTGGAATTTTACTATAAATAGTGAATGTGTGATTAGTTGATCTTGTAATAACTGATCAATCAATCATTATGGAGCCCAACAGATCAATACTAAGTCCCAAAAGGACCATTTTGATCATCTAGTCAAATCTCCTGCACAACAGGTGAGATTCTCTCACCCACACTGTTTATAAGCATGGCTTATATTTATAACACATTCGACTTCTCCTGGAGATATGTGTGTCTGGGGCCAAGGAGCTAGGCAGCAGTTTGGCAGAAAAGGCCCTGGGGGTTACAATGGATAAGAAGCTGGATATGAGTCAGCAGTGTGCCCTGGTTGCCAAGAAGGCTAATGGCATGTTGGGCTGCATTAGTAGGAGCATTGCCAGCAGATGGAGGAAAGCGATTATTTCCCTCTATTCAGCACTGGTGGGGCCATTTCTGGAGTACTGTGTCCAGTTTTGGGCTCCCTAGTACAGGAAGGATGTGGACAAGTTGGAGAGAGTCCAGCAGAGGGCAACAAAAATGATGAGGAGGCTGGTGCACAAGGAGGAGAGGCTGAGGGAACTGGGCCTGTTTAGTCTGCAGAAGAGAAGAATGAGGGGGATTTGATAGCAGCCTTTAACTACCTGAAAGGGGGTTCCAGGGAGGATGGAGCTAAGCTGTTCTCAGTGGTGGCAGGTGACAGAACAAGGAGCAATGGTCTCAAGTTGCAGTGGGGGAGGTCTAGGCTGGATATTAGGAAAAAGTTTTTCACTAGTCGGGTGGTGAAGCACTGGAATGGGTTACCTAGGGAGGTGGTGGAATCTCCATCCTTACAGGGTTTTAAGTTTTGGATTGGCAAAGTCCTGGCTGGGATGATTTAGTTGGGGTTGGTCCTGCTTTGGGCAGGGGTGGGACTAGATACCTCCTGAGGTCCCTTCCACCTCTAATCATCTATGATTCTATGAGTTAGAAGCATCTTTGGCATACACGACTGATGTCTAACACATGGATGTAACATGTATCAGTAATGTATTAACCCTTTATAAATAGAACCTTCATACAAAGTCCAACCCCTTTATCATGCTGTCTTTCTGCAAGCCAATAAAACAACTGGGATTCTCTCTTCACATGGAAGCTTTCCACCCATGCCTCTAGCCATTTCTATCACCCATCTCTGAACCGCTTTCTATTCCTGCAATGCCTTTCTGGAGACAGAGTGCTTAGACCTGAACAAAGCACCCCAGATGAAGGCAAACACTGGTTCATACACCGGCCCTAGATTACTGTGATGTATTGTTCTCCAACCCATTTCTCCTACGCCCCCAATGTGGCATTTGCTGATGTTCACTGAGCAGAGATTTCATTGAGCTCTCCCCAGTGATGCCTCAGTCTTCTCCGCAGCCTCACCAGTCCCCCAGTTGCTCATTTCAAACCTAGTGAATGAGTAACTCAAATAAGAGCCACTACTTACAAAGGCTCACTCAGTCTGTATTTACACTGTAGAGAAAATCCTTTAGTCATCAAAGATGAATGTAGATGCTTTGCAGTTAGGAAGCAGATACAGCAGCAGCGTGAGAGACCCAGACCTACAGCCCTGTGAAATTATTATTTTTTAATATAATTGTTTGTTTTATTTGGGGGGAATTCCATGTTATTTCATTTTCCCCTGCTGCCGGGGAAGTGGGCTGGAGGGGTGGCAGAGCAAGCTGTGGGGCTGGGCCCAGCTCCTCGCCCCAGGCATCGGGACCTGGCGCTCGGCTGGCAGTGCCATTCATGCAGACGGCAGGGCAGCCGGGCCAAATCTGAGGGCACCTGGTCACAATGCCCAGAGCAGGGAGCCAGGCCCGGGAAGTGCAGAAAAATGGGGCTGTTCTATTAACTGAGATGAAAAAAAAATGGGCCAAAGGGGTTACAACAACCCAGTCACTGTCCAGCATTGAACTGTGTTAATCACGTCCAAGGTTTGGTACATAGGGACCTCAGCTTGCTTGGCACCATGGCTAACACACCATTAAAAACCCTTTTAGCCCATTATTCAAGATACAGGAAAGGAAGGAAAGCAGTGAAAGCCTTTGCAATGGAAAGTATTAAGCAAGGCTTGCATTTTAACACCGTCCCTTGCTCCCGTTCCCTTTAGCCGGAGAGTTTTAGAAGGAAAAAGCCCCTTGTCTGACAGTCTCTTTGCTAGGCCCAAAGATGGCAATAACTAGCCTTTTGGGGAAAAGAGAAGTTAGCTGAGATGAGCTAGAGCCATTACGGCTGCTTCTGCTCTTCAAGTCTAAGCGCTTGTCAGGGATTCAGCTGGAGCCGGGAGAGATGGGGATGTGATCCGGGTCCTGCTCTGGCCAGGCCATCCCTCCACACCAGGAGGACGAAGGCCCAGGATCCCAGGAACAAGTGATGGGGGCAGCAAGGATGGGGAGACCCGCTCCAGTAGCCTCCATCTGTTCTATTCCCCTCTCCCCAAGTCTTATTCTTTAAAGGACACCAAAAAGGGAGTGATGGGTGGAATAGTCCATCCCCCCCTCCTTATCTTGTCAACCAGTTAGGCCTAACATCCCACCCAGCAATTCTGGTTCATTGATTTCTAGTATCACATTTTCTGTTCATTGAAGTAAATGCTTGTTAAATAAACCTCGAATCGTATCATAGACGATGAGCGTTGGAACGGGCCCAAGGAGGTCATCTAGTCACAACCCCCTGCTCAAAGCAGGACCCACCCCGACTAAGTATGCCCTCTTGTTTCAACTCATTGAGTCTCAATCTCCTTTTCGCAGTGCTTCCCGCTGACATTTATTAGAGGGGGTTGAGACATCTTATGAGCTTTCAAATACTTCTTACAGCTGAGCTCACAACGAGGGTCAATTTGTAGGCCCAGTTAGCACAACTGGATTCTGTTTATCTCCCCCCTTCCCACAAAGGAATCCCCCGTCAACGTGCTCCTAAAGCAAATATGCTGTGCCACACGCCTTCTCAGCTACGAGCCTCTTCCCTTCCCAACCCCAAAACTACAGCAGATTCTCATTAATCCTTCAAGCTAATGGGCTCTGTTTTAACATCCCTCGGGAGAGCAGTTTCTCAATCAAACCCAATTATGCGGGAGATGACGGCAGCTCTGAAAGACAATCTGAAAAGACAGAGCACCACATCCACTGATGTTACCAAGAAACAAAAGAATAGCCATCCTGAGTCAGACCAACGGTCCATCTCGTCCCGTATCCTGTCTTCCTACACGGAACCTGATCCAGGAACATCAGCGAGTGGCAAGTGGTCAAGGTGGACACAGAAGCCAGGAGTCTGGCATGACAGTTCAGCACCAGAGCCGCTCGTCACAGCCAGCCCCTTCAATCACAACCTAAAACCTCAGAGCTCCCATTAAAAAAAATCCAGTGGGGCAGCTGTGGCATACTGGGTAGCGTGCTGGAGTAGGGTCAGGACACCTGGAATCTAGTTCAACTTGGTCACTGGTTTGAGGGGTTCTAGTCTCTGTGTAGCCTGGGGCAAATTACCTCTGTGCTTCATCTGCTTTCTTTAGATCCTAAGAAGCTCCTTGGGGCAGGAATCGTCTTTGGTACATGTCCTGTGTCTAGCACAATGCAGGCCTGATCCCAGCCTGGGCCTGTAGGCCCAACCCTAAATATGCTGTCGGACAGAAACCAGAACAAAACCCATCCACAAGAGAGTATGTCTGTGGCAGCAGCCACCGTTGATCGCCGGTAGGCTCAGAGGGCTTTTCACGCCTCAGCTGTTTCCTTCCAATTACGCCAAAACGGCCGGCAATCAAACCCAATGGCCTAGACGTTAGGAAATAAAGTGGCTAGGCTTGGGAGGCTGACAACAGCAGAGTGAGCCAGCAGCAATATTGCTTTTCAGCCAGGCCCCTGAGAGAGTTATTTATCACCACAGAGGTCCTCATAAAACCAAACAGAACCTTTTTTTTTTTCTCTCCTTTTAAAGGCTCGGAAAAAAGAACCCCCTTCCCCCAACAAGGTTAGCGAAAGACATGCCCCCTTTTATGGAAAGCGGAACTGAAGAGCCCTTATTTTTTGCTATCAGTCATTCCCTCCCCTCTTTGCTAGAGGACACAGGTGCACTAATAATGCTGGATGATGGGGGTGGAATGGGGGGGAGATAAGGAGGGTAATGGAATGAATTTAAAAGGCGAACTTTGTAAAGGGAAGTGATGGACTCTCAACTGCCTGGGACCATTTAAAATTTGACTGGACAAACAACTGGGGATGTACAAAAGGGAATAATTCTGCCACGGTAGAGGGATGGGCTTGATCTAGTACCACAGGGATTTAATAGCTGCCTTCTGTGTAGATAGTTGAGCTTTTCCCTATCGTCCCCCTCACTGCAGTACCTACATGCTGTGTAGCACCCTCCACAAACAAATCATAAGGCACTTAGCTTTTTAAACCTCCACTTCAATCAGCAAAGAGAAGTAAATCTAAAATATGATTACGTAGGGGCTGCAATTGCACCGCAGTCACAGGAGAAAGAGAAATCGAGTCGCAAAGGGAAGAGGAGGGGGATACTAGAGATTTGAAAAGAGACAGAGAATTGCTGGAGACCCGCAGGGTGTCTCCAGGAGCAGGGACCACAGATCAGAAGGCTCTCACCGAGAGGGGAGGACAGCGAGGTGGTCAGTGCAGGGTGAGCGAAGCGCGAAGCACCAGCTACTTTCATGGAGCACGACGTTTAACCCAACTCTGAAATACGCCAGAAGACCAAGGAACTCCGAGTGGGAGGGACTGGAAATCTGGCGACTTGATATGGGTCCCCATCTGCAAGGCATACGTGCCTAGCTAAGCATGAGGAGTCCTGCTGTCTTCAGTGGGTCAGGCCACGAGCTTCAGTCCCTCATGGAGGGAGGGCCACTGTTGCCTCCACCCCAGCTTGTCTGTGTGGCTCAGATATTAAGGGCTCATTCCCACACCCCTTTTCTGCGCCGAGGCAGGGCTAATAACCCTACTTTACAGAGGGGAAACTGCAGCAGCGAGAGGTGAAGTGGCTAGCCCTTGTCTGCAGCAGAGACAGGAATGGCAACCCAGCCCTCTTGAGCCCCAGCCCCGTGCACTAAACCAAATACTTGCCCTTCCTCCCTCCAGAACGTCTTCTGATGGGGACCAGCAGCTGAGGTGCCCGACTCCACCGACAGCCTCACGCTGGCGTCACGGCCCCAGTCAGCAGACAGCACGGTTACACACAGGCTTACGTGAGCTGCTTTTTTAGTTTGCAAGCCACACTCAGTCTCAGAGGAAACCCTGCGCTGTTGCTAGCTTCTCTAATGCATTCACTGTTCAGGGGGAGCTGTTGCAAGCAGGAAGAGGCTTTGCTCTCTGCCTTAATCTTTAATCAAAAACTCGGTTGAGACAGAATCACTTCCTGGGAGCTGGGCAGCAAAAGATTTCAGAAACAGGGATTACCTCTTGCAACCAGCTCTGTTCATGGACAGGATCTACCCAGCCTCCATAGGACAAGTTGCAGCAAGAATATAGATGAAGGCCTGGCCATGGCCTTCTACTCCAGAGGGAAACCAATCTGCAAGGCTCTGACACACGCTACCACTTCACAGAGGGGTAATAATAGCACGGGTGAACTAATCCCTTCATGTCAGTGGGGTGTTGTCATTGTACCTCACGCATGTTTAGAAAAAGTGACTAGCTGTTACAGAACTGTGGGGGGTTGACAAGTGGGTGGGTGGGGGGGGGGAGTAGAAACGGACTCTTTAATGCTGAATCTGGCTCTGTCACTAGTGCGGTGTTTCAGTAGCATCCAGTGGAAGGGCTATTCACGCCTGGGCTCAGACTGGGTTCCACCCAGGGGAAGAGCATGAACAGGGTAGATTGGAGAACCAGACAATCACACAGACAGACACGGGCTCGCCAGGACATCGTGAGCGTCATCTGTTCTGTTCCTCGACCCGAAGATGAAAGCCTGTCTCGCTCAGCTCTTGGTGAAGTATAAGATTAGATGAAAACAAATGCATGTTGGCTGGCTGGTATCTTAAAATCCTTTTCCCTAATGCGCTGTTCCAAAGGCAGAATGAAAATACCTTATCAGGAGCCTGTGGACAGCACCACAGGGGCCCAAAGGGAGTTAATGCAAGCACCTGAAACCGAGTCAGACATGAAGGAGATAAAGTGGGTAGAGACAGGGCAGGATACTTGGGTCCCTGAGTAGAACAGCAAAACTCCACCCCGAGTCAGATAAGGGCAGGAGGTTGAACAGCTGATGGGATGAACTCAGAGAGGAGGAAAGAGACAGAAGGGTTGCCAGACCTGTAATTGTCCCATACTCTGTTGTCACAAGTTTGAACAGAATGGCATTTTCTACCTATAGACACATCAGGTTTTTAAACACGCACGCGCGCACGCATGCACACACACACACAATTATTTGAAGTATTTTCATTTCTATGCAAATGAGAAAGCATATCCACCCCCAAAAAAATCAGATCTTCTAAACTCAAACTCCTATCAGCAGGATGGGAACTAATGCATCGTGGCTACTTGGACACCACCCACAAAACCTCTCTGTCTTTGCATAGGGGAGGAGGAAGGGAGCATGTGGGATTAGTGACAGATCAGCAGGGCTGGCCTCCTCCAGGTAAAACAATGGATGGACACTTCCCACACTTAAACCCCACTGGCTTTCAGAGATATGAAGCCAGCTTCGTGATAAGCATAGTCACGAGGGATTTTTTTTTAAAATGATTTTAAATAATAAGCTTTTCTTTTTAAAAATAAGCCAGTTTAAAATGAAATCTAAATTTAATACACAATATGTTAAGGCCTAAACATATGATAATCTCTTAAAACATTTAAATAAGAAATAAATATGCCAAACCTATGAGCCTCTATCAAAAGCTTTGAGGGAAAGGTGGCTTGTCTATACAAAGTAACAATCTGGAGACATATATTTAAGGTGGGAGGCTGGGCTTTATATATACGTATGGTACAGTAAGTCATGCACTGTATTAAGGGCTTGATCCTGCAGGAGACCCAGGGACTGTGCTAGTGGGTGCAACAGTCTGGCAACATCACCACAGGTGTTGGTTGGGGGCCCACGCCTATGATTCCAGGAGACACCATCAGGATCATCCACTGAGCTCCCCTGGGTTGGTCTCATGGTCCCGTTTTATAGCTTCTCCCCACCTGAGCTCTGACTGGCTCAGTTCTCTAATTATGAATATTTGTGACTTCGCCCACTATAGAAACTTACACGCTCTATCTAGCTCATGGAAAACCACTGATCTGCCCAGTAGCTCCCAGCCCTTGCTCTGGGCCCTCCAAGTCAATGCCCTTTCTAGACCTTCTTGCACGTGCACACTGACAGCGCTACAAACACACACAAACCCGTGGATTCCTCAATGGCCTCCCCTCTTTTGCTCAACAAACAACATACTGCAGTGCAAAAGGCATGTGGGTTACACGAGCCCAAGTCCTGGATTGTTGTTAGTTCTTCTGGGGCACGGGAGTTAGGTAACAAGGGAGGAGCAGAATGTGCAACGCAGGTGTCAAAGCAGGACACTGAGTGAAGAGGGGCGCCATTCTTCAGAACGCAGCTGCTAGTGTGGATTTCAACAGCTGGGAACTGGAGAGTAAAGAAACCTGCCATGGCTGCAGATTGTAAGAGAGACCCCAGCTGGGAATATTTTCAAGAAATTCCTGTAACTCTGGGTAAAAAAGGAAGAAGTGCCAAGTGTAAACAGCACAACAAAGAGATGCAAGAGCTGGTTGTCAGAATGAAACAGTATTATGAAAAATGAGCCTCCGAAGTCAGTGACTTTGAAGATGGATGGGCACACGACTTATGAGGATAGACTGAGGGAACTGGGTTTATTTATTTAGTCTGCAGAAGAGAAGAGTGAGGGGGGATTTGATAGCAGCCTTCAAATACCTGAAAGGGGGTTCCAGGGAGGATGGAGCTAGGCTGTTCTCAGGGGTGGCAGATGACAGAACTAGGAGCAACAGTCTCAAGTTGCTGTGCGGGAGGTCTAGGTTGGATGTTCAGAAAAACTTTTTCACTAGACGAGTGGTGAAGCACTGGAATGGGTTACCTAAAGAGGTGGAGGAATCTCTTACATCCTTTTAAGGCCCAGCTTGACAAAGCCCTGGCTGGGATGATTTAGTCGGGGTGGGTCTTGTTTTGACCAGGGGGGTTGAAGTAGATGCCCTCCTGAGATCCCTTCCAACCCTAATCTACTATGATTTTATGGAGGTGTGGACGTCTGAACAATCTGGATCAACTGGTTAGTACACTTAATTTTGCAGCTTTATTATGGACTGCCTATGTCTTACTCTGCTAGCAAACGATAACCTAGATAGTCATAAATTTGTGTTTTGATCCAATGACTTACAAATTTCAAAATGTGTTCGAACTATAATTGGTATGTTAGTTTGTTCTTGGACTAGTTATCAAATACATGTTTGCTATTACAGCTTGACTTCGGAAATATTTGTATTGCTCAGTTTAATCATACATCCTAGGTGACGATTTCCTGATTAAAAGTAAAGTTTTACTGGGCATTTATGAACTCTAAAAAATTTTTTTAAAATCTTTTCTCCTCAAGCTGTTTGAGGTGTTGCTAGAGACAAGGGTTTACATAGATTTAGATACCCCTTATATTTTATATTTTCCCTATAACACTGGGTTTAGAATGAATTCTATCATCTAAATAACAGGACAAACCGCTCAAGTGAGGAGAGTTCTTCCATTTACAGTCTTTTTTTTCTTTTTCTTAAGGCAGTGCACTGGACAACACTCAATGAGTGAGAATGACTGTTTCAGGGTCCAACTTAGACACAAGGTGTTACGAACATCCATCGTCTGCAACATCTATAGCCTCAGAGTCAGCTGCTGCTA
The DNA here is from genome assembly GCA_007922155.1 of Mesoclemmys tuberculata. Classification (NCBI taxonomy): domain Eukaryota; kingdom Metazoa; phylum Chordata; order Testudines; family Chelidae; genus Mesoclemmys; species Mesoclemmys tuberculata. The sequence continues at coordinate 2,054,620 of ML675627.1, read as the reverse complement.
TCACCAGCAACTAAACATCCCTCAAGCGGTAAATTACCTGTATCAACGAAAAAGGCGGGGAGGATAAAAGAGACTTTCTGAATCATCTCATACAAAACCTATGGATGACTTTGTGAGCAGCAGCAGCAGCAAATCCAGCCAGAGTCCCAGATGAAAAGATTCATTTATGCTCGGTTCATTTATGCAACACATTCTCCCTTTCATCTTGTTCAGAGAAAACATTTCATTGACATGGGTCAACCATGTCACTCTACCAAGCAAAGCAGATGTTGCTGGATGCAGCACACGACAAGGAAACTGAACAGTGTGCAAAAAACACTGATGGGAAACGTGGTCACTTGGGTCTGGATGGTTGGAGTGACGTACACAGCGATCCAGTTTGGGTGTGACAACAGACGATGGAGTTGTCTATTTTACAGAAACAACTGAAACCTCAGGAAATGCCCACGCAGCAGAATACTTAGACGTAGTAGTAAAAGCTCTAACGAACTGTGAACAGAAATTCAAGCATCCAGTGTGTGATTTTTCCAAAGACAATGCTGCAAATGTAGCAAAGATGAGAGGAAATCTAGAAGACAGTAACAAAGGGAACCAGAGACTTAGAACATATAAGTGCACTGCTCACCTGATGCATCTTTTAGCCAAAGACTTGAGTACAACTCCAGGAACAAAGGAAAGTATTGGTGAAATTGCAAAACACTTCCATGACAACCAATTTGCTTCAGCTTCACCAAAGAAAAGCAGGAAGATCTGAACTAACTCTCCCCCGCGATGTATGATAGACTTCAGTGGTTGACTGTTTTGAGCTCTTTATTAAGAACTGGCCTATTCTCATGACAATTTGTGAAGCAAAATGGTGACAATACACATAGAACTATCACAGCCAAAGTAGGCAACTCTGGACGAAAGAGAAATGTAAAAGACATGCCGAACACATTGAAACCTACTTCCATAGCCTTGGACAAGATGTGCAAAGATTGCTGCTGTACTGCTCTTGACATTTGGAGAGAACCTCAAAAGGTATTGAAGAAAGAAACACCCAGCAACACAATTAAACTACAGGCAGTAAAGCAGATGGATCAAGCACTTACTCCACATCATTTTCTCACCAGTATTCTCAATCCAAAGTACCAGGGTAACTCCTGAAGAAGAAACTGCTATGACATGGGCATCTAATAATCACCCATCAATCATGCCAGCCAGAATACATTTCAGGAATGGAGGTGAATCATTCAAGCGATATAATCTATTTTTTCTCTCTTTTTTTTCTTCTCAGGAACAGAGGTGAATCATTCAAGCAATGTTTGCTGATGATGTTTTTAAAGAAAGTCTGAGCACTGAACTGACGGAAGTCACTGGCTAAGCGCCGAGAACCAGAGTTCACAGAAGTGCTAAAGCAGCTTTTGACAGCAGTAGCTTCTTCCGCAGGCCCAGAAAGAATATTTTCTTCATTTGGACTGCTTCATTCAAAGTTGAGAAATTGATTATGAGTTGAAAACGCAGGAAACCTTGTCTTCCTTCCAGTCTATGAATACAAACGAGGAGGGAGAGGATGAAATCTATTAGTTTTAAAAGTCTGAAGGACAGCTTAAATAACTTAGACCGTCATCTCATTTTCAAGAGACTTCAGCAAGCAGGAACTTAAGATCCAGTCACTTTCACTTAGGCATATTTGAGAATTTTCCGAGGCTAAGCTGAAATAATCAGTTTAATTCACTGATTTATTAAACAGAGGAATTAACTGTGGTCATTCAGCAGTAAACGTGAAACATGGTCTGATGAAAAATTTATGTATCCAAAAATTGGAAGGTTGTTTTGTTTAATAAAAATAAACGTTAAATGCGGTTTTTAATTAAACTCCAGTTGCCATCCTAATGGAGCTGACAGATCATGAGCAAAAAGTTAATTATCCAGTAAATAAGCAATGTATCATTCACACTGAGAATGTACAATAAGACACTGAAAATATTAAGCTATATAATGGCATATATATATATATATATAGATGCCCATGTCATAAATAACTGTATAAAGTTATAGGGTCCCCTCTGAGACAGCAAAAAGATGTACCAAATCTACCATAAAGACTCTATTTAGTTGTAAATCACACACACACACACACCCAGATTAAAAATCAGTGATTTAAATGGAGGCTTTCCACTGGGAGATTCAAATAATTATTTAAAATTGCTGATTTAAAATCCCCTTGATTTAGATCAGGGGTTTTCAACCTTTTTTCATTTGCAGACCCCTAACAAATTTCAAGTGCAGGCGTGGACCCCTTTGGAAATCTTAGACAGTCTGCAGACCACAGGCTGAGAACGACTGATTTAGATCATAGAAGAAGAGGGCTGGAAGGGACCTCAGGAGGTATCTAGTCCAACCCCCTGCTCAAACCAGGGCCAACCCCAACTAAATCATCCCATCCAGGGCTCTGTCAAGCTGGGCCTCAAAAGCCTTTAAGGAAAGAGATTCCACCACCTCCCTAGGTAACCCATTCCAGTGCTTCACCACCCGCCTACAGAAAAAGCTTAATTCCTAATATCCAACCTAGACCTCCCCCACTGCAACTTGAGACCGTTGCTCCTTGTTCTGTCATCTGCCATCACTGAGAACAGCCTAGCTCCATCCTCCCTGGAACCCCCTTTCAGGTAGTTAAAGGCTTCTATCAAATCCCCCCTCATTCTTCTCTTCTGCAGACTAAACAGGCCTAGTTCTTTCAGCCTCTCCTCATAAGTCTTGTGCTCCAGCCCCCTCACATTTTCATTGCCCTCTGCTGGACTCTCTCCAACTTGTCCACATCCTTCCTCTAGTGGGGGGCCAAAACGGGACACAAAACCCCAAATTTCCAAATCAATCCACCCTGAACAAAATGCAAGGACCCACACAGCAGGCGTGAAGAAAGTGGTGTGAACACTGTCCCAGAGGTGCTAGACTGACAGGCCTGGAGTTTGAAGCTGGAGACCCAGCAAGGAAAACAGCTGGGCAAGGTTCCCCCGCACACCCCTCACCCGGCACGTATTCTGACCCTGCCCTGAGGGGAACTTCTGCTCGTGAAGGTATTTCAATCTCTGCAGCCTATTCAGTCCCTGGTTTCCTTGTTGAGCCTGCCAACAGTTCTCCTTGCTGGCAGAGCCCCAGCCACAGACCAGAGCTGTGTCATGCTAGGCGCTGTACAAACAGAACAAAGGCAGTCCCTGCCCCCAAGGAGATTACAATTTAACCAGGGCAGAGAGCACTTTCAGCAGCAGGGGAGACGCACTGGGCAGGGCACGTTACACGTCTCCTTCTGTGGCTGATCCACAAAGGACATGACTTCCTCACAGCCCCATTCAAGCTTGAAAAAGCTGATGCTTTCAGCTTGGGAGGCGCCTGGTTCAATCCTCGTTGATAGTGGCAGTTGCGCATGGACACTTTGTGCCCAGGGACTTGAACGGAGCCTACAAGGCTTGTCCCAAGCAGAGGCTGCCACGGAGCCAATAAAACAGACAAGTTTTGGTCCCTGGTGCCCTTGGATAGACGTCCTCGGTTGTGTCCTTTCAGCCTCTGATGTTGCTGCCCCCAGCCAAAGCCCTCGCCTAGCCATGATTTACACAAGTGCAGCTTTATCACAGTTGGTGCAAACTGCATCTACCCTAGAGGTTTGCACTGGTAGAGCCAGGCACCCAAACCCTAGTGCACTACCCATAGGGGATACGGCCTTTATCCCCTTATCACTCCTTTGATAATTCAGCTCCACATCACGTCAGACTCCAATGCGAAGCACATTTAGCCACAGTCTCCTGCGGCTTGCCTGGTTCATATACACAAAACCTGGCAGCTGATGTGATTTTATCCCGTATCTGGTTTGGAATCTGCTTGCTCCCACTAGCAGCAGCGCTTTATCTGATGCACATGTGGCTCGCTGAGTGTTTATTTAAAAAACAGACACTGGGTGGAATTTAAAAAAAACAAAACCAAACAAAAAAACCCACTCCTTTCAGCATGACGTCCATCTAAGCCAAAACTAGGACACAGCAGACGAATGGCGAGCAGTTCCCAAAGGCCTTTGAGGTTTATATTCTGCCATTTCTGTGGCACCCTTTAGCACAGGATCTAAAAGCATTTTTAAAATACTGAGGGACGACCTCTAGCCTACAGTTGGGAGTGAGACCCCCAGCCTGGAGAGAGACAGACTTGTGCTAGTGGGGCTCCAGGCGTGTGGACATTGCAGATCCAGCAAGAATTCGTGCTGGCCACCCCAGCTAAGACCCAGGGGATGGGGTGGGCTTGAGAAACTGAGCGTGTGGTGACCCACAATGTCTATTTGAGCATGCTAGCGCGAGCCCTGGTAGCATGTGCCTGACTCCCTAGGCTGCAGGGTCACTGCCAGCTGCGATCCAGACCTACGCAGGGAGTTCAAGGCTGAAGTATCAGGGAAGGGGGGTAAATAGCCACCAGGTCCCCCACTGAGAGCTGGGACTGGCAGGAGCCCAACAGCTGGCATGCACCAAGGGGGCAGGGGAAGGGTGTCATCCCTCTAATTATCTGCTTGCCATCACCACAGCACCCAGGCATGTCCTCCCAACACCCCTGGGAGGCAGGGCAGGGCTATTACCCCCATTGTACAGAGGGGAACTGAGGCACAGAGAGGCTAAATGACTGGCCCAAGGTCACACAGGCAGGCTGTGGCAGAGCAAGGAATTGAACCTGGGTCTCCTAAGCCCTCGGCGGGTCGATCTGGGCTGGGCACCCACGCCTGCTCTCCGAAGGGCCCAGGTGGGATCGGGAGCTGGCCCAGGTGCAGAAGAGATCAGTTGGGGGGGTGGCGAGGCTAAGGCAGCTGGATCAAATGCATAAGCAGCCCCTCCTGGGCTGCCGTCGCCAGGGCATCCTTACAGCAGACGGCACCAGGAGTAACCACACGCGCACACACGCGCACACACGGGGGGGAGGGATCAGAAGGGGGAGACAGAAAGGATTTACTGAGGGCTGATGAGATTAGTCCCCGGAGCCCGGATTAGGGTAAGAGCTCAGAAGGCAGGAAGAAGGAGAGGGCTGAGGGCACGAAGACCAGGGGCCCCTGTGGGGACCAAAGAGCAGGGGAACAGCCCCGGCGGGCTGCAGGGCAGCACGTGAGCATGTCGGGGACACAGAGCAAGGCCAGTTGGGGAAGGCAAAAGCTCAGAGGAGGGGATGCCCGTTCCCTCCTAGCCAGGTCTTGGTGTCAGGGGGACCCTTCCCCACCCCTCACCCAACCGCCCCAGGCTCTGGAGTCTCCCCGTCCGCCCGAGGAAGGCTAGCATGGCGCTGAGAGAGCCCATCACTGCAGAGAGACCCTCCTCGCATCACACTGAGACGGGGCCAGGCGCCGGCGTGCAACTAGATCTGCAGGCCTCCCTGGTTTGTAACCCCAGCTGCTGGAGCCAAACCCAGCCATTTGGTCACGTTTCTCCAAAGGAGGCTGCTTTCTCCCGAGGGGCAGGTGGGGACCAGGCCAGCTGGGAGGATCAGTAATGAGAGAACAGAACCTTTTATCTTTAGAACTTCACTTAAACTCCTGCCACAGCCGGGGGTGACCAAAGCTGCTACCCACCCCTCACCCACAGGGACCTGCAGTAGCTGCTGGTTAAGGAAGAGGTGAGCTGAGCCAGCAGCTTTTCTGCTAAATTTTTACGCTGGTCTTGATCTCCCAACTGCCCCCAGCCCTTGCCTGTCACACCTCATCTGACACTTTGGTTGTGAGCTTTCTGTTATGGGCACGTACAGCACCTAACACCGTGGGTCACCGTAACAGAAAGAATCATCTCTAGGCCTCGCCTGGGTGGCTCAGAGACACGGGCTATGCAGGCCACCCCACATTTCCAGCAGCCAGGGAGTTAACAGACTTCACACCAGCTTGCAGGGTGGAGTATTAAAGCAGATCTAGGGAAGGAAGGCAGCCAGGCACCAAGAGCGAGACGGCTACTTACTAGTTCAGGGTACGTGCATGGACACGCACAGACACGCTCGTCTACCCCCGGCGCTTTGGGAAGGAAGATGGTCTCCGCACCCAAACGGGACTGGGTTGTTCTGTCGTCCAGCCCGGGTTTGTTCTAAGAGATTCTTGACCTCAAGACCGCCCCCTGGAAGGGGAACCACCGACTACAGAACTGACCGCTTCGTCACGGCTGAGCCAGCTCACCCACTCCACAGAGGACACATGGGCCCCGAGTCCGCACCCCGTGATGGGCAGGTGTGAGCTTACCCCCATTCGAAGTCCTGATGAAGTCGGCAGCACTTCACACAGCTGGGGAGGTCTGCCCAGGCAGCCCCCGTCGCAAGATCAGGGCCACGGCCAGTGCACAACGTCAGCTGGGGGAGGAAGAGGGCCGGAGCAGAAAAGAAGATAAGACAGCCGAGAGAGGAGAAGAGGGAAGCAGCCGAGGGAATGCCACGCAGCGATATGCCTGGCACAGGATGCACAGAGGCGATGCTGAGATAGCGAGGCAGACGGAGAGAGACAGACTGGGGAAGTGGGGGAGGATATCTTCTCGACCAAGAACACAGCGTTCAAGGAACATCAGAATGCGTATCTTCAGCCGCCACGCACCAGCCGTGTCGCTCCAGAACTTCTCTCCAAGTTTAACAGACTTGGGCGGGGAGGAAAACAGAGAATGAACTAGTTCTGTTGGCTACCACGTGTCAGGAGGAAGGCGACAGAACATGCAGAGCCCTGTGGGTAATCTAGCCAGCTCTCACCTGGTGCCTTTGGGACAGTCACCGAAGACTCTTAATAAAGACACATTTCACAGGGCATTTCTCCATCACTGAGTGCTTTACACATAATTACTTCTAGCACCTAAGCACAGGCCTCTGGTCACCAAGCCTCTTAAACAAACAGGCAGAATGGAGAAGATCCTGCCTCCTTAGAAGTCAGCCAGCCTAGAAGTACCCATCCCTTATCTACTGCTTCCTCACCTGTCCCTATGGAAGGCCCCACCCCAGGCAGTTTCAGGAGAGCAGGGCAGATTGCCTTCTCTTTCATCCCAACTTGCAAGCTCTGAACCCCTCCATCGCCTGGCTGCATGTGCCTTCAGGCTATGTATTGCAAATCAAGCCCAGACAACTCTCATTGCAGAGCGACTCCTTTCACCCAAGGCTTGCAGGCAGAGTTATTCTGAGACGGGCTGTGCCCTGGCCTTTCGGTGGAAGATGCAACAGGACATAATGCAATGCCCAGCCACAGCCTAAAGGCAACCAAGGCTGTCAGCATGCATTCAGCAAAGCACCCAGGGGACCACAAGCTGGGATGAAATGATATGGGGCAACGGAACATTAGCCGAACTCCTGAGTGCGTCTGCTTTGCTCTTGAATAGCTCACTCTGATTGGGCCAAGTTCAATAAATAATTTGATGGAGTAAATGTATCCGCCGATCATTAATTATGGTCTGAGATCCCGTCTATCAAAAGATGGGCAGCTGAGACTCTGCACTAACCCTTTCACCCTGTGAATGTTTAAAGGATGGGGAGAAATCAGTTATGTTGAGGGGATACCATAGGAAAGGCAGCCAAAATCAGGTGCAGAGGACCCCAGAGCAACAGCTGGAATAAGAGTCCAGCCATCAGGTGTTATTTATTAGTCGTATCAAGTGGGGCAACTAGATTGGAGCCCCATTGTTCCAGCTGCTGTGCACATGCACACAGCCACAGCCCCCGCTTCGAACCGCTGCCTGTTCAAAGTTCCCATTTTACTGACCGAGAACCAAGGTCTCACCCAAGGTCACAGAGTTTGTGGCAGAGCTGGAAGCTGAACCCGAGTCCCAATCCAGTGCCTTAAGCACACAACCTTCCTCTGAGAAGGTACACAAGCTGAAGGACCACCACAGTACAGCGTTAATACCTGCAACCGGGGCCAGCCAGCTCTCAGACGTTTCCAAATCACAGCAAGGGACCTCATGGTCACTGATCAACCACTAGCAGTGTCTGTGGACAGCATGATTGTCCAATCCTTTGTTCCAGTGGTGGAGTGTCGCGCCTCAGCCATGGGCAGCATTTGGAGGAAAACCAGCCTGCATGGGTCTCCAGTACTGAGCGCACAGCTGCTCCTCTGCTCTCCCAAGACCATTACTCCCTAAAAGGGGCCTGCAAAGGGCTGTGCTCCATTTGCTCCCTCATGGCACATAGTTTTTCTCTTGCTTTTCACATTACAAACATAGCAGGAACATCAAGTTTTGTTTTCCCTGCAAGAGGAAGTCAGTGGAGGTCTTGGATACAAACCGCAAGCAGCTCACAGCCTTTCCTTACAGTTTCTGAATATTTAACAGCAAGTTTTTCTCCAAACGGCCTGTTGGGTGTTTGAATGAAGTAGATGCCAGAAATAGTTGTAAACCATCTGAATTAAAATCACTTTCCTGCTTCAGCAATCCCGTTTCACTTCCTCTGCATCTCCAATGGCTTAAGCCTCCTAAATTCTCCAGTATGCCAAACAAAAAGTAGAGGAGACCTGAATATAAAACAACTCCAAGAAGAAAAACTTTGCCTGAAAAAGGTCCTATTGTCTACAGTATGCATCACAGAATCAAAAATATGAAATGAGCCTTCTTTGCATGTCTCCCTGCAAAAGTCACCTTTAACAAACCATTAGCTACCTAATTTGCCTCTCGACTCTATCTTTATCCAGGACAACCTCACACTGGAGCAACCTCAGCCAATCAGATCCCATATTTGGATGCCTGCCCTGTATTGGTTGCATCCACCTTCATGAAGCGCCAGCCTAGCAGTCTCATCAGAGAGTGACAGCAGCAGGGAACCCCAGCTGTAGGTACACAACTGCTATGAGCAACATGTCAGAGATTAAGTCCTGCCAAATGAGACGGGTACGTGCCGCCGCAGAGCTGGCAGCCGATCAGACGCTGCATTCTCCTAGGAGCAGTCAGTCAGTGTAACTTATAACTTCACCCTGTCTCCAGCTTGGATGTAAAAGGAGATAGGCTGGGCCGCAGAAGAACAGAACCTAGAAAGACAGTATCAGGTGGGTTAAATCCGTCTGTGCTCTCAGTTCAGGACACACACTGGAATTCTCTAGCCGTGCGATAGTCAGGAATGGGAACGCCTTCCGCCTCACAGAACTGGAGAGAAGAAGGAACCCTTCATCTCTACGTCACTGATGTGAATTCAGCTCAGGCAGGGAGCAGTTATCATCGGAGGCTGTTTTCTGGCTGCCATTGGACATAAGCTTAGCCCAGCTCCCAGCCGCAACCAGGGCAGGTGGGAGCGAGGTAGCCCACCACGCAGAGTGCCCCCTCAGGAAGCGTCACGCCTACCAGCGCCTGTGTGTATCTGGCCATAGAGCTGATGTGTGCAGTACTATCCTAGAACGTGTGTATCAGTCACAACCATCTTGCCAAGCAGGACACTTCCGCACAAGCGTATTCCAAGTCAGTGGCATGGCGGTACCGTGCTGTCCGACCGAAAAAGGTCTCAACAGCCAACCATAGATGAACTACAGATGCCCATGTGTGAGCTGCCATCCGACCAACCCTATCCGAGACAGACACACCAGAGGGAGTTTTATTGGGTGTCTAATAGGTGCTCCCACAAGCCAATACTGGAGGCAGGGCAATGTTTCCTAGAGGGCCATATCATACCAAAGCTGGGCGTGCCTGGCTCAGGGGCACACTACGAAGTCCATTTAACACCCAAAAGAGACATGTCAAAGACAGGGAAGGTTTGTTTAGACAATAGGGCCACAGGTGTTAATACCCGGGGGGGGGGGAGGAGCCTTTGAAATGCTCAGTATGTGCTTAGGCAAAGGAGGGAAGAAATTTGTATCCCAGGGAGAGCAGGATCAGTCAAGTATTTGGTTAAGCAGGAGAGATAGGACAGTGTGTTGATAGTACAGGAACCAGAAGAACAAGGCTACTCGGAGACATCCTGGCTGTCTGGCGTCCAACATACTGGGGCACTGGCCCTGACGGCCAATGACAATACAGGTAATAAGCAAGGGTTAGCATAGGAAGGAAAGCGGACATGGCTAACCATTTGAGGCTGAGATTTATTACCAGAGCATCTGGGAAAGAGACATCCTGTGACGTGCTTTTCAACGTGAGGAAGAGCTGTGATCTGAGCACAGGACTGGGGGGGTGCCTCTACACCACCAAAACCTGTGGTCTTAACTCGGGTTGGCCAAGATGGGTTATGAGCCTTATAAGCTTTAACTCCAGGTGCTAACCCGAGTTAACAATTGAGTTGCCATGGCTGCCGTTTTAATCTGGATTAAGAACAGGAATTTTTTTTTGCAGTGTAGCTATACCGTAGGAGGCAGAATTCCTGGATTTTGTTTCCAGCTCAGCCATTCGCTCATCCTCACTCTCACTGCACGCCAGTTTCCCTTACACATCAAATAGGGCCCAATGAATTACCTGCCACGCTGGGATGCTGAGAGACTATGGTCTGTGCCTTACATGCTTTCAGATCACCCATCCAAGACACTGAGCGGGAAGGACCTTTATCGAGGTGCTGGCTCGGGAAGCAGTGGTGAAGAGGAGGAAGGAAGAACACTTACATCATGCTGACCTTAACCCAATGTCAGGGTTATGATTTAAGAGTTCCAGGAGCCATGGGAAGATGAACCAGCAAGTTTGCATGGCACAGACAACTACCAAGAGGCATGTTGTAGCAGCCCATGTGTGTTTTAAAATTGTTCTTCAGGTAGAACACAGCTGGCTCCCCTCCCTAGCCGTCTGTTTCAGATGTGTAATCCTGCATCCATAAGAGAATAATGTGGGGCCCTTGTCTGCCTCAGCTGGCTCATGGACTGCTATTTTGTATTCCCTCAATCAATGCAGCAGCTCGCTGGCTGCTTACAGGGCTCCCCTGAACATTAACCAATTGAGCCTCAACACGAGAGCTCAGTTCCCATCTGGGCACGTAGCTAAAACCAGTGATGATCGCCTTCAAAACCAGGCCTGAAGCCACACAGGAAGCCTGTGGAAATGGATCCCAGGCCATCCCACTCCCAGTCCCCTCTTCTAACCACTAGGCCACACAGCCCCTTTAAAAATCACCTCCATGCACAGGCCCTGTCTCTCTTCCCCCCAGACAAATATGTGGTATATTCTGCCATGCAACCCTTTGAATAATAATTTGTAAAACTGTTTGGAGAAAGAATTCAAGCTGGGAATGCTGAATTTAAAAAACCAAGATAAAATTTTGCGTCAGAAGCATGACCGACCTGTGTTTCTAGTGACGGGGCCATCTGGGTCAGTTAAGTTCTGTACAAAAGCTACATTCTCATTCTAGGGCAGACGATAATCCACTTTAAAAGAGGAAATAGCTTTTCAAACCTTTTCACTCTACTTAAATACCTCAGTGCATATTTTCATCAGCTTTCAACTCCGTCCCCGGGCTTTAGCTTTTCCAACTGCGCCACACACACTGCTCCCCTCCCCCCGCAGATGTATTTACCATCTTAGTCTTGTGGAGACAAGTTGGCAATTTGAATCATTCGCTTGGAATATTTAATGCAAACCATGAGCTGGGGGTTCTGCCCCCTCATGCTTCTAGCACAAGACCCAGGGTGGAGATTCTGCAACCACAGTATAATGACAGCACCTCATCTATTTACAGCTGCACATCAGCACACTATACAGGCACATGCATCCCTCATTTGCAATGCAGAAGAGTTAACCACGCTTAATTCTGAAAACTTGCTTTATGCTAGCGCAGCATTGATGCTAAGTTTTTTGCATTTAATTGCCTAGGTTTCCCTACCACCTAGAAAACATTCTGGAGATGACCAGTTCAGAGGCTGGCAAAATCCTTGCTCCACCTCCATCATTCCTAGCCTGCCCATGTAACAATCCCCTCCCCTCTCACGACTTATAAGCAGGATTTGAACCTAGGACCTTCGATACCACAGCACAGGCCTCCACCATTTGAACCAAGGAGGCCACTCCACCAGCTGGCAGCGGCAGCAGCTTTCATCTTCCAGCAAACCAGCCACACGGGGCACAGACTGCAGATTAGGCTAGCCTGTTAAACCCAAGAGCTTTAAGACCCACTACCGCCTCTTTGCCAAGTTACAGAGCACGCTCAGTGCTGGTGCAGGGTGCTGAAGGGGATGGGAGACAGCATGTGCTCAGTAGGCAGTTTGCAAACAGTTCTCTCTTTAAATCAAAGGCAGTGTCTCTGGGCCTGTGTCCCCCCCACACTAGGCAAGTTCCCTGACCAGTCTTCCCCAGAAATCTTACGGCACTTTAAACAAAAATCCTACCTTGCCTGGTCAGCCAACACACAGATGTTAAGCGTAGCACACACCACGTGAATAGGTATCATGTGCATGGCATTAATAGACATTCTTTCTCGAAGTGTTGGGAAGTTATATGAACTGAATGTATTATCCTCCCCCACCAGTTCTGTTCACCCAGGACAAGTATCCCACTGCACTTTGCCAAGCTCAAGTCAGCTTTGGCATTAGAAAATAGAAAACTTGTCAGAGGCAAAATACCTTAACGTTCTGCCCTGGTACAAACTGGGGAGGTGCCTTCACGGACCAGCACCTGGAACGCTGGTCCGCAAAACAGAGACAAGGAAGATGCAGAATAAGACGTTACGGATCAGACGCAATTAGGATCAAACATTAAAACTGGCCATCTCTGTAATTTTATTTTGTTGCCTTCCCACACTATTGCTACCACGACTGTTTACATCTTTCACCACCACCCCTGCTGCGATGGCGTGACACTGTCTGGATTGGGGTGACCATTATTATGATTATATTATTATATTATTTAATACCAATGACAAAAATTGCAACGCTTCTCATAAGAGACACCACGTCAGCTACCATTGGAAAGGTTATCATTTGGTAAGTATGATCATATTGTTTGTGTGTGTGTATCATCCTTGTACCGTAAATTATGGATGCGTGATGTCTCTGGATCCAAACACTTGTGCTGTGCTACTGGGTTACACCACGGCCAGGCAGATTAGTGTCAACCCTGGTGACTCATGAGGGTCATCACCTGTACGATGAGCCCAGGGAGAGAAGCCAGGGGTGTACCTCTTAGTCATCAGACATGTAGGGACGTGCCTGTGGTCAGAGGCACTGCAAGTGTTTTCCCCTGCCCGTACGCTGTGAACTTGTGTTTGAGAAACAAGCCACATGGCAGAACAGAGACTATCAAATGAAGCTGCATCATCTCCATCTTGTCTTCATTCCTGCTTCCTAGCTATCTCTGGATCAACTGTTCTGCATCTGGAGCAGTGAAACAAAGGACTGAGACCCATCCAGGCACTGGAGGTACACCAGAGGGACTGCACAAGCCTGCAAACGCCACCATGCTACTGAGAATCTCATAGAGACGGGCTTTGAAGTCCTTTGTATGTACCTGATTGCTCTGAGATTTGGTGTCTCTCACCTTGTTTGTTTGTTTCTTTCCCTTTATAATAACCCTTCCGTTTCCGTCAGTGAAGGGCTGGCTGCAGTGCAGCATTACGATTTAGACCCTAACCAGTATTGATCCGGTACTGTGGCTGACCCTTTGGGGGCCAGGGAAACACTTCACACAGTGAGCAGAGTTGTAAATAATTTCTCACTTTACTAGACCCAGTTACTGATTGGGGGCCAGAGACTGAAATGCAAGAAAGGGGGCCGTGCATTTCTTGCTGTAGCTTCTTGATAACCAGCGAGGGAGATCAGGAGCACTGTTTGTGACTGCTCAGGGAATCTGACTTCAGTGTTACCATCAGTGCTGAGGGACTCTGCTCTCCTTCTGCAGCCTGCCCTGACCTTGGCATTTTTAGGTGGGCGGCCCTAGGCACAGACAGGTCACATATGGATCTGGGCATCTTAAAAGGCTGAAATGGAGACATTCCAAACCACAGAAAGAAACCAAAAATCACGATCCTCTGCGGTCCTCATCCTTACAAGTCAGCTCGGGAAACGGGCGCATGTCTATACTGCAGTAAGAGACCCACAGAACCCGAACATCTATGCTGCTATTTCATCCCCGCAGCCTGAGCCCTACAAGTCAGCTGACCTGGGCTTTGCGACTTGGTGCTGCGGTTTTTTATTGCAATGTAGATGTTCTCTGGGAGTCCAGGTTTCCCTGCCTGCCTCAAAAGACAGAGTTTAACTGGCTTGTAGCTCTCTGACAGGGTGACCCCCCACCTCCCAACTAGTCCAGTGGCTCGTCTAGCTTGCTCATCTGGGATCCTGCCTAAGACCTTGGATTTGCCTCCAGGAAGAGATTGCTGCATCTCAAACAGGGAGCAGAGGTTTATCTTAGCACAATAACGAGCGGCCAGTGATGAGCCAAAACTAAATAATTCCTTCCAGTTCTAGATCATCGCACAGTGGATCTACTGCCAGCTTTTCCCAGGCTGGAGGAGATAAACTGGCCATTTCAGCCACCGCTGTTGTCATTATTAATAAACAACAAGATCTTTTAAACTCCAGTCCATGCAAACACGCTTTGCTGCATCTGTGTACTCTGAACAAGGGCCCAACCTTACCCCAAATCATGGCCATCACACGCCTGTGCAACCGTGCAAGTTCATGAACACGCTAGGCAATAAGAGCGGAATTTGGCCCTTCTATGTCCATGGACTGTGCCCAATTGGTTCCACCTTTTGTATCAGCCTCTGGCAAGTAGGGAGCTCAGCCCTAGGCTGCTATTTGGCTGACGGAAAGGGAAAAGATTCTCCCCCTCAACCTCCAAAAAGAGACTCCTTGGTAGTTTGGGAATGGTTGGGGTGGAGGGGAGTGGGGAGGGACAGGTAAAAGGATATCTGATACTCTACTCTGTACTGTCTCCCTCCTCTGCTTCTTTTCCACTCCTCCTCCCCTATGAATACTCCTTCCTGCTGAGCACAGCTTCAGCCCAAGCAGAGCAAAGGGAGACTGACCTGATGCTTGGCGATTTCCAAGGGCTCCCAATTGCAGCATAACGGCCCAGAGTCTCGTTACTTTCACACTCTTGCTGCTTGGAAAATATATGGCCACAGCAGCGCCCCAGGAGCCATGCCGTGTCAGGATGACGACACCACATCAGTTCAGTTCATAGTCGGTGGCTTTTCTTTGTCACCACGACGATGAGAGATGTGCGTTCGTTATGTAGAAACTGATGTCCTAGACCCTTTACTTGACACTGGCCAGAAGGAAGTTTTCCCGAGCCAGTCAACCGTGTTGTCAGGAATTAGCTGGCTTCATCACAGCCAAACTCAGCTTCAGTCGGAGAAAATATTCACAAGAAGGTACCAACTCCTGATCTCACAGACAGCGTTAACTTAAATGCACCCGAAGCCAGGGACCCAGCAGAGCTGAAGATGCAGACACAACAGCTTTGTGGGGCAGCATGAGCATAGAACAAGGGATTGGGAGCCAAGACTCCTGGGTTCTAGGTACAGCTCTGTCCAGATTCTTATGCCATGCCCCTCGCATGGGAAATGCCAGACTGGATCAGACTTGTGGTCCCTATAATCCAGTATTTTGTCTCTGACAGAACTAACTGCTTCAGAGGAAGATGCAAGAAACCACACAGCAGCCAGATGTGGGACAATCTGCCCTCCATGAAGGTCTTCCTCCTATTCCCTAATAGTTCAGCTTTCACCTCATCTCTGAAGCATGAGGTTTAATATCCTTTCCAATACCATGGGAGCATTAGCTAGGATAGCTGTGCATAAATGTCGTATAAATGCCCAGCCCCTTTATGTTGCTAAATTCTTAAGACTCAAAGGCATCATGTAGCAGTGATTTCCACAGGGTAATTATTCACCATGTGAACATTTGTTTTCTTTTATCAGTTTTGGATTTCCCACCTTTTCATTTCACTGAATGTCCCTTTGTTCTTGTGTTATGAGACAGAGACCAGAAACTCCCAACCCACCTTCACTAGCCCGTACAGACGTACGTCCCCTCTCATTCAGCATCATAAGTAAACAATACCAGGCTCTTCAGTCTTTCCCTATGAGAGGGTTTTTGTTTTTTTTTCAGGCCCTTGATTCTTCTATGAACCTCCCGCCAGCAACCCCACTCATAGCTGAGCCCTGTCGCTGTCTTGCTAGGATCCCTGGGCCAAGTCACAGCCCTGCTTTGTGCCTCAGCTTCCCACTCTGTTAAATGGGGATATCAATTCAGAACCGACTCCATGGGGTGAGGTTTGAAGTTTTCACAGTCGGCGAGAGTGAACAGTTACTGGTCTGCATAAACTGGGAGAGTTTTACTGTTAATATTAGCCTAGGGTTTTGGTTTGGTTATTGGGGGGGTGGGAGTAATAATAATTAGCTGAATATGCCTCTAGACTCACTGATGTTAGGGCCAGAAGGGACCACCATGATCTAATCTGGCCTCCTGCATAACGCAGGCCACAGAATCACCCTGTGATTTCTGGATCAATGCTATAACTTTTGTTTGAGCTATAGCAAATCTTTAGACTGGAATCCAGTCTCCATTCAAAGACCACAAGGGAAGGAGAACCCACCACAGTCCTAGGTAAACTGTTGCAATGGTTAATTCCACTCACTTAAAAATTTGCACCTTGTAGCTTGTCTGAATTTGTCCAGCTTTAACTTCAAACCGTGATGCCTTGTTCTGCTGGACTAAAGACCAATCTACCCTCAGAAATCTCTCCTCCACATAGGTATTTGCAGATTGTGATCAAGTCACTTTTTAACTGGCTCTTGGGTGAACTACACAGACTGGACTTCTCCCACTGCAAGGCAGGTTTTTCCAGACCTCAAATCATTTTTTGTAGTTTTTTTTCAGCTCCCTTCCCTGGTTGTCAGTGCAGTTTTTGAAGCACGGACACCAGAACTAAGCATAGCGACAGAGCTCTCACTGCCTAATGTCACATGCAGAGAGAATATCACGCCACCTCCCTACTTCTACTTGATCTTCCCCTGCTTATACATCCAAGGAGCACATTCACCCTGCTAATGACATCAAGGCACTGAGCTCATGTTCAGTCTACAGTACCGGGGGAGGGGAGGCACATTTTATCTAGCAAAACAGACTACAGGAGGGCAACATGAGATTCTGCAATAGAAGCCATGGTCTCACCGGTTTACAAGCAGCACAACAGGAAAACCACTTAGCAAACTATACATTAGCATGGCGTGGCTATCTATGCTACATCTACTCCTCCCATCTCGAGTGTCTGAGCACCTCAGTCTTTCACGTATTACCCTCACATGCCCTGTGAGGTGGGAACGGAAGGCCAGAGACTCAGTGACGAGTCCAAGGTCACAGGGAGTCTGTGATGAAGCAAGGAACTAAACCCAAGCTTTCTGAGGCTGGGTCTACACTGACGGCAGCAAATTCGCCGCCGTCACATCGATTGCTCTGGATTGATTGAGCGGTCTGTAGAGACGCGCTCAGTCGATCCAGGAAGCGACGCAGGAAAACCACCCCCGTAAGCGGAGTAGCGCTGCGTCGAGGGGAGCGCTGTTCCCTTCGCCGCAGCGCAGTGTGGACGCCGCGCAGAGGAGACGCCGCAAAGTCGACGGGAGATACGCAAGTGATGTATGTCACCAGCATATCTCCTGTCGACTGCCGCCGAATCGCCAAGGTAAGTGTAGACTGGTCTGACACTACAGAATTACTGCAATATAACTACATCACTCGGGGCGTGAAAAAGCCACCTAAGCGCCAATGCGGACAGAACTACGTCAGCAGGAGAACATCTCCAGCTGACACGGCTACCGCCTCTTCCAGTCCTGGATTAACTACACCGATGGGCATAGAGCAGTGGTTCTCAACCAGGGGTACATGTATCCATGGGGGTACACAGGGGTCTTCCAGGGCGTACATCAACTGATCTAAATATTTGCCTACTTATCCCAAAGGCTACATAAAAAGAACTAGCAAAGTCAGTACAGACTGAAATTTCCTACAGACAATGACTTGCTAAACTGCTCTATACACTGAAATGTAAGTACAGTATTTATATTCCAATCCATTTATTTTATAATTATATGGTAAAAATGAGAAAGTCAGCAATTTTTCAGTCCTAGTCTGCTGGGACACTTTTGTATTTTTATGTCTGATTTTGTAAGTACGTAGTTTTTAAGCTAGGTGAAACTTGGGGTATGCAAGAGAAATCTGACTCCTGTCTGGAAAGGTTGAGAACCACTGGCATAGAGCATCTTCATTCAAGTGCTACGGGCTGAAGGAACATGGTATGGTTAGTTTGGAAAAGAGGATATTAATGGGGGACATGATAGGAGTCGTCCCATATTTGAAAGGCTGCCATAAAAGAGAGGGAGAAAAGTGGTTCTGTCTTGCCACCGAGGGCAGGACACGAGACAGCGGGTTCAAACTACAGCACAGCAGACTGAGATTCAATCTCAGGAAAAAATTCCTAAGTGTAAGACCAGTAGGACAATGGCCTTGAGAGGCTGCGGAAGCTCCTTCACGGGAGGTTTTCAAAAGGGGCAGGAGAGATGGTTTAGACACAACAAACCCTACATCATGGCCGGGCATCAGACTAGATGGCCCTTGTGGTCCCTTCTAACCCTGTGGTTCTATGACTCTACAGTAGGCCAGCTCTGAGCTGATGCGGTGTTTTAAGCGTAGACCTGCCCAAAGAACCATCCTTCCTCTCCGTTTTGCCAGCACCCTCCAAGTCCTGAATAGCCATGTTACACGCACACCCGTGCAAGGAGAAACTGGGTCGTACACACGAGTAGAGGGCATTGAAGGGTAATTCACGACCCATGTACAGGCAGACCACGATGTATGCTTGACTATACAACAAGGCATTGCTGAATCACTGAAGCATACCCCATCACGGATAACACTTAGCACTCTGCACCCCCAAAGCTCCGTGCAAGCATTAATCCACCCTCACGCCGCTCAGCCAGATTCCACCCACTGCCTTCCTCACGGCCCTGCAGCCTGGCTGACGCATGAGGCTGGAGCCAGCCCTGCTGACTGCGAAGCGCAGCTCTGACACAGAGACCCCTTGTGGCACTGCGTACATGGGCAGGAGGGCAGCAGGGCTCAGCCCAGGGTCTGAAACGTTTTGGACGTGTACCAGCCGGAGACAGTATCACAAAGGAGGGAGAGGAGGAGTGTTCAGGGGGAGGGTCCTGGTGAGACGCTCCCCCCTTTGACCCACAGCTGATGGGTCAGCAGGAAATGCTGAGAGTCCTCTCAAGGCGCAGTCCCTGAATACAGTTCAAAGGCTTTTCTTTTTCCATAATTGGCACCTGGCCGGTAGGCATCTGATCAATCCCAAAGAGCCATTTCTCCACCTGTTCCTGACACTCATCCCCTCCCCTCCCGGCAGCCAGCTCTCTGACCCCTCCGGGGGCTGCTGCATGCAGGGTGTCTGCTATTCCCCCCCAGGCTCCTCCTCCCTCCCCCCCAGCTCCAGCCCAGCCCCTGCAAGGCTCCGAGCCCTGCTAAGCATGACATTGAGGGTGATTCTGGTCGGTACCACAGCCACCCGTTCAGGCCCAAGGGGCTGCAGTGACAACCCAGGCTAGGGTCTCCTCAGCTTGGCCAAGCCCCAAGCAGCAGCAGGTGCCCTGGGGTCGTCCATCAGCAGATGCAGGCAGATGGCCCCGCAGCAGGTCACGCCGTGACGTGTCCCCCCAACAAGAAGGGCTGGACGCCAGGCAGGTTCCAGAGGCCCTGAGCACCTGCCGGCGGCGGGAGCGGAGGGCCC
>ML675627.1:2009303-2029986 GCA_007922155.1 Mesoclemmys tuberculata | reverse complement strand
GCAACCGTGCGCCTCTGCCTCTCCCCTGTGCCCAGCCCCGTCCGTCCACACGTCCGCCTCAGCCCTGTGCGCCAGCCCCCCGAGGCATGGCCAGTCGGGGATTCCAGCTTGTCCCCAGACACCAACAGTGTCATTAATGGATGGTGTGCCCACCTCTGCCCGTCCCCAAGGCCAACCATGACCCCAGCCAAAACGTGCTACCTCCCGTCCCCAGCACACATCCCTGGCGTCTCCCAGTCCCTGAAATCAGATCTCCCCTCCGATCTGTTCGGCCCCCCACCCTGCCCCTCCAACGTCACTTCTGGCCCCTCAGCCCTTGACAGCAGAGGAGGTTCAGGGGTGAAGACCCCAGTCTACAAGTACCAGCGTGAGGAACAAATATTTGACCGTGGGCTCTTCGATCTAGCAGAAAAAGATCTAACATGAGGCAATGACTGAACGTTGAAGGCACACCATTTCAGATGGGAAATAAGATGCAATTTTTTAACAATCTGAGTAATTAGCCACTGGGACAATTTACCAAGGGCTCTGGTGGATTCTTTGTTAGTGGCAATTTTTAAGTAGAGTTCGGCTGAGTTTTTAAAGGACGTGCTCTAACTCAGATAGGAATTGACACGGCAAGTCCTGGCCTGTCCAAAGCAGGTCAGTCGCGATCATCACAGCCGTCCCTCCGGGCTCTAGAATCTACAAAAGCCGGTCTGATGAGTTCTGAACCCTTGAGGCTGTTAATGTGGTTTTCCTGCAACTCTTTTACCTCCTTATAAACATTTAGGGTCCCTCTGACCTGAGCTATTCTGGTTCATTTAGCAGATCTCCAGGAATTTAGTATCTATGACTTTCCTTTTCCTGCCTCTGTGGCCTTCAGTTCCCATGGCTGGAGCCCTTTAACTAACTTGCTGTATCAGACGTTCCTTTAGTGTTATCCACCCTATCCTCCTGCTAGTGTCTAAGTCCTGCTCTCCCCGTCCCATTGCCAGTCGGCAGCAATAGATAGCACTACGGCCTCACTCCCTGCCTGGTAGCCCCCTTTGCTTCTGCAGAATATAAGCTTCTGTGATTGCAAGGAAAACACCCCAAACGTGACACACAGCACTGCTGTCTGCCTCGATCTGCACAGAGGAAAAAGCCGTTCTCAGAGGGGGAGGGGGTGTCCAGCCCACATTCATCTCAAAGGGGTGCTCAAAGTTGGTCCTTCAGCCACCATATCACGTGTCCCTCTGACCTCTGCTGTCTGCGGCTGGGTTAGACTGTAAGCCCCTAGGGACAGGCTTTCTGACATCCTCAGCATCCCTGTGGTGGTGTGGTGCATGCTGCTGGCCCTCAAAGAAATCATCTCTCTCCCCACTGCTGTGGCTCGATCCCCTTCTCTGTCCCCTTTTCCCAGTGCTCCTCCCCCCACCCACTCCCAGTTCCTTCCCAACGGCCCTTTCCGCCCAACGGCCATTCCCAGAATTCTGCTGCCGGTGGCTTTTCAGGTTGGGCCCCATCTCGGCCCCGTTTCCCCCAAGAGATTCTAAACCGGTTCATGGGCCTAATCCTAAGCGCCCTGAAGTCAGTGGGAGTCTTTCTGTTGAGCGGTGGATGGGGGCAGAAGTGATGGGTGCGGGGGGGCAGAACTGACGGGAGGAAGAAGTGAGGGGGAGGCAGGGAGTGGGGCTGATGTGGGGCAGAGAGCTGCTGTGGCAGGGGCCAAAATCACCATAATAAACTTGGGGCACCGACAACCCTAATTCTCTCTGTTATACACACACACACACACTGGCGGGGGGAAGGGGAGTTAAAAATTTAAAAAAACCAGGCCAAATCCTTGGAAAGCCCAAGGGGGAAAGCAATCGTCCAGGGCGCCCCCAGGGTCTGTGCCTAAACGAGGAAGAGGAGAACGCAGGCTGAATGTCAGGAATCACTTCCCAGCCAGGTAGTCTGGTAGACAGGGAAATAGCCTCAGGAGTGAAGTGGTGGGAAGTTTTGGCCCTAGCATGGGCCAGGAAACAGAGCCCACAGCGCAGAGGGCCCCCTGCACTGATCCATTCAAGCACAAGGGGTGGGTACAGGGCAAGCCACACGGCAAAATGTCTTGTATCCATTTTCACCAATGCCAGTGACACCTGCCTTGCTAACTCCACAGGGACTCACATGCTTCGTGACTGGCTCAACTCCTGGAATGGGCCATAACTCAAGGGAAGCAGCCCCTGTGGGTTAGGGACCAAAGGAAAGTACAGTAAGCAGGTTCAAGAGGAGCGGTTGGTGCCCCAGAAATGTGAGGTCCTGAGGAAATGACAAACGGGCAGGGGATGGAGGAGGAGACCCTAAACACAGCAGTGGAGAAACAGGTCTGATGGTAGCTAAATTCTGGAATCTGTTTGGTGGGCAAGGCTGGCCCTGGAGGGAAGACCCAAAGGGACAGAAAACTGGTTGGGATTTCCCGTTTGCTTGAACGTTGATCCAGGACATGGCGATAGACCGGAAGGACACTGTTGTTCTGGAAGGGGCTGGGTGTTGGGGGAATCCAGCCTGAGGGCCAGGTCCCAATGGCAGTAGAACAGAAGGTTAAACAGTATCATCCTGCTCAGCTGCTAGGTGGTGACGTGCAACATGCCTTCAAAGCTCACAACAGCCATTCCTGGCAGTGCATTAAATGATCACGTGGCTAGAGAACACATCTCTGGTGTAGCTCTCTGGGAAGGAAGCCCTGTAGCCAGTCGGTATCTGGTATGAGGGCCTGAGCAGCAACCTGCCATGTACAAACACTACATGACAGGCAGAAGCCAGTCTGGAAAGCCACAGGGCTGTGTTTTGGCACTCTGGGACAGGACCACTTTGCCCAGATTGCATCTATGCACCAGTTTGCATGCACAGGTTTGTTCTTGTAGGGGCCTGACTCTCAATTTCTCCTTGAAGAAAAAGCATTTTTTCTCGGTTAGGGTGGGGAATGGGACTGGACACCTTGCTCCTACAGATCCCGCAGCCAAGTGGAAGAAAACCCATTGGCGTTTGAGCATCCCCACCTTGATCAGGGTCTCTTTCTCCACCCGTTTTGTCCTGCATAATGGTTGCTTTCCGGGTTAGCTCCCGCTGTCGCAGCTGGACTGCCTGGGAGTCCCATTGTGGCTGAGGAGACGCCGACGACATACAGCAGCTCTGCACTTTGCTCTACCCCAAATACCACGTCTCCGGTTACCCCTCGGGGAAGCCAGCGACACCGGCGTGGAACTGGACCTCGTCTGACAAGCGGCTGAAGGTGCTCTCCGGACACCTCTTCCCAGGGTGGCTTTTGGCCATGTTAGCTCAGAGGAGGGTTGGAGGAAAATGCAGAGGGGATCTCATTTGCAAGAAGAGTCAGCTGAGACAAGGGCATCCGCGTTGTCTGGACAATGTGGCTGCTGGCTGACAAGAGGCATGGGTAGGAAGCAGACTTGCACAGTGACATGGCCATCTCAGCGCTTTCCACATGATACAGCAACGTTTGTCTGTCTGCACTCCCCTGGCCTGGATTAGCTGCTGCTGCTGGAGCCCATGACCAATCTCCAACACTAGTCAGGACCGTGTGTGGCTCCTTTATCGCAGCAGTTGAACGCTGGTGTCCCTGGAAACGAGGGGCTGGCGGATCTGACTTTCATCGCCCCCCGCCCTTGCTGGTTTGTTGTTGCAGGCTGGGCTGAAGGGCTCCCTCGCTTCAACAGCATCCGATTCAAGCACCTCATCCACACCCACGAGCGCATCGTACCCCTCACCTACGTCTCTGCTGCCATTTCTCTTCCCAGTCCCCTTGGTCCCGTTGTTCTGTTCCTCTCCCATGCTCAGCGTCACACCTGCTGTCACCCAGCGGCGTGGAGCTCTCTCTCATCCCCCCAGCGCTGTTCTCGCCTTCGAATCCCTCCTTAGCACCCTCCTCCTGCACTGGCGTCCTGCGTCTTGTCTTGCCTAATGTAGACAGGCAGCTTGCTGAGGCCAGAGGAGGTGCCTTTATGTTTCTAACATGCCATGTAAACGTATGCCGCCGTGGGGAATGATTTTTGCGCTGATCGTCCTAAGAATTGATCGAATAACGATGATCATAGAGTCTCTCCTCTGAAATGTACTGGCTTTGGTGTGGTTACACTATATCACAGCCCAAAGTCCTGTCTCTCACCTGGGGCCTCAACCCTGAGATCCAATGATCTCCCAGGCTGCTTTACAGCTGCAACCAGGGGATTTTTCTCCTGACCGGCTGTTACTGACACATTGAATTTGTCTCTCAATGTCCCTGGGTCTGTCAGCCCCCCTAAAATCACATGACTGTCCAGAACACCCCAGGCGCTGGAAGTAATTATGACAACGGATGAAACCTATCCACTTTCCAGAGAGCCCTGCTAGCTCAGATGGCGAGTGAGACCCAGGAGAGCTCTGGTAATTGAATCAGAGTCTGTAATTCGCTAATGGGCAAGATGGATCTGGGCCACAGCTGAAACGAGCTATTTCCATCGCCCCAGCCCTTTGCCAGCAGGCAAGCTGCTGCCAGTCTAGAATGACAGACATCATCCCCCAGCATGTTGCTCAGTGTCCTGGCCTAGGCTGGCGGGCCAGTTTGGTTCTGCAGGCAGCGCTCATCGCACAACCAAAACAAAACAAATCAGAGCAAAGTGTGCCTTGCTGGAACCTCTCTAGACCAGTCTTTCTCAACCTAAACCCTTGCCGGGATGATTTAGCTGCTTTGAGCAGGGGGTTGGACTAGATACCTCCTGAGGTCCCTTCCAACTCTAATGAACTATGATTTTATGATTCTATAACCTTTTTGATACAGGGACCAGCTTCCTATACCGTGTCAGGGACCAGTGCCGGTCCATGGACTGGTTGTCGAGAAACACTGGCTTAGACCATATTCCCCTGGGTCAGGCCAGAATTGTTCCATACAATTGTTCCTCTGATCTTTTGTCCAGCCTTACGTGTCCCAAGTGACGGGGGCTATCCCACAGTCCAGCCGATTTCACTGTCCAAAATCAAAGATGCTGTAAGACCTCAGCCTCTTTATCAGATCACTGTCGTTGGGAGTGTCTGGTGTGCACAACTCCTTCAGAAACATGTCCTGGAGGCCAGGGTCCTTACTGTGGAGGCCTTTGACTGAGGCGTGTTTCTGTGGGGACTCTTGTGATAGTGGGGCTGACAAATTGATCCTAACAGTGAGCTGAGCTGTAAAAAGTATGGGAAATTTCATGAGCTATCACCAAAATGCTGATGGTGAATAGGTCCAGTAGTTTTCAGCAATGATTGTTATGAACAGGTGCAAAAGAACTGGAGAAAGAGACCGGCTTAGCCCAGACAAAAAAAAGGCCTTGTTGCTATAACTCAAAGAGGGTGATAAAAAGAGAACATAAGGAACTGGAAATGAATGGACCAGCATTGATGTGGACACAAGTGGACAAAACCATAAGGGGAGGGGCCGTTCCACCCGCCATTCCATTTGTGGTCCTTAGCGAAGGAGACTTGGGGAGGGATTGCAGAAGAACAGACGGAGGCTCCTGGCGCTAGCATCACCATCATGGCTGCCACCCTGACCCCCTCCTGGGATCCCAGGCCTTCATCCTCCTGACCCTGAGAGACGTCCTGGCCAGACAGGGCCAGAGAGAGGGATGCAGATGACATTGCCACCTCCACCGGCTGAAGCTGCATCCCAAACACCACCTGGGTTGAAGCAATATCAGGCTTTAAGAGCAGCAATCCATCAACCAGCATCTTCTCTTTTCCCCAACAGGCTGGTTATCGCCAACTTTGGGACCGTCTAAGATACTGACAGACAAGGGGCTTTTTGCTTCTAAAACTCTCCAGCTAACAGCAAAGGGGACAAACGATGGTGTTAAGATGAAAGCCTCACTTAATACTTTCCATTGCAAAGGCTTGATCTGTTTTCCTTCTTTTCTGTACCTTTAATAATAGGGTAAAAGGATTTTTACTAATGTGTTTGCTATGGTATTAAGCAGACTGAGGTCTCTGTACCAAACCCAGGACCTCATTTACCACTCTTTAATGGTGGACAGTGATTGTGTTATATTAACAGCTTTGGCCCTTTTAATCCATCAAAATTCACACAATAGGACCCTACACTGAGATGGTCTTGATATAGCCATCCTTGACTGATGTGCTGTTAACCCAAGGAGGTCTTAAAGGAAGACCTTTCTGACAGTTCACTGGAGAAAATCACATAGAAAATCTGAATATGCAATGTACAATAAAGCCAACTTTAAATCTTCTCCACATGAAAAATGCTAACCCAGTTTCCTTCCAAAATGCCCAGTCTTTCTGCTGGAATTAACACAGAAAATGAAGCACAACCAAGTTTGTGCCAGATTTCCTTCAAAAAAATCCCGTGGGCTGAAACTGAGCACAGAGAATGGGAGCCCCCAAAGGAATTCTCTTCGAGAACCTCGTGAGCAGCTGCAAAGGTGACCCAGAATGGAACTCGAGTCTCCTGCTTAGCCGTAGTGTTCACACCAAAGGGTTGTGCTGATGCAGCGACCGTGCTCCAGGGATGAGCCTTGGAGTTTACTCCCTATGTTGGCCTCAAGATGTTGATAGCGTCTGTCCAATCCTACAAGACTGGCCCATTTCCAACTTTGCTCAGGGACTAAGGGACAAAGATGACTTGCAAATTAACTGTGCAAATGCCATGCACTGCATATGTGCTGCAAACTTCTCCCTCCCTCCTCTGCTATGGAGCTTCCAACCAGAACAGGGCATTCGGCATCTCTACGACCACCACTCCAGCTGAGGATGGCATTATGAGCAAGCCCACTCCACCCCCAATCCAACTAAGAAGGCCGTCCGGCTTCTCAGCAACAGCTGAAAACTGACCATGCTAAACTATGCTTCTCTGACTTCATGCAATCCTGCCGTTGGCTGGCTCAGCTCACCTGGAACACCCAGAATGCGTCACAGCAAGTCCTCTGCCGGGAGGCCAAGCGGGCCAGCGCTGTCCCACACCCTGGTGCTGTTGCACACGTTAAGGCAGTTTTACAAAGTGTCCTTTAAAATAAGATCTGGCTTGTTCTCTGGTTGCCTAGCTGTCTGGGAGCCTCCCTCGTCCCCAACGGCTGCACACACCCAAAACACCTGGCGCTGCAGACGTTCCTGCCACCTATGGGATGGGGTATAGAAAGCCACAAAAGGGTTAATGGATGGCCTAATTACTCCTCCCCCTCCTCCCCCCCAACTGAGTAGCTGACCAGCAACAGCTGGGATAAAGGTTCTCAGGCACAGGGGGTGGCTGCCCGAGAGGCTGAGGATTATTTCAAGGAGATCCCCCAGCAATAGCCTAGAAAGGAGCCACCCAGGAAATGGACCCAGAGGCCTGCCTTCAGCCCTATCCCCCCAGGCTCCAGCCATGGGGCCCCAGCTCTGGGCTTCAGCAGCCCAGGATGGTGGAGGTCAAGAGGCAAGGAACGGGATGAGCCTGGGGTGCGAGGCCATAGAAGAGAGCTGGGGCAATGGGGATCCTGGGGGCCAAGGAGGCAGCAGGGATCAGGGGCACCAAAATACAACTGTACGTCATTTTTATTACTGAGTCTGCAAAAAAACACACGAAACCCTACCTAAATAAATTGCAATGATTTGGACATGTCTGTGTTAATGAAGTGTTTTAGGAAAGTGTCTGAGCGGCCCTCAGTAAGAATTGAGTGCAGCCACCCAACAATGTGTTGTGAGAGCCCCTGGCCTAGCGGTTAGGGTCCTAGGTCTCAATTCACCACCACCACCCCAGCGTCTCTCACGGGCACCGTTCTGGCCCCCGGCGTCCACCTCTTGGTGGGTTTTGACCCACCCTTCTACACGGGTGCCCAATTAACAGCCATGTCCCAAGGAATATAGCGGGTCTCGCGCCCTACCAAAGGGTGGGGGGGGGAGAACACCTTCAGTCTTTTTAGCCACTCCTGCAGGTGTCCAGTCCCAGCTGTGCAGTTTGCAAAGTCTTTACCCTCTTGGGGTTTCCCTGAGGTGGGTCTGGAAGAGAGGGCTCTCATGCCCTCCATAACAAAGTGGTCGGTAGGGGAGCCTGGAACCTCTTCCTCTGCTGTGGTCCTGCCCAGAGCTCTGTGAGAAGCAACAACGTCCAGCCCCCTAGATTGCTTTACGGGTGCCTCCCGAGGCCATTTCCCACCATTCGCCACCCGACCAAAGTCTTACAGTTTGACGCGGTAGCAAAGAAAAAATGCAGAAGTGGATCCTCAGGCCCCCAGGGTGCAGCAGGCTGGCAAGCAGGCCCTCCCAAGAAAGGGTCCCCGCAGTGCCCACCTCCAGGAGCTCTCAGGGTCTGTCGCTGAGGCAGGGCTCTTGTGAGCTCTCTGGCTCCCTTTTAAATGGCACTTTCAGTTGGGACATCCTCTGCAGGGCCACCTGAACCCACAGTTGCTCCTTAAGCCCTTCAGGTCCAGTGGGGGGTTTATACACCCCAGCACATACAGCTCGGCTAACATGTGTCCACTGAGTGACCATTTCTTGGTCCAGGACGGGATGGAACACCAGAACCGCATTTTCCTGCACCAGCCCCTAATCATGGCTGATCAATACCAGGATCTCATCCACTGCATGCAACGTCTTCTGGGAGTGACACGATAGAGTACCAGGCCTGGGGCCATGTATGTGGGAGGATACGGAGGAAGCAATATGTTTCCAAAGCTTATTCCC
Source organism: Mesoclemmys tuberculata (assembly GCA_007922155.1). Lineage (NCBI taxonomy): Eukaryota > Metazoa > Chordata > Testudines > Chelidae > Mesoclemmys > Mesoclemmys tuberculata. The sequence continues at coordinate 2,021,334 of ML675627.1, read as the reverse complement.
CACCCCACTCACTATTTGGCAAGAAATCATAAATGACAATCTGCAAGCATCAGGTTTTACTCTCAAATGTCTGCGTCAATTTTCTCTCTCTTTCTCTGTTTCTCTCTCTCACTCTCTGTCACACACACACACACACACACACCAGTCAGGAGGAAAGGAAATAAACACTTTTATACCGCAAATGATACAGGCAATCCTTATACAATGAAACCCCTGGGTGAGGCCAAGAGCAGGGTCCACGGCAAACAGCATCACAACAACATAAACAGAGATTGGTAAATAAAAAAATTAAAATCATCCTCAACACATTGAGTAAGTGCCAGCCCCATGTGGAAAACTAGCACGTGTGCTAATCAGCTAAGAAAGTGTAGCCAGCAGAGATCGCCGTGTCTCACAACCCAGATAACCCAGCCCCTCCACTCAGCATCTGCTCTGCTCCGTGCCACTGACTCTCCAGTGAAATAGCAATGGAACATCCGGAGACAAGAAGGTAGACATCTGGTTGCTGCTGAGGTCCATATGGTAGATAACGAGGTCCATATGGTAGATATGGGGGAGATCCTTCTGGCAGAGGCTGAAATACATACACCCAAGCACCTGGCCCCTGGACACTGGTGGAGGTAAGCTGTACCCAGCAGGCCGAGCCGTGAATTGGATAACTTCGTGGCCTATATTTTACTTCCCGTGCAGTTTGAAGGATTTCGCTTTGCTTGGCACGTGCATGCATGATGCAGAGGCATCTCCTGCTGTGTTAGGGCACCCAAAACGGAGCAGAGATTAAAGATCAGAGGAGATTTGACTTAACCGCCTGTCACCATCCTCCTGCGCTTGCTGTGCTGCCCGGGGAGCAGGAAGGAGGAGCAGACGGACCCCAAAGAGGCAAGGCTTCGGCTCCAGCACCCCTGGTTACAAAGCACAACGGGAAGACACCCCCTCGCCGCCCAGGGAATACATGAGAAAGTAGCAAAGCAACTTCCCTTGCGCAGTTTAGTGTCAACTTGACAGACCCAAGCAGGTCTTCAGGGGACTGCAGGGCAAGCTGCCCCAGCCACAATGGATGTGTGGGGAATTCAGCCCACGGTCTCTCTGAGGCTGCCAATGGGGGAGACCAGTTAATGCTGGCTGCACTGGCCCTGCCCTAGACCCCTCTCCCCTAGGATCTGGAGTGAGATCCAGAGAGGGGCCAAGAGCCCGTTCATGCCAATGGGAAGAGCCCCAATGATATCCGTGGGTGCCGGATTAGCATCTGCTTGGCACTGCGTGCTACCAGCCAGCGGGACGGTTTCTAACCTGAGCGTTCCCAGCAGCCGCTTCTTCGTGGCGTTCCTTCACTGCTCCTGTGGCATCGGCACCAAAGAGGCCTTTTGAGACACACTGCACCTGCCTCTGCTCTTCCTCACCCTGCTGGATAGCAGAAGTAACTCCCCAGAGGTCAATGGGGCTTCCTCCCTGCCCACAGGAGCCACAGGGCCTTGCATGGGAGTTCAGCTGCTCTCGGGGCCACAGGAAGCCAAAGGCAAGTGTGTTGGGCCAAGCACTGGCACAATGTGGCCGCTGGCTGTAGAGAAGACGTAAGAGCAAGGCTTGACCCACACACCTTGAAATTTCAGGAGGCATCAAAATCTGAACCCACCTGTGGGCTCTCTTTGGGCCAAAGCAAACCTCCTTCTCCGACCCTCCTCCCTGCTTTGATGCGTTCAGAACACAAGGCCAGCTGCTGCAGCTCGGTCCCGTCCCTCGCTAGAAGAGCATTTATGTTCCAGATTCCCCAGTGGTGCCAGTTGGCATTGCTTTTCAGTACAGCTACTCCTATTTACACCAGACAGGGTCTGGCCCATTGACCTCAGTGCAGTCACTCCTATGTACAGCAGGCGAGGGGCTGGCCCTGAGTTTGTAGCTTTCAGGTCTGCCTCTGACAATTGCCGGGCAGCATCTCCCCAGCAGGGCCCTTCTCTGTGGCTGTAATTGGCGAGCCATGCTCCAGTTGATATTATCAAACCAGGGACCATCCCAGAGATGGCTCCTTTATAACCAGATGGCCTTTGAAACCATCCCTGCCCCTCCAAGGACCACACAATCCTAACAAACTGTAAGGAGCAGAGAGCCAGGAGCAGAGGGTCTTTTCACGCTCATATCCAAAATGGACCCAGAGGTAAACTGATCAATGGGTGGAGGTGACTGATCTTCACAGGGCCCGATTCCAGAGGGGCTTATTTGGGGTGTGTCTACACAGCACAAACTGGCCATGGGCTCTAGAGCCTATGTGAGCTGCCTTGAATCCAGCTAGTGTGGGTAACAACAGCAGTGAAGACAGAGCAGGAGGGGCGTCAGCAAGGGTAGTGCAGCCTGGCACAGAACCTGGGCACATCTTCAACGTGCTAGCCTACGCTATGCTGGCTTCACAGCTATGCTACCTGCAATAACTGGATTCAAACCGGCTCAGGTACACTGCCCTTTGCACAGCTTTTGCTGCACAGACAGACTGCAGGGCAGTTGTGCCAGAGTGAAGGCACCAGGATGGTGCCTATAGAAAAGTATCCTTGGGAATGATCCTTCCCCATGCGTCTCCACTGAGCTGTCAGCCAAGGGTCACCAAACGAAACAAGAGGGGGCCATATTTAAAACAGTTAACAAGCACATGGGCAGCCAGCTACTAACAGCTGGGGAGCAAAGGAGTCAATGAGTGAAACTCTCTGGATTTGGTGATAGAAAACCTGGCATTCAAAATACTGCCTCAGCCAGATCCCCTGAAGGCACAATTGTGGGTGCATATTCGCACTAGTATTTACTGCAGTTGCATAAACACGCGCACAACTGCGGCCCATGTCCATAACTGCAATGAATGCCCAGCTGCTTGATGGCAGATGCATATGCGTAAATGTAACAAATGCATGTACAATTGCAGGTGCACTTACACAATTACAGCGCACTCATGCACACTTGAAGGTGAACTTCGGGAGGTGCGTTTTTCACCTGTGTTTGTGCACGTGCATTTTTCACTTTTGGACTCTAGGCCTAATTTTTTCTCAGTCTTGCCCTTGTATTGTAAGTTACAGGGAGCCCTGTGCCATCCAGACCTCTTCCAGTCCTGCCTTTGATGGATGGGTGTCTCCAACTAGTGGGAGAGGCGGGGACCGTTAGGCCCAGGCATGCCTGCTCTTACAAATATGCATGTGAGAGGTTGGGGGGCGGGGTGAGACGCAGGGATGGGCAGCAGCCGGGAGAGCCCCGCCTCATTTCTGTTTCTGCTCCACTTGCTGTAGGCGCCTTGTGAGGTCGTCAATCCGAACGTTCTTCAGGTGGAGCAGGTGTTCCAGCCTCCGCACCTTCATCTGCAGAATCTGAGCAAAGGGAAAGCACGCGCTGGCTTTGGTGAGCCTCTGGTTTAAAGAGAGGGACCCAACCAAACCTTTTCCTCCAACCCCCAGGGCTTTGCAGGCTGCAAAACTCTGGAGCCATTTCTGAATGCTGCAGCTTGTGCCTGTCTCTGCTCATTTTCAAACGTCCTCTTTCTCCCACTCAGTGTGGCCAACTCTCACAGTGCTATCACCAGCCTTGCGATATTTGTTGTCCTACTTAAAGCTCCAGCTCCGGGAGTCAGGTGAGCACAGAATCTCAGCTTTCATTTAAAACAAGTAAGTTGCTTGCCCTCAGGTTGCATAGAAAAGTTTGAAAGTATGGCCTGAGTGCACCCTAAACAGTGGCGATACCTAGCTCTTATCCAGCACTTTTCATCAGTAGACCTCACCGCACTTTACAAAGGAGGGGAAACTGAGCCCCAGAAGGGGGCAGACATTAGTTCAGGTCACCCAGCAGGCCAGTGGCAGAACCAGGTTGAGAACCTGGGTCTCCTGAGTCCAGCGGTCTATTACAGGCTACACTGATTCTCATGAAAAAAACCCAACTTTTTTATATCTTATGCTTTGTAAGCCAATGTCAGGATTTGGAGGCGCGACAGGAGGTTTAGGGCTGGCTGTAATGACTATGTCCGTTTGTCTCCCCTTCAAACATGCAACAAGCCCCTTGTTTCTAACTCACTTTTCCAGGAGTCCCCAGGATCTGGGGTATCGGATACTTTTACAGCTGCCTCCATAAAACACACCTTCTTTTGCAGCGCTTTGCAAGAATGACCCAGGCCAGACTTCACATTCTCTTCACCCCGCTGGGACCCTGCCGGCACCTGGGGGATTATGCCTGTCTGAGCGGTTTTGTCTATGTCTGAACCTGACTGCAGGCTTCTTGGCACCGGGGTTGTATCTCAAAAGTATGGAACCAGGCCCACCATCAGGCCTTTTGGATGCTCAAGAGCCCCGCACAAGTCTTGACAGGCTATGGCTTGCTGCATTCTTGGCCCTGTCTATACTAGACTTATTTTCCTACAAGTGCTCGCCGTTGCGAGCACCAGCACAGCCCTCCAGCGGGTGAGCGCTAGTGTCCGCAGAGCTAGACCCTTTGCCAGCATTTTAACCATGGGGAGGCTGACTACACTGCACTCGGGGGTGACCGCAGCACGCGCAGACAGACCCATGCTCGCTCTGATCTAGCTAACTCACGTACCAACAGCACTTGCAAACCCAGCAGCACGCAGTCCACAGGCTTACCCAGGATACGTACTCGGGTGACTAGCCTGCACCGAAGGCCAACCTGCCACGGTTTCACAGCTGTTCATGTCCGAGCGACATGGGCTGCGTCACTTCTGAGTGCAGTGTAGACAGCCCTGTGTGAGGATTCATGGGACTTGAACCCAGGTCTACAAGGCTCTGGGCAAGCGGCACCACAGGGAGCCTTGGGTGCACTGACCATAGATTTGCCTACATCCTGGGAGGCCAGTCACTGCAGGAAGTGCTGCCCATGGGAGCGATGACCAGCAGCTCCTCCTGGGAGCTCTCGTTTGCCCACACCTACTCTTTAAGGCTGGAGGGAGCAGTGGGAAGTTGCCTGTATGACAAGGAAGATCTCTGACTCACTGCTGAGCTAGACCCAGCCTTGTTCCTGCCTCCTCACCCTGACCCCTGGATCATGGCTATTGATTCTGGTTGACCCTTGGCTCCAGACCCCAGCTATCAACTCCGGGTTGACCCCTCAGGTCTGACTGGCTCTGGCTTCAACCACTGGACCTGGCCACCCACACCCTGGTTCCTGGCACCCTGTGTCATTTACACCTGCTTGGAGCTGAGGAAAATGCTGGCGGCTGGTCTCCACGAATGGTCCCACCACTGCACCTGGGGGAGGAGCTGAGCTGGAGGCAGCAAAGGTGGGTCATTTCAGGAAAGCAAGGCTTGTGAAGACACCTCCATGCTTGCTGATGATTCCCTTCCCGTGGGCACGTGGGAGAAGTGAGTCTGAAGGAGGGACACGGACAAGGAGCGGGTGTTCTCAACCCAGGGGGTGGGAAGAGCCGTGGCAGTGGGCAGAGCCTGGCATACTTCCAGAGGATGCCATGCTTGTCATGCAAATTGTCCTCACCTGGACCGTCTCCTGAGAAGCCAGCAGAGCCTGTTCCCTCTCTGCTAACTGAATGCGAAAGCTGGTGTCTCCTGGCAGTGCCTGGGCATAGCCTTGCTGGCCCTTGTTCATCCTGGGCAAAGAAGGAAAAGCCGGAGATAGACATGTAGGAGAAGAGACATGCCCACCGGGAGCTCTGGCAGGCAGGAAAGGGTCTCCTATGGAAGATGTGGGAGCCCCATGACTGGGGGCGTTTAGAACTAGGCTGCACTGCCATCCGTTGGCCGGGCCCGCTGGACTACATGTGGAATAGTCTCTAAAGAGAAGCAGTGGACGTTCCGTTGCCTGGGCATTTAAAATGGACAGGAAGGAACAACCGGTCCCACCTCTCCATCCGCGGGTCACAGTCAGCCTTGGCATAAGAGCGCCCATCTCCCACTGACCCGAATGCAGGGGGCAGAGTGAATCAATGAGCCTGATTCTCCACTCCTGTGCATTGATGTTAATCAGGAGGAACTCTGAGGCCGTCAACAGGGTTACACCAAGGGAGAAGAGATTTAGGCTTTGCCTGTCTCATATACACAGTCAATCCTGAGGTAAACCCTGGCCCCTGCCCCGGTAGATGTAACGAAGGCCAAGCCAGACATCAAGTTCCCTCTGCCTTTGTCGGGACATCACAGCTTTAAACATCTCAGCGAGTGGCAGGGTGGTCCTTGGATGTTTTGCTTTAGGAAATACCCCTGCTGCTCCCTGGCATCTGGCCTGGTGGCACAGGAGGGCTACACACGGCCGTGTGGAGGGATGGCAGCACCAGGCCTCTCCCAAGCAGGGCTCAGGCTGGCCCCACGACAGTAGCCCAGATGGGTATTATTATCCTCATTCCCTGGCGGGGTAAACTGAGACCCAGCAATGGGCAGTGACTGCAAGCTAATGGCCAAGCTATAGAAAATACTGAGCTCTGCTTGTTCCCGGTTCTCTGCTTTAACTGCAAGACCATCCTTCCCCCCGTTACAGCCACCACTGGGCCAGTGAGCTATGGGGAGAGTTCCCCGTCCCGTTAACATCCTCCCAAGACAGCTAGTCCACCGGCATTCAGCACTGACTTTTTTTAACCCTTAGGACACTGACTTCTTTGCAGGTGGGCTGGGAGAACAATTTACCTGCAGGATCAGTACAGCTCTATAGCGTGAGCTCGGAGGCAGCTAGCTACGCAGGGTCTTAATCTGAGCAGATCTGATCTGGAGCCCCCCAAGGATCATAGAGTCATCACAGATGAGCATTAGAAGGGACCTCAGGAGGTATCTAGTCCCACCCCCAGCTCAAAGCAGAACTAACCCCAACTAAATCATCACTCGTGCTTGCTTAAAGCAGCTTCCAGAATGGCAGCCAGGCTGATCTGAAGCCATCAGGAGATGGAGAACCCACCACTGCCCTCGGCAGCTTGTTCCAGTGCTCAGTCACCCTCCCTGGTGCCAAAGCACCTTGTTCTGAACCTGAGCTGCTCTGGGGAACAGCATGGTCTGGCCCTGCTCAGGAGGCAGGGCCCAGCGGCAGCCAACCCTGTCCCAGGGCATGGCCCCGCGGCAGCGTGCCGGGGGCCAGGGAGTCTGCACTCTGCTCGCTCAGACGTGAATTCGTTCCCCTGGAGAAAGCTGACGGGAGTAAGCAGACAGTCTGGCTGGACGGGATAAGGGTAGGATAGAGGCTGATAGAGGCAGGAAGGCAGTGCCAAAGGACAGAGAGAGGGGCCCGGGCCCAGTTGAGCCCAGTTACAGAGCGGCCTCAGAGGAAGGAGACCTCTGCTCCCCTCAGAGCCGGGGCGAGGCCCAGAAAGGATGGGGGTGCTGTAAAAAGACTGCTGCGCAGGGGCTGGTGTGGAAACGGTGGAGCGCACACAAAACAAAAGAAGGCACAACCAGGGGGGCCCCTGCAGTTCTGCAGGGAAGAAAGCAGGAGAGGCTCAGAGGCAACTGGAGGGGGACCCAGGAACCTGGAGCCCTGGATTGAGGGGGGTACTGGAAACCCCACGAGGGAAGGGCAACCAAGCCCGGGATGGGGGCTTTACCTGACACACTCTGGCTGTGTCAAGGAGGGGAGGGAGGGTGGTGCCTCCAAGGCTATTCTGGGCCAGGAGCGGGTATTCTGACAATGGCACTCTGCCAGGCTGGCTTCAGCTTGCAGCCCTCGGCTCTTATTCCGCTTTCCTCTGCTATGTTAGCACCTGCTGTCTTCTCCAGACACAGACTGCTCAGCACGTCACCTCTCAAGCTTCTTGTGGCCCTTTTCTGCACCCTCTCCAATTTTTCCCCGTCCTTTGTAAATGTGGCTGCCAGAACTGGAGCCAGACCCCCAGTATCGGTCTCACCGATGCCGTGTGCAATGCCCGGTTCCTGCTCTCCTGTTGATACATCCAAGGACTGCATTACCCGCTTGGCCAGAGCATCACATGGGGGACTCATGTTGAGCTTATTTGTCTGCTGTGCCCCCCAGATCCTTTCCAGAGTCAGGCTTTCCAGGACACCGGCCCCCACTGTTCAGAGTAGAACCTGCTTTATTAAGGCCAGGACAGTCTGTTCTGCAGTCTGCTTGAAACAGACTAGCAACAGACTTGCATGGCCCTCCTCACTGCTGTACAGAGCTAAGGGGTCAGTCCGAATTCAGAGGGAAGAGAGAAGCACCCTATATTGTGCTGCCCGTGGCACCATGCCTGGATACTGTCCGTGCTGGCTCAGCGGGAAGAGCACCCACACCTTGTGTTATGTGGAGGGGTACATAACACTTCCTTATTCACTTTCTGCACACCAGCCAAGATTTTATACACCTGTAGCATAACCCCCCTTAGTCGTCTCTTTTCCAAGCTGAAAAGTCCCAGTCTTTTTAATCTCTGCTGTATGGAAGCTGCCCCGTCCCCTCCTCATCTTAGCTGCCCTTCTTTGTACCTTTTCCAACTCCCGTATCTTTTGGAGGGGGGGAATCAGCGCGGTGTGCAGTTCAGGTCGTGTGGGCATCGTGTCAAGAGACACCACAGTCAATTTCTGACCAAGGGCAGACTTTACCTTTCAGCTCGTGGCGACTGCTGCGCATAGATCCCTGCCGCATTGGCCTTTGGCTTTGAAGAATAGCCTGTGTGACACAAACATGTGACGTTACAACAGCAAATCAAGCGGCGAGGGCCCAACGCTGCCCCCCGTTACCCTCAGGTAATCTGCTTCAGTGGAAGGGTCAGCACGGGCAGAACTGACCCTCATCTGCATACTGGGAAAGCGAAGCCTTGGGACCTGGGCAGCTTAAAACCTGGCCGACTGGCTGGGCCTGGCCAGGGAGCCTGCGACCTGTGGGCATCTGGCCTCTCGAACTGGCTGGAGCGAGGAGCTGCCCCCACCGCAAGTCGCAGTGACTCTCCCAGGCTGGAAGCAGCACCGATGACAAAGCAGGGCTCCGAGTGGTGCGGTACGCAGAGGCAGGGCTGGCAGCCGCAATGCCATCAACCCCTGGCCTCGGGAAGGGCTGGGTCTCCCCGGCTGGTGACATGCGGAAGGGAGGCCCACGTCGAGGTGAGAAAGCAGAGCGTTCCAGGAGGGCCCGGAGTGGTGGGATCACTGAGAGGAGAGGAGAGGATCGCCTCGCACTTTCTGCCACTGGGGTAGTTTCCTTATAGCCAAAAGCACACAGGGCGCTAGGAGCTCACAGGTATGGCCTGGGAGTCTTACGGCTTCAGATGGCAGCTTTGAATTCCAGTGGGGCGAAGAAGAAGAAGAAGGGTCTTGAACTCGAGCCCACTTTTAATTGCTCTTAATCCTACTCCAAGGGGAGATGGCCCCTTACTAGCATCAGCCATCTGAAAAGCTCTTCACAAAATTAACCTCGGACATGCCCAGTGATGGCAGCCAGCACTGCCATTATCTCTGCCTTACAGCTAGGGAAACGCGCACAGGGGGGGTGACCAGCCCTAGATCACACAGCAAGTCAGTGGCAGAGCTGGTTCTAAAACCCAGGTCTCCTGCTTTACAGCCTTGCTCTTTAACCCAAGGCCATCCTTCCTCTCGCTAGCTGGTCTGCTTGGAAAAAGCTAGGAGGCCGTACAGACTCTGCAGATCCCTAGGGGCTGAGCAGTTGGTGAAGAAGCCACTTGACCTGTGAACTCTCTAAGCATTTATACAGCTGCACCTCAGCAACGGTAATTCATTCAGCTGATCGTGTGGTTAAGGCGCTGGGCTGGGACTCCGGAGATCTGGTTCAATTCCTGGCTCTGCCACAGACCCTGGGTAAGTCTCTTGGGCCCAGATTCTCCGAGGTATTTTGGCTCTTGACTTCCATCAATTTCAGTAGACGTCTGAGCTCAGTACTGCTCAGGATCTAATCTTCCCACTCACCCTCTCTTCCGCCATTGATCTATGTAGACTGTGAGCTCTTGGAGTCATGTCTCTTGCTGCATGTCTGTACAACATCCAGCACAATGGGGCCTCAAACGCCATTGGGCCCTCTAGGTGCTACAGGAATGCAAATAATGCATCTTTCTGACATCTCTGTGAGGCAGGACAGGGCACCCCCATTGTACAGGTGGGAAACTGAGGCACAGGGAGATTGAGTGACTTGTCCAGGGTCAGCCTGTGGCAGGAATGGAACCCAGCTCCCCCAGACCACACATACAGCTCAGAGAGACGCCTGTCAGCCCTACCTGTTTCCACATGGCCGTTCTCATCGAGTGCATAGCGCGTGCCCAGCTCCTGCACAAAGAATCAGGGAGAACACACAGTTCAAGTGAAGATGCCTGGCAATCAACCATCAGCTTCCTCCCTGAGAGAGGCATGGAAAGACTTCCATATGCGGCGAGATGGCAAGGATCGGGGCACTGCTGAGATGTGTGGGTCTAGAGTGAAGGCAGAATCCAAGGAGGCACCCAGGAGATGACACAGCAGAGCGGCTCTGATCTAGAGCAGAGGCACACATCCACCCCAGCCAGTTCTTTTTACAATATCCGATAACAGGTGGGACCTGAACCACTTTCAAGGGGACTTAGACCAAAAGGTTTGCACTGCCCCTTCAATGGAAGAATGAACAAGCCCTTTAGGAAAGACGCTGCAGATGGGGGTTCCTATAAACCTTTATTTAAGGTCAGATGGGACCATGATGACTATCTACTCTGGTCTCCTGCATAACACAGGGAAAAGGTCTGCACCTAAGGGTTTCTCTATTAAGCCCATCATTTCTGTTTGAACTATAGCAGAACATGGAGAAAGACATCCAGCCGTGATTTAAAGACTCCAAGTGATGAGGAATCCACAACATCACTAGGTAGGTTGTTCCAACAGCTAGTTTGCCTCATCAGTTACAACATTTACGACGGATGTCTAGTCAGAATTTGGCTAGCATCAGCTGCCACCCACTGGATCTCATTCTCCTAGACTGGAGCCCTCTGATATCAGACACCTCTTCCCCACGTAGGTGCTTGCAAACTTTTGTACAGTTAATGAGAGTTTGTCTACATCTGGTACTGCCCATTCCTCATAGAATCATAGAAGATTAGGGTTAGAAGTGACCTCAGGAGATCACCTAGTCCAACGCCCTGCTCAAAGCGGGACCAACCTCAACTAAATCATCCCAGCCAGGGCTTTGTCAAGCCAGGCCTTAAAAACCTCTAAGGATGGAGATTCCACCACCTCCCCAGGTAACTCATTCCAGTGCCTCACCACCCGCACAGGTGGTCAGCACGAGAACGCCACCTCCCTGAGAGGCAATAGCTGTGTTGATGGGAGAAGCTCCCCTGTCAAGAGAGCGTGGCCTACACCAGGATTCGGTCAGTGTAACTGCGTCGCTCGGGGGTGTGGATTACCTGAGCGATGTAATTATACCCACATACATCCGTAGTGTCGACCAAGCCTCAGAGGGTCTTTTTTAAAGACTTTTTTGCTGCTTTATCTTCCATTTCATTTCCCAGCATCCCAACGTGTGCTGGAAGCCCTGCCAGACCACACTACTCCCCCGTCCCAATTTATGAAGCACTGCAGGAATTCGGAAGGCAGCCAAGAAGGGGTGGCTGCTAAGTGGCTGGAGGTAGGGGTCACACTGTGGTGAAGGAGGGGAGCCCTCCCCGCCCCATGGTCTGTAAATAAAGGGTCTACCTGAGCTCCAGAACAGCCCAGCTCACCTGGCTTCTTTAGTGCCCCTTCATTAACCCTTCTGTAGCCTCTACCACTCAGTTTCCTCCTTCCCAGCATCAGTGGTATCAGCAAAATGGCCAGCTGCATAGAACAACACCAACGCCCTCTGCCGTCTGTCTGGGAGGTAACAGATACATGGACAGGACCTGCCTCTACACCTGCTCCTGGTTGTTAGGGTCGGCTGGGAGGGACACGTGCAGTCTATTCCTAGCACCGAACTCTCAGCACTGCTAGCTGGGCTTTCTCTTGACTCTAGAATTTGTTCTCCCTGGGGGTCCGAGTCTGATTGCTCTGCCATTTGGGTTTAGCTTTCAGTTGATGGTTGTTTCTATTTGGTTTCCAGCACTCGCTTCCAATAACATATCTCTGGTGGCAGCCTGTAGGACGGCGGGCGTTGCCCGTCGAACGCGGCTGCCCTTCCTGGG
>ML675627.1:1968947-2009293 GCA_007922155.1 Mesoclemmys tuberculata | reverse complement strand
TTCCTGGGGACTAGCCGCGGGGGAAGGTCCCTGCACCTTCCTACACAGCCATAATTGTTTTATTGGCTGCCACTCCCTGTGGGCTGCTCAGAATAACAGCAACTGTGCACTTGTTTAATGCCTTCCGTCTGAGGATCTCAAAGCCCCTTTACATACGCGGGATGGGGTGTAAAACCCCACACAGGTAGATGGAGAGTTAACAGAAGCTGGTGGGTCCAATTACTCTCCCGGTTCCCCCTGGGGGAAGGGGCTGTTAGACATAATTCAAAATCAGACCCTACCGGGGAGGATTATTCCTTCCTAATGGAAGGATCTCAGAGTAGGAAGGATCTCAGAGTAGTGGAAGAAGAGACCCAAAAGGGTGAAAACACAGGAGTGAGAGACCCAGGAGCAAAGGAACATGGGGTCCTGTTCTCTGGGAAAGGAGCTAGCCCTGCAGTAGGCCCTGAAATAGGGGCAAGGCCCCAGGGAGGTAGCCCAGTGCATTAGTCTATGTGACTGGGCCGAAGGGCTGAGTCACTGGAAGAATGGCTACTGGAAGGAAGCCACTGAGGGGAAGGTCCTGCAATGCCATACCCAGCCACAGGGTATATGCCAGCTGGCGAGTTGCTAATATAAAATAAATAAATGAATTAACCCCTATTCATGTGCTGGGAGGGTCCAGCAGGCCCATTTTGAAAATGGGGAAACTGAGGCACACAGAGTGAAGTGACTCACCCAAGGGCAGGCAGCACATCTGTGACAGAGCAGGAATAGAACTCACATCTCTCAGTCCTTGCGATAACCCCTACATTTCTTGCACTTTAACCTGCTCCTTCTGAATGTAGTTTAATGTCTCTTGGTCTGTAAATTACACCTAATTGTTACATCTGTAGGCGAAATGCCAAAGCACTCAACCAATGTTTGCTCCCAAGGGAGATTGCCTGAGCAAGGACCGCAGCACGTGGCCCATATACACAACAGGATCCTACCCACCCGTGGTCTCTCCAGCACCACTGACCTGATATGCACCAGGTGCAACCTTGATCTGCTTCTGCTTCTCCTCAATTTTCTGCCGCAGTGGGAACAGCACCAGCTCCACCACGCCAGGAGTGCACTGTACGATCTTCCGGATCGTGTCTTCTGGGATAGAGAAATTCAGCTTGTTCAGCACCTTCCTACAAGGGCACAAGTGGATGAATGGTCAAACCCCAGTACAGGCACCCATGCTGCAAAACTGGCTTGAGTTCATATAATAGTCTTGGGTGGAAGCATCGCTTCTGGACTAAGGTGGCCTGATCCTCAGTGGAGGATCAGGTGTAGGTCCTGCAGAGGCAATGGAGCAACACTGATTTACCCCCGCGGAGGATCATGCCCTACACTGCATAATGTCAAGGATCTAGCTGCTAGTATTATTTCTCTCTTGTGGCATCCACACTGCCCCAGGAAGAGGGGTATGAGATCAGAAAGGCTGCAGAGGACTCGGGAAGAGGTCAGAAAGATATGATGTCCAACCCACTGGGTGAAACTGCAGTGGTATTGGCAGGCGGGTGTGAGGTCAGAAAGATGCAAGGGAGTGGGAAAATAACAAGTTTTCTTTATTTTGTTAGGAAACCAAATCATTGTTTTCTCTAAGCATCCCCAGCTCCACGGCCCGACCTCCCCAGCACCATGCTACCTGAGGGTCACAGGGTGCACGTTTACCTGTTGAGATGGCCCCAGTTGGAGAGTTTCTGTTGCGTTGAATTAGCTGGGACATAATTGTGCATTTCCACCATTTTGGGAAAGTAAAATTTCACCACTTCCGCTGCTAGAACTGCATAGGAAAGACGGGGTGGGGGGAATCACTTACAATGCAGTACCCAGAGATAACACCCTGATCTGCCTAATGAACACATTGAGACACCTTTATTTGCTCTATATAAATGGATGCTATAGAAAGTTACTGTAGAAACCACAGCCAGGACTGTTGTTATTGTCTCTCCGAGATTCTGGATCTCAGGTGCTCTGTTCACAAGTGGAAAAAAAGGGTTTCTCATTTTATAGTACTTGTCCATGTGGATCCCACTGTGGAGCAGATGCACCCCATGCAGATAGTGCACGTGTGGGGCTCATGCACTTCAGAAGCGGGAGCCACTTGGACAAATACACAAAGAAGAATTAATCTCTTCTGAGCCCAGCCTACAGACTTGCTCTGGGAGCAGAGAGGCATCCACGTTATTTCCCTTTCATTCATCATCCCCAGTGGTGCTGCTGCTGCTGGCCAAAACTGGCCTTTACCAACACCTGCGCAGCCCATGTCTCTAGGCACTGTGGGCAGCTGGCATAACCTGAGACTGCTGTCCTTCATGTCAAGGATTTGGCCAGCTGGCTCCAGGCTTGAGGTAGCACAGAGGGGGGGTTGCAGTCCAGCCAGAGCTGTGCTGTGTGCAGCTCAGACACACAGCCTGGGATTTGTTCGTCGACTGTCTCTCACCCACACACCTCTTTCTTATTAACCCTAAAGCAATGGATTTTTTAATTTACGTTTCCTCGCTCTGAACAGTGCTTGATTTAAAAAAACAGAAAGAAAGAAAGAAAATGTTATTTTAAAGAGAGGGTGAAACTGACATTTGCCAACCAATTCAAACCTCACGCTCGCCCTTCCTCCCCCCCACACGCACACACTCACCGCAACCTCATCTATCTGCAAATGATAAAGGGGGCCCTGTCTGCACTGCAGAGCTGGAGCCAAACTCGCCCCGAGTTCACTGGCGCCCAGGGTGGAGGTGGCCAGTTACAGAAAGGGGGCTCAGCTGTAAAGATCAGAATTGCGTCTAGACTTCCCCAGAGCCCTGGCTATCTGCATTCGGGATCCCAGGTCACCCCCGTTACAGCGAGAGGCTCAGGTAGCAGCGGCTGGATCCACGCCTGGGGCTCAGGGTTTTTCGGTCCAGGACCCCAGGCCAGCGCCATGGCACGCAGGGCTCAAGCCTGGAGCTGGGCTGTCCCCGAGCTCAGGGTGTTTGGACCTGGGATCCTGGGTCAGTCCTCGGCCAGCCGCTGAGGCGTCGGGCTCCAGGCCCAGGCCCCCGCCGGCTCCAGGCGTGGGGGACCTGGCTGCCCTGACCTCCGTCGCTGAAGTCCCGGGCCATGTTCTTCTTGGGTCGGGACAGGGGGACGGCATCCACCCAGCTGTAGAGCTCCTGCAGGCTCTCCTCGCCCAGCTCCCCGCTCGCCATCAGCGCGCCAGGCGGCCGGCCCTGGCCTGGCCCTACAGCCCCACGCCCGCAGGGCACAGCCCCGCTCGCCCCTGGCGCTGCCCGCCCACAGGCCTGCAGGCGCCCATGTTGTTTTCATGGCGCCATGGCAACGGCGGGCACCTCACGGGATTCTGGGAGTTGTAGTCCTCTGTGCCCAGGAAAGGCGGGGGAGGGGCCACTGCTGCCAGGCAACGAGCTCCCCTAGCAACACAGCAGGGAGCCTGGGGGGGGGTCTTAAAGGGGCCCCGCCCCCGAAATGGAGTGGTGGTTAATAGAGGCCTGGCTAATTAAGATTATGGCCGGCGCCATGGCAGCCCGCCAGCCGCACGAGACCGGGGTCCTGACCTTCGCATTGCCACTTTCATCGACGCCGGCCGTGGGGGGTGGCTCGGGGCCCAGGGACGCCCAGGAACACCCCTGCCATCCCCCCCGGGCCCAGCCGGGCCCCGCACTCACGTGGCCTCCCCGGGCCGGCCACGGTTTCCGTGGCACATACACACCCGGGGGGGCCTGCCCCCAGTGGTTAGAGCACCCGCCCGGGCGGGGACCCTGCTCAAAGCTTTTCTGCCTGGCTGGCATGAGGGGGGATTGAACCGGCGTCTCCCACAGCCCAGGTGGGCGCGCCAGCGCTGGGCTGGACGAGCGAAGGAGGGCATGTGACAGTCCCCCAGGAGCAGCCGCTCGGGCAAAGCTTTGGTGTTGGCCCCCGGTCTCCATGCTGCCTGCTGACTCTGGCCTCGGCACGTTCTGCCCCCCCTGCTCCGCCTGAGCCCCCCGCCCCCGTGAGTCTCCCTGGGCGGGACTCGGGGGAGCTCCCACACGCCCCCCACGGGGCCCTGCGCCCCGCCGCGCAGTCAGAAGCGAGCCACAGCCAGCGTGGGAGTCAGACGGGTTTGTTCGTTCTCAGGATCCCAGCGCGGACAGACTTCGTTAGCAGATGAACGAGAGGTCACGGCCGCCACCAGCTAGGGAGCCTCAGAGCCCATTCTCAGGCTCTGCTTTCGAGCCCCCTGATGGGGGGATTGTCCTTCCACCTAGCCACCCCCCAGACGTCTCCTCTTGCCCCTCCCCAGTCCTTTGTCACAACCTGTTGCAGCTGGTTGACACAGGAGGGCAAAGGGGCCTGGCCATTGTCTGTATGCATGTGGCTGGGGAAGGCCCATCTGCCCTCTAGAGCCCTCTGCAATGATCACACCCCTGGGTGCCACCACTGAAATACACGAGTAACCTATGGGGGAAACTGAGGCAGACGCACAGCACTCAGAGCAAAACCTCAAGAACATCTCCACTTCGTCACAGACACCACTCCTGTCTCCTCCAGCCAGATCTGAATGGGACCTGGTGCCTCTGAGCGCGGCTCAGGGTGGCTGTGACTGACCTGGGTGCCCAATGCCCAGTGCATGTGCCCAGAGGCAGAAACAGAAGGTGTGCTGGAAGCTTTTGCTCTGAAAACCAATGAGTTTAGGCTCCTGGGCGGTTCTACAAGGGTTTTGTGGATCGCAGTGGAGCTGAAACTGGGACTTAGTTGAGCCTAGGATCCCATTCCAAGTCTCCAGTCCTGTTGGCGGCAGACGCCAGCTTTAAAACAGGAACCCTAAAGGCTCAAACCCATAAGGCAAATAAAAAGGCCCAATAGAGGTTGTTTTAAAATCCCATGATTCTGAGCACTTGGGTTAGCAATACCGCATCTCTAGTCTCCAGCTGAGACAGGGCTCATTGCGCTGGGTGCGGTACATATACCTAGTGAAAGACAGCCCTTGCCCTGCAAAACGTACAGGCTAACTTTTAGCTACAAGGTGCTATTGCCATCCCTGCTACACAGCCCATAGTTTCCAGACTCTGATATGTATGGCTGACTCTCCGAAGTGCTGTTAACTGTCACAGTGGCTGCTGAGAGCATGTGAAGAGGCAGAATCAAAACCAGGAGGTTTTGAATGAAGAGTTAAAATGTTTGCCTAACTGGTCATTCCCCCCTCCCATTTATATACCCTTCTCTGCTGTTCTGGCTGAGAACGGAGCCAGGTAGCTGATATAAATGATATTCTCTTACTATTTCTGAGATCAGGCGGAAGCAGGAAGTACCAGAAATCCTACAGAGGCTGGATTACAGGCTGGTTCACCTGCCTGGTCATCTGTCTGCTGCCTCAATTTCCCACTTCTTAGGCTTCCCTTATATGCCTGTAGACTCTGTTTGCTACTGCAATCAGGCCCCCCACATGGGGGGGTATACTTCACCAGGGCCCAGAGGCCACAGGGGGCCCAGCCCAGCCTGCAACGCCCATTACCATGAGGGAAAAAATGTTCATGGCTCATGAGATTGTATGTATGGGCTGTGGGATTGTGGTATGTGTGTGGGAGAGGGCCCGTGTTACAGGTTTGTACTGGGCCCGAAACAATTATGCTGGGGCTCTGTCTGCAATATATGTAGTAACAAAGATAGTTTGTGCACCCAAATACGTTTTGTGGCTGTAAAGTAAAAATCTATCTTTACTTGTTACAATCCAGATGTAAAATTAACTGGGTTTTGCTATTTTTAAAAAGGGCTTTCTCTCAATAGAAGTGCTGCCCTTTCTTTCAAAGTCCTTGAGAATACATGTTTTGTTTGGAGTGACGTATTCCCCCCAAAGTGTTTGCAACCCATGCAGCTATTTCTAGGTATTTCTGTGCCAGTTATCACCGTCAGACCCGAACTCCTCACAAATATCAGTGCATTTATCTCTACAACACCACCGTGAAATAGAGGCTGTTCATTATCTCCCTTTTACAGAAGCTTATGCTCAGAGAGATCACATGACCTTTCCCAGGGTCACATAAGGAGTCCATGGCAAAGCTAGTGATAACACAAACAATGGGAGTCCTTTAGCATCTTAAAGACTAACACATTTCTGCAGACATAAGCTTTTGTGGGCTGCAACCCACTTCATCAGATGCATGAAGTGGAAACCACAGATAGGAATGAATATACATATACATCGCAGGGTAAGAAACAACAATGGGAAGGGCAAGTGCTAATAAAGTCAATTCAGTTAGAGTAGATGAGGCCTATTCACAACAGCTGATCATGAGAATGTGTGACAATTACTTCTTGTATTGAGAGAACCATTCCAAGTCCCTATTCAGACCCAGTTTAATAGTGTCAAATTTGCAGATGAGTTCCAGCTCTGCAGTTTCTCGCTGAAGTCTGTTTTTGAAGTTTTCTGTAGCAGTATGGCAACTTTCAAGAGAGCTACAGAGGCTCCTGGGAGATTGAAGTGCTCTCCAACTGGCTTATGGGTGTTCCCATTTTTTATGTCTGATTTGTGTTCATTTGCGCAGTGACAGTCCGGTCTGGCCAACATACACGGCAAAGGGGCATTGCTGGCACATGATGGCACATATTACATTAGTAGATGTGCAGCTGAATGAGCTCCTGATGGTGTGGCTGATGTGGTTAGGACCTGTGATGGTGTCACTAGAGTCGATGTGCCGGCAGAGTTAACAAGATGTGTTGCAGGGATAGGTTCCTGGGTTAGTGTTCATGTTGTATGGTTGCAGGTGAGTATCTGCTTCAGCTTGGGGGGCTGTCTGTAAGCAAGGATAGGCCTGCCTCCCATGGCTTGAGCGAGTGAGGGATCATCTACTAGTGAAAACAGTTTTTCTGATTCCCAGTTTTGTTTCTGAACTGTCAGGTTAACCTTGTGCTGATCCAGGAACAGTGAAGCTGAATAGCTGGTTTAACACTGATCAGAAGTAAAAGTGAAACTACCTGGAGTCTCTCTTCATTGGTCCGGTCTGAGAGGATTTTAGAGGAAACAAACAGCACAAAAGTAGTTGCTATTCATTACTTGAATACTGTTAATTTCAGGGCCAATTTAGCAGAGCACAAATTCCAGAAGTAGTCCAAGTCTTTGCAGTTTATAGCCTAAATTATGCTTAAAGGCATTTTGATTTTTAAAATGAATAGTATTAATAACACATGCAAGGCATTTAACTTTTTTAATGCCAGTTTTAGCCTGAAAATTCCCCACAAAGCCCCAATGCTGCATTCAGCTACCTTCTTCATTTTACTTACACAAGTAATCCCAATGACTCATGGGAGTCAAGTAAAGTAGGTCCCCAAGCCTTTGCAGAATCAGTGCTTGTATATGCAAAAACCCAGCACAGCTGGCAGTGCTCACATACTTTGTGCTTTCCTGTGCCTTTGAAAAACCAGAGAACACTGCTCTTACCTTGCTGTTAAATAGAGTATCTGGAATCTTTCAGAGCACCGCTAGGGGGTAGTACAAGATCTCTCAATATCCTCTCACAGGGAACGTAAGAACTCTGCTGGGGCTGGAACCTGCTGCGACTTGGCGAGACACATCCAGGTTTTTGCTTTGCAAAGGACTGACACAGAGCCTGAAAACCCTGGCCGACTTTTGCGAGGATCAGGAAAACAGAAATTTTACACCACATAGACAGCAACTGGTGCCCAGCTGCCACAGATTGCAAATGTGACAGTCAGGCTGACCCAGCAGAGACAGACCGGCCCCAATCCTGCATCCGGCAAGCTGAGGGCCGTGCCCCCAGGCGAGGAGGGATGTGCACGGGTACAGAATTATACCCGCACGCTGCATGTTGTAGGATCAGGGCGTGGATCTCAAGTGACTAAATTTCCAGGGGAGCAATGGATTGGAGGCTTAGGTGGCTCTGCCCCTTAGGAGCACCGAGCATGAGGTCAGCAGGTGACATGAATCTTCCCGAGCTGCGTCTCTTTGCACTGGGGTTTACCTGATACTGCAGCTTTGCTAATGTAGGGCGGCCCCATTCCCATCCGCCCCCACAGGCAGCTCAATACGCTGCAGACGTTGCCCTGCACTAGCAATGTCGGGACGGTGACCCGCACCCCAGAGTCAGGAACCTCTTACCCGTGTCTGCTGTTCTCACAGGCCGGATGGCAGCTGCGTCCCGGAGAACGCCTGCCGGCTCAGGCCTCGCACTACCCCAGCCACACAAGGGGGATTCTCCTGCAGCCCCACAGCGCAACAGGGCCCAGCCTCACACACGCATCCAAGCCAGGCCCCCTGCACCCACTCCTTTTGGCTGCAGGTTGGGGGGAGGAGTGCGGCTCTCAGCCTGATTCCCCCACCCTGGCCCCGTTACGGCCATGGGACCAAACTGGGGTGCAGACAGGTCAGCCTGATCGCACCCCAACCCCAGCAGCTTCTCAGCCTCAGGTGCTCACATGGTCCCCATTACTCTGGCCACAGGGTAACTACCCGAGTAACGTGGGCCTCCCGTGTTCCTCAGAGCGCTCCGGTCAGGTAGCGCAGGGTTGTTATCCCCGTTGTGCAAGCAGGGAACTGACGCTCAGGTCCCTCCAGGCTGTCAGGTGCCTAACTCCCATTGATTCAAGGCGCCTAACTCCCATTGATCCTATACCTGGGAGGAGCTGGGCCTGCGTTACTTGCCGGGGGTCACAAAAGAATCGAAGCCAGGTCTCCCCCCGCCCAGGCTGGCACCCTAACCCCGGGGCCAACCCCACCGGGCTGAGCACCCCAGGAGTTGTAAGCCAGGCTCCACGCTTGTCCCTGGCTTCAGTCCTGTGCTCAGGCCCCACTTCACACCACAGTGTGAGGTTCGTCATGTGCAGTTAATTCCCTAATCCTCTTCCCAGCCGGGGCCTGCCTCCTCCACTGCCAGTTACAGTCTGGGCTGCCAGCACCTCAGGCCCGGGTTTGCAGCTGACATCCTGAGCTGTGAAAAACATCACCACGTCCTCACCCCCCCCCCCCGGGGGAACTAAACCGCCAGCCTCCAGACCCAGCAGCAGCCTCTGACCCACGCTCCTGTTGGACTCAGTGGAAACCCATTGAGTTAAACGGGAAATGGCTGAAGCCCTTAGTGCTGGCATAGTGACGCTGCATCCCAGGGACGCATTTGGGAGTGCCTGGAAGCCATTTAGGCATTGCACTTCCACCTGGCTGGGTCCCAGTGTCTGCCCCTACCCCATGCTCTCTAGAGGTTGTTTTTGCTATTGGGTTTAGCCCCAGTGCAGACTGTATGTTGTATAAGAGCGGGAATTAACATTTTAACCCACGGATGTGAGCGAGTGTTGGGCTCCAGGGCACCGTCGTGTTTTTGGGTCCCAGCACAATTCAGGCTGCCTAGGAGCGTTGACAGGATGCAGGATGGGGAGGGACTTCTTGGGTCTCTGAGTCCAGCCCCTGTCAATGCAGGCAACCTCCTCCAGCTCCATCTTCAGATAGTTCGGTTGTTTGCCTATTGGGGGGGCTGTTCCCGAGCCTCCCTCCTCTGCGGGTCAGAAAACTTCTCATTTTCAGCCTAAATTTATGCCTGGCCAGTTTATCCCCCTTTGTTCTTGTGCCAACGCTGTCCTTTATCTTCACTAGCTCTTCTCCCTGCCCGGTGTTTACCCCCCACCCCCAATGTCTTTCTAGAGAGCAAGCAGAGCCCTTCTAACGTTGCCTTTTTGCCAGGCTCTTCTATTCTTCTCTCGTAAAATAGCCTGTGCATCCCCTGATCATTCTGCCAGCCCTCCTCAGCACCTGATCCGGGTGGAATAATGCTGTAACATGGAAGGGAGATTGTTTGTTAATCATCTGTATCATCTGGAAGAAATAAAGAATTTTTGGGAGGAGTTTAAGTGGCTTTGATCGAATCCCATTTCGCAAGCGGCAGGTGTGTGGTTAGTGTCGCCACCTTCACCGTCCCTGCGCTCCCCCATTTGGAAAACAAATGGGGGTAATGAATGCTCTGAGAGATCTGTGTATGATTGTTCTTCTCCTGAGGGCCTGTGGGTTAGATTCAAAACTGTATGAAAAGGTAGACTGTCGCTGTACCTTTCAGGGGAATGTCCTGCTACAGCTTGCTGCAGGGGAGGGGGCTCTGTAGAGAAGTGTGAGATCTGGGCCTAGCAGCAGTCATTTCTGCAGACAGCCAGACAAGCAACAAGAAGGGGGGGTCAGTTGTGCCTCTCTCTCTGTTTTGGCTCTGGTGTGGTGTTGTTCTGAATGCTAAAGAATAAAGTCCTGCTATGTCGCAACCTTCCAGCAAGAATATTGATGTTTTTATCTAACGTCTCTGTGCGTGTGTCATGAATATAACAATGCAGGGCCTGGCATCGCAAACTAGGACACGGGGGACCTGGGTTCTAGTCCCAACTCTGCCACTGAGCAGCTTGAACCAATTGCTCTGTGCCTCAGTTTCTCCATGTGTAAAAGAGGCAAAATAACACTGCCCTTCCCTTTGTAACATGCTTTGAGACCTTTGGGCAGAGAATCTGAGGCCCGGTCTACACTTACCTTTGCAATTCGGCAGCAGTCGACGGGAGATACGCAGGTGACATAAATCACTTGCGTATCTCCCGTCGACTTTGCAGCGTCTCCTCTGTGTGGCGTCCACACTGCGCTGCGTCGAAGGGAACGTTCCCCTCGACGCAGCGCTACGCCACTTACTGGGGTGGTTTTCCTGCGTCGCTTGCTGGATCGACTGAGCGCGTCTACACAGACCGCTCAGTCGATCCAGAGCAATCGATGTGACGGCGGCGAATTTGCCACTGTCAGTGTGGACCCAGCCTAAGAGTAACATTTTAAAAGTGACGGAGGAGCCTAGTTTATATTTACAACAGTGATTCAGCCCTGAGACTCCAGCTTCCAGCGCCCCGATCCTTGAAGGGATCAGGTGCCCCAAATATCTTGGTGGCTCTGGGCCCTAAGGGTCTGCCTCATTTCTGAAAAGACTTAGGCTTCTCGCCACTCAGTCTGCTCTACATTTAAAACTGAGATTGACATAGCTCCAGCACTCAGGACTGTGCAAGATCCATAGCCCTGGGTGACTGGCGCCAGAGCAGAAGCAGCTAGGTTGATGGAAAACTTCTCCCGTCGCTCTAGCTACCATCGGCTGGGAGATGAAGTTCCCTTCAGTCACTGTGGTCTTCATGGGAAGGCTATATGAGCTAGGCCGTGTTGTAATGTCTTCACCAGACTGCCCAGGGCTCCTAGTGCAGACCAGGGTTTCGGGCTGTTTTCAGCCGATGCCTCTCTCTACTGAAATCAAAGGAACGAGGCCGGTTGACACCAGCTGAGAATCAGGCCCCTGTGCAGTGACACCATGCAGCAGAGCAAGCAAACCACAGTGTCTGTCTGTGTCCTGCAGCCTCAAGACAGAATCCTCCTTTATACTCATGCCAGCCCAGGCCTGTCTCTCCTCTGCCAACTCTACAGTCTGGAAAGAGCTACACTAGAGCAGTATTTGTAACTGGTGAGGAACAGCCTCCCCTGTAGTTTGCGCCTCCTTAGGAGGAGAAAACGCCACATGGGTGAATGAATTTCAAATGCAAATGTTCCAATCTACCCCACCATTCAACCCCCTAACGCCTGGCCAGATCCTCCCAGCCATGTGATCCACTCTTGCCTTTGTTTTCTGGACAATTTCCCCACACTCTGAGTCTGCCAAACCTCTCCCCTCCCCAGAGGTACCACGGAGCCAACGGGTAGCAATGGTCCCATCTGCCCCCCTTAAGGAGTCATTGTCAGGCTGGAAAAGCAGTTGGGGAATATTAAATCTTGTCTTCTGGTTTGTTTTGTTGGGGGACTGTTTGGATGACTCAGAAATATGACCTGGGATCTGTCTTGCCTTTCATTCAAGGGATATGAGTATTTAATTTTTAACAAAGAGAACTTTTTTCCCAGCTGTTTGTTATACATTTGGTAGCTGAATTAAATCTGAAACTGTAGCCGTACCCCTTACAGGACACACGCATGGAAACTGACGACTGGGAAGAAACACCCATCTTCTAAACACAAAGCCAGCCCAGCTTGGGCTGTGACAGGAAAGCAGGGCCAGGCTTAGTGAGCACTCAGGGGGGAGACCGTCCCGGCAAAACGAGGCAGTGCAGGAAGGGATAGATAAATGGCACCTTCCCTCTGTCCACACTCCGTCATGGTGGTAGGGGACGCTGAGTCGGCGCTCTGCCATGGTACTCGCTGGTGCTGTGCTGCTGGAGGTGCGGTTTGTTCGGGGAGTTGGGAACCTGAGAGCTAGATTAGTGCTGGGTAAACACTGTAAATAAATTACTCCCGAGAATTGGTCTGAACTTTTAAAACAAACCTGCCCTGCCTTTTGTGCTCACTTCCCGCGAATACTCTGGCACGTGGGATTACCAGTGGGAACGATCCTTTGTCAACACAGCAAACTTTTAAGTGACCGAATGCAGCAAGATATGGGCAGGAACCTCCGGGATCCAGCGGCTATCCTACAATCCACTGTGAAAAACACGCAGAAAGCACAGAGCCTGGAAGCAGCGCTGCGCCCCTGAGATGCGTGGCGAGGGCGAAATGCACATCTCTCAATGCGGCGCTGCACCAGGTGGACGCCATGCTTTGGAGTGATGTCATTTAAACCAGTGTCTGCACAGCAGGACTCATGCGATCAGCGGCATTACCTTCATTTAATTACAATAATAGAAACTATGCTGTAGATTTGTAGAGTCCAAAGCCAGAAGGGATCATTGCGATCATCTAGTCTGACCTCCCCTGTGACACCGGCCACAGGACTTCCCCAAAATAATCCCTACAGCTGATCATTTAGAACATCCCATCTTGATTTAAAAACTGGCCATGACAGAGACTCGCCACGACCCTGGGTAAATCGTGCCACTGGCTCATCACTCTCACGGTTAAAAATGCATGCCTCATTTGCCACTTTGGCTTGGAGAGATGGCCTTACGCTCATCCAGTAAGAGAACAGAAATGGTAGCATGTGACCTGAGAGTCCAATCAAAACCGCCTGAATTCTGAATCCAAAACGCTCACGGTGAACAAGGCACCGACCCAGAATCACACCTGACAATTATTCCGCAAATGATCTATTCACGAACAATTTGCTACCAAAAGAAAAGAGGCAAAGGGGTCGAAACAGTTATTTGTTCCAACGCGTGTGCCTGCCCACCCTGAGCTCTCCGCCGTTGGTGGTTTCTGAAGATCTTTTAACACTCTTTGCAAGGGTTGGGCGTATTAATCCCAGCAGCCTGGCTGAATTCCTGTTTTGGTATTGACGCTCCATCTCCACAAATTCCTCCTGCAGGTACAGCTGGCTGCGGTGTTCTGCACGTCCTGCCCTAAACTGACATTTGTGGTTGGTGTTGATACCGGTGTTTGTCAGTGTAGGGCTGTGTGCGTAGGTCCCTGTGTAGGTCCTGTCCCAGCTCCGTGCACGACCACGGATTCACTGAGTGACGAAGGCACCCGGGCCAGGTTTATGGCGGTTGAAGCACAGTGAGAAGCTACCGGTACACTTCAAATATGAGGGCTCCGTTACAATGGACTCGGCACAATTTAACAGCAGGACTCGCTGTTATCCCCTAGGCCGGACAAAGTCGTTCCCTCTGACACCCTCTTTATCCACTGTCACAGACAATTTTGTTCTGCCTCCTTCCACGTAGGTAGTTCCTACCTCCTGACGTAGTCTGATACCACGCTTTACCGTTAATTGGACGATTTGGGGAAACAACTCCTTTTATCACCTTGTAGACATTTCTGTTCCTCAAAGTGTCATTTTAGGGAGTCCGTTCTCTTTGGTGTCGGGATGGCTTGGTGCCTTCTGCCCCTGCTGTGTATTTTCAGTAATGTTTCAGTTAGGTCATACATTCACAGGCTGGTTTCTGTTAACTTGCTTGTTTCCACTTATACTCCTGCTAACTTGGCATTTTCCACTTAGGCCTTAAGCCTTAGCCTGTTTGCCGACCTCAAGCTCTCAGTTCTTACTACAACTTTTATTACAGTTGTGCTGCTGAATGGCCCTGAGCTCCACCCTGGAGATGGTTGCATTTCAGTGCCGGGTGAGGTGATCCCTCTGTATGTGTGCATTAAATGACAAAGCTAAGGAAAAACACCCCAAGATAAGTAAATCCAAGTTAACAACCACTTTGGGCCAGCTGCTCCTGGGGGAAGCCCCAAGAGACTGGAGAGATGCCACCATTCACTGAACCTGGGATCAAACCTCCCGAGGGTAAGGCCCGCCTTTTGGTGAAACAGGTCATCTCAGGGGACCTGAGCATTCTGGTCCGTGCCACATTCTCTGAGGATGCTGCTGAGGCGATGTCACGTGCTGGGACGCAGAGGTGATGGGCACAGGATCAGTGTAGATGAGATGAGTGTAGACACAACCTCCCCACAATCAGCCTGTAGAGTCGGGCAGTCTGCAATGTGCCAGTGCTGCAGGGGTTAGGAAACTTTATTTCCCATCTTCCGGGGGGGGGGGGGGGAAAAAAGCAGGCCCTGGGAATTAAAAATGGAGCGGGGGGTGGAGGGGCAAAGTGACGAGATCAATGCCAAATTTTCTCCTGGGCCTCTTTGAGAAGCTAAGGCAACAACTGCTGGGGCCAAGGAGGAATAAAATTTTTATCAAAGATAATGTTTCAAAATGATCAGGTACAGAGTTTAAATGGAAGAGCATTGAATATCCAGGCACAAGGTACAGGTTATTAGCGGTGCAGAGCTTGGTTGGGAGTCAGGGAGTGCGGCAAACCATAACCCGTGTATCCTGGGTGGGGTGTAACAGGTGTGACGGTTAACAGAACAGATCAGTAATTCGGGAACATCCCTTATTGCAAGGGTTACATGGGGTGCGTTGAAGGGGAAGCGGATAGGTCCATAATAGTGAAATGTCCCTCATTGAGGCAGTGGAGTGGTGCAAATAGTCTTTTAGTCGATAAGTTCCTCGCAGCGGCGCTTCGGCTTACTCCTCACGGTACTGTCTGTGCCCAGTGATGTGCTCGATGTAGATGTCTCTGGACCACCAGATGCTGTCAGACACCATGAGGCACTGCACCAGTCGGGTGTAGCACCAGCCGATGCCACAGGCCCGTAGCACACACTTGTTGTGGGGGTCCAGGCACCCAGGGCTCTGACGATCAGGGCGTGGGGCTGGACCTCGTAGCCCTTCGCTCTCAGGACGTCGGCCAGGGGGCTGTATTTCTCCTTCTTTCAAACCCAGGCCCAGGCCGGGATTCTGTTTTCAAACGGGACCGTGATGTCCACCATGACGATCTTCTTCTGGTCCTTGTCAGTGATGACGACATCGAGCCTCAGCAGGCTGTCGGATCCGGGGACGGTGGAGTTTACGGCGACCTTTCTCAGGCGGACCAGGATGGCTTTCACCAGTTGGTCCTGGACCATGTTGTGCCGCAGCTGCCAGGCTCTGGAGTGGGTCTTGCAACCGCAGAGGACGTGGGGCAGGGTTTCGTTGGTGTACCCGCACTTTCTGCAGTGTTTGTCCCAGTTCCCATGGCAGATGGCCCTGTTCGGCAGGAGGCGGTTGAGTCAGGCTCGGTCGATGAACTGCCAGTCCACGAATCGCGTGTAACTGCCCCCTGGCAGAAAGTGGTTGCTGGAATCCCACTTGCTGGTCAGTTCGAAGGCCTTTCCCTGGCCAGTTTTCTTTTTCAGGGCCTCCACGTACAGCGCGTGGACGGCAGCCTTCAGGGACCTCTCCAGCATGCCCCAGGCGTGAGGGGTGACGATGGTGTGGTCGGGGGCTCATATTACATGCAGTCCAGCCCCACGAGGGGCAGTACGGTGCAGTCAGTGTGGGGCTGGACTCTGAAGCACGGGACCAGTCCTGGCTCTGCCATTAAGACGTGGGAATGAATTTTCTGCTCTACTCAGTGCTGGTGAGGTCTCAGCTGGAGTACTGCTCCCAGTTCTGGGGGCCACCCTTTGGGAAGGAGGTGGCTAAACTGGAGAAAGTCCAGAGGAGAAGAACCAAAATGAGACAAGGTTTAGAAAACCTGACCTGATCACAGCCTTCAATGCTGTGAAGGGCTGTTATAAAGAGGACGGGGCTCGATTGTTCTCCATGGCCACTGAAGGTAGGACAAGCAGGGATCTGTTTAATCTGCAGCAAGGGAGATTAGGTTAGCTGTTAGGAAAAGCTTTCTAGCGCTAAGGGGAGATCAGCTCTGGACTAGGCGTCCCAGGGAAGTTGTGAAGTCCCCGTCACTGGAGGTTTTTCTGAACAGGTTGGATAAACACCTGTCAGGGAAGGTCTAGGTTTACTTGGTCGTGCCTCAGCCTGGAGAATGGACTTGATGATCTCTCGAGGTTCCTTCCAGTCCGACGTTCCTGAGTCTATTAATTCGTTCTGTGATGTCGGACAAGTTACTTTGCCTCAGTTTCCCCACTTGTAAGCGGGGCCAGTGACGCTTTCTGACCTTTGTGAAGTACTTTGGCAGTTGAGAGTGAAAATGCTGCTCAGAGGGGGGTGTTGAGGCTCTAGGCTGGGACGCAGCAGAGCTCAGCTCTCTCCGTGTCACCCTCATCAAGTCCCTAACTCCCTCCGGCTCTCAGTGTCCAGCAGCACATGACAAGAATAACCCTCCTTCCTCCCACCCCTTGTCTGATTAGGCCCCAATCCTGCAATGAAACGCATGCAGGCGCAGGGTTCTCCATGCACATCACCCCTGCGGGATGGGGGCAGCGACCGTCTCTCACACCGACCACAGCTGGGGCCTCTGGCTTCTACGCTTCTGCAAAGAATAATACATTATAAATCTCACAAGACTTTGGCCCATGGGAAGAGTCTCGCTGCTCCCCTACTGGATCTTCCCCATACGGTAGGTTCCTGTTTATCCGAAACCCCGTTATCTGAACCTCCCATTATCCTGACCACTTCCCTGTCATTCCCCCCCCCACCCCCAGCAAGAGATACATCGGAGACCTGCCCTCCGCAGCTGGGAACAGCTGTTGAGGATTGGGAAAGACGTCCTGCCTAGACGGGGCCAGGAGAGGAACCCAGACGATATTGCCACTTCCGCTGGCTCCAGCTGAATCCTGAACATCCCCTGGGAGGCGAGACTCTGGGCTTGCCACTGTAGCATTTCAGTGTAGACACGACCTGTGCTGCGGGGAGGGGTTCTCCTCTTGGCAAGGGCAGTCCATCTCCCTGAGAGGTGGTAGCTCGGCTGAGCGATGAATTCTTCTGTTGACTAGTGCTGTCGACACAGGGATTTAGGTCAGTTTAACAGCTGGATTTTTCACACCCCTGACCTACCTAGGTCAACCAATCTAATTCTTTAGTGTAGACCAGGTTTGTGACATACACCTCCCCTTCCCCATGTGTCCTTTTCCTCCCCCACCTTAGTTCTTCTCTTTCCTTCTTCCTTGTGTCTATTAAGAGTTTGGTTCAGTCGGCCAGGACGTCACATTTTGCAACACAGCTGTGAGCCAGTGACCACAAAAAGGCAGCTAAAAGCAGTGACCTCAACAGCCTCACGCTGGTACGAGTTTGCCAGGTCTCAGAGTGGCTGATCAGGCCGGGTGCTTGACCTATATGTGTTTTTCAGCCACCCAGTTGCAAGTGAGAGCCAGCACCAGAGACAGAAGCTGCATTTCTTCTCCGTGCTGTTCCTTTCTCTCCCCTTTTGCGTGTTGGTTTCGTTTTGTCTCCTTAGGAAATGGGATCAGACATTACCAAAAACAGCAACAGCGACAGCTCCAGCCCCTCTCAGGCGACTGCTTCTCTGTTTCCCAAAACCACAGTTATTATCCCTTTGATCCCCACTCAGAGACTGTCAGACAAGCGGTTTCTTCCGTCTGCAAATTCTCTCCAGGTGAAGGGGAAGGGAACAAGGATGGTGTCACAATGGAAGCCTCACTTAATACTTTCTATTGCAAAGGCGTTGACTGGTTTTCCTTTTTCCTCTTCTGTCTCTTCAATAGGTGAAAAGGATGTTTCCTATGGTGCTGTGTAGGCTGCGGTTCCAGAGCCCATGTAACACTGTGTAATGGTGGACAATGACGGGGTCAGGTTAGCACCTTTGATGCCTTCTGAATTAATACAACAAGCTTTTGGGGACAGCTGGCACCCGGGCCAGGCGAGGAAACAGCATTTGCTGCTGACAATAGTCCTAAAGAGCATCCTGAATGAGGCATCTGTCATGGTCCCAGTTCTCTGTGATGTGCAAGGAGCAATTTTCACTGCGTTTTCTTTCCACTGGCAGCTGATTAATAATCAGTTGGCTTTTTCCCTCCGCCTTCCGTCCATCCTTTGTGTTAATCCCTGCACTAACTAACCATGTAACAGCAGGGCCCAATCCAAACAGCACCCTTCTAGGCTCTCAACCCCCTGTGGCAGAGCACCTCCTGCTTTCAGTGGGGGCAGAGGATGCTCTGCACAGCAGGCCAAGTCCAGGAGCCCCTCTACAGCCAAAGAGCGCAAGATCAGTGTCGTTGGCCCCAGTTTGCAGGTGGGGAAACTGAGGCACAAAGGACTGATGTGGCTCGCCTAAGGCAGCCCTGCGAGTCTGTGCAGCAGCTGGGGACAGAACCCAGGAGTCCTGGCTTTGTCTCAAGGAATAATGTGCTGCCGCCACCAGCTCTCAAGCTGTAAGCCAGTATTACCCTCCTTACAGGGTAAGGCTATTAGTGGTGGGGGGAGGAATTCTCTTTTTAATCTAACCACACCCAGGCCGTCTATCCCCACCCCCACCCTGCTCTTTGTCTGGCTGTCTGACCATCTCACCAGTCCTTTCTGACCCAGGCGACTGAGCGTTTGCTCTATGGCCAGGCTGCTGACCCAGCCCCAGAAAGGGTCTCATGGAACAAGTGATGGCAAACACCCAGCTCTGCCCCTGAGCTCCACGTGCACAGGGAACCCCCTCCATCCTTACACCTGGATCTCCCCCTCTCATGCTGAAGGTGGGGTTCAGCTCCCTCCATGGCAGGCGGCTTCCCCCCAACCCCGTTATCCCAGATTCATTTAACGAGCGAAGGATCTGTGCAGGGCTAAGCGGTGGAGAGCTGGAGAGGAGGGAGAGGTGTGAGGGAATACACACTGCCACACATCCACCTGAGATGAGAACAGAGAAACGAGGCTAAGGGAAAGGCAGGCGTCTGCTCCTGGCTCTGCCACCGACCCTCTGTGTGGCCTTGGGCACCTCACTTACTCTCCGTTCCTTTGTACAATGGAGATAACCATCCCTCCTTCCCCTGGCTGCTGGGTTAGGTTGTAAGATCTGAGGGCAGGGCCCATGTCTCTGGGTGTGACGCACTTAGCCCGCTGATGTGGGTCGCGAATAGAATTCAGCCTGAGGTGACCTTGTTTTCCCACCAGCTCCTTCCTGCTTAGTGAGGATTCCTCCTTGAAAGAGGCCCCGGGGAGACCTCGCCTCCCATGTGGTTCTCCGGCAGGAGTGGGCAATGGGCCCAGAGGAATTCAAGGAGGGCTTTGGCTGCAAGTGCCTGAAGCCCTGTTTAGGAAGCAGATTCCTCTGCAGCTCACGTGCCCCCCATCCCCGAGGAACAGAAGGCCTGCACCTGCCATGTGATCCCTCCACCTGCCTTCCGAAAGGAGGGTCAGCTTGTCACCCAATCTGGCCTCCAAAGGGCAGCCTAGGGGGACAGGCTGGTGTCATGAGCTCTGGGATGCTCCGCGAACTGCTTGCTCCAGGGGAGCCCGCTGGGGTTGCACTTGGGCCTGCAAGACTGGGGCTAGCTGGGGTGGGGTGTGGGGAGGCACTGAGACTGGCTGGCTCGGGGGCTCTCTGCCTGGAGGCAAAGGGAGCTGTAGGGGGCTCCGCGCTCCTCAGGATCAGGCCCTGGAAAGACGCCCACCTGCGAACTGCCTGGACTCTCGGGGTGCATTTTTGCTGGGCTGCAGGCAGCTTTTCATGCCTGGAGCCAGCAGGAGGGGGGGTCACACCAGGCACCCCCACGGCAGGCCGGCGGTTGTGCGTCCTGTGCGGTGTGTGCCTGTGCAAGGCTCCTCTGATGACAGGGGCGGGGGAAGAGGCACCTTCTCACCAGTGTGTCTGCTCCGCTCCGCCGCTGCTCTTGACAAACATCCGCTGCCTGCTGCTGACGCCTTCCTCACCTGCTGATGCTTCTAAACCGCAGAGAGGCCTCTGGTTTCCTGAGCTGGCACAAGGTGGTGTCCTCGGGGAGGCTGTGCACTCCCCCAGGGGACTGACATCTTTATTTCCTGCTCCGGAGACCAGCTCCCATTGGCCACGGGGGGGACAGGCCTGGCCCCTACAAAGAAGGATGATGCTCTGCTTAGGGCGCTATATGGGGCTGGAAAGGACAGGGGCAATTCCCTGCTCTGCCACAGATTCCCTATTTGCCCTGGGGAGGTCGCTGAGTTGCGCTCTGCCTCCGTTTCCCCATCTGTACAATGGGGATAGCAGCACTGCTCTGCCATCTGGGGGAGGGGTTGTGAGGCTAATTACGTGACTGACTGTGAGGTGTGCAGGTACTACGGTAACGGGGCAGATAAGTGCTTTAGATACATACAGCTTGTTTGTCTCTGCGGCAAAACTCCCACAAATCTTCTCTCCTGTCTCTGAACCCGTCCGTGCAGTGCGCTTTTGTTCTGCTCTCTCTGGAGCAGCGCCAAAGCTCGGCCCTAGACAACGTGTCCAGACACAACAGGTGCCAGCACAAACTGTTCGGCCTGTTCACAGCAGCCCTGCTTCATTTGTTTAGGGACCCTGGCACGTCTGCCCCGTGCCCACATCAGTGCTGTCTGGAAAATTTCAGAAGGTCACCGGTGCCCTACGGGAGAGCAGTGGGTGGACGGGTTTAACCATTTCAGCTTGTCTGTGTCAGGCACATAAACCCGTTCAGAATAAACCAGGTTAGATTGAGCTGGTTCTCAGCCCCATTGACAGGATCCACGCCAACCGGCTCTGAGAAAGCCTGTAAAACGGCGGAAGGAAGCTCTTCTGTGGGTGGATGTGACGTGTCTTACAAGAATTGTAACGACAAAGCCTTGGAGCACAGTCCTACCATCCGCTCCACATAGGCACACCCTACCTAAACCGCCTTTGCTGCAATGTAAGCCCATTGCTCCTTGTCCTGTCCTCAGAGGTTCAGGAGAACAACTTGTCTCTCTCCTCTTTGTAATGAGCTTTCATGTACTTGAAAACTATCATCATGTTCCCCCTCCGTCTTCTCTTCTCCGACTAACCAAACTCCATTTTTTCAACCTTCCCTCATAGGTCGTTTTCTAGACCTTGAATCATTTTTGCTGCTCTTCTCTGGACTTTCTCCACCTCCTTCCTGAAATGTGGCGCCCAGAACTGGACACAATACTCCAGCTGAGGCCTCCTCAGCATGAACATGTTTGCAAGTTTGCGCAGACAATCCCTTGCCTCCAATCAGTTTGACTGTGAGGTGTTTTTGGTGGGGGTTTTTGTATTTTATGATTGGTGTTGTACACCAGCTCCATGTCTGGGTTGCAGAACACGCAGGGGAATGGTTATGTGTTTATTTTAAAAACTTCATCCATTGCAATTTCATCTTAAAAAAAAGTTCTGGAAACCCTCTTGGTTTTCAGTTTTGTAAAAGCTTTTTGGAATAAACAAAAGCTCACCTTCCTCAGGCTCTGACAGGTCTTTGTTATACCTTGCAACCATCAGCTGCGTTTCCTGGAAGCCAACCAGCCCTTTTACATTAGACTGGGCCTCTTGCTGGGAAGGACAGCAAAATGACAGCTGTGGCCAGAGAGAAACCCCCAGCGTCATTTGCAATTGTGGTGAGACACAGACAAGTGTTCTAAAAAGAAAAGCTTTTGAAAAATGACTTTTCATCGTGCGTACCAGCGCTGCTCTCTGTGAGATGGAACAAGAATGGTTCAACTGTGTTTCATTGACCCTGTACTGCTAGAGGATAAAAATGGAAATTCTCTTTTAGCTCTAGCAGTAAATCGGAGTTCTACTGTTGCTGTGGCTATGAAGTTTGAAGTCATGAAGTCCCAGGATCTGTTGCAGTATCTTTTCTTAGGGTCGGTTGACATTTACTGGATTTGCTCGCATGGCTACATTAGTCAGGGCTGTGATTTTTTTCCCCTCACCTCTGTCCACCACAGCTATCTCAACAAATCCCATAGGGTAGACACAGTTATAGCAGCAAAACGTTCTTTTGCTGGTACTTCATTCAGGTACCTGGTTTAAGATATACCAGCAAAAGAACCAGTGTATCTCTAAAAACAGCCAGAGTCCTGGAGCACCCTAAAGACTAACAAATTTCTGTGGGCATGAGCTTCCGTGGGCTGCAACCCACTTCCTCAGATGCATGAAATGGAACTCACAGATGGGAGGTGTACATATACATCCCAGGGTGAGAAACAACAATGGGGAGGGCAAATGCTAACAAAGTAGATGAGGCCTATTCACAACTGTTGATCAGCACGTGAGAATGTGTGAACAGTGGCAATTACTTCTCTTAATGAGAGAACCATTCCAGGACCCTGTTCAGACCCACTCTGATTGTGTCATGTTTGCAGATCAGGTCCAGCTCTGCAGTTTCTCGCTGAAGTCTGTTTTTGAAGTTTTCTGTAGCAGTATGGCAACTTTCAAGTCAGCTGCAGAGTGTCCTGGGAGATAGAAGTGCTCTCCAACTGGCTTATGGATGTTCCCATTTTTTATGTCTGATTTGTGTCCATTTATTCTTTTGCATAGTGACAGTCCAGTTTGGCCAATGTACATGGCAGAGGGGCATTGCTGGCACACGATGGCACATATTACATTAGTAGATGTGCAGGTGAATGAGCTCCTGACGGTGTGGCTGATGCGTCACTGTGATGGTGTCACTAGAGTCGATGTGTCTACGGTTTTATAATGAGTCCTGAAGTTTTCCTTTAAAAGGGCTTGAATGAGTCAGTTAAAAAGAAGGAGACACGGTCTCTTGGTTTGCCAGTCCCTACACTAACACTTATGCCAGCAAAGCTTTCGTTGCTCAGGGAGTGAAAAAAATCACGTGCTGGAGCGACATATGTTTAGCAAGCATAAGTGCTTGCATGGACAGCACTCTGTTGGCGAGAGAGCGTCTCCCACTGACACAGCTACAGCCACTTGTTTGGGTGGTTTGATTCTCTCCTGCCAACATAACATGGCTACACAAGCGCTCTTACAGCGGCCCAGCCACACCGATACAGCTGTACCACTGTAAGGTTTAAGTGTAGACACACACGACAGACTGAAAGCAACAGGGTCTTTCCAAGCAGGGGCTGTTTTCAGTGTGATGTTTTCAAGGGACACAGGCAGCCGACACATGGCAGACTTCACTTTGGCCCATGGCAGATTCTCCATGCTCTTATGGTCCATGGAGCAAACATCAGCAGATCATTCTCGCCCACTCTGACTCCGGCGGAGAAATAGTGATGCAATTGGAATGCAGATCATGCACGAGGGCCTGGAGACTAAAATAATGGGGCCTAACTCTCTGGATCCTCCTTATAGAGTCACTTCCCAGCTTCCTCCTATGAAAACAGTAATGCCTCCCACTTGTAATATTATTATCTATGTTCCAGTGTGCTAGGTGCTGTCTATATCTGAACGTCCCTGCATACAACAGCTTCTAAGCCTGAGCTACAGGAGAATCATCATTAGCCCTGAGTGGTATAGGGCCTATGACTCATGGTTGAACAGCTCCAGTTCCGTCCAGTAGAGGGCATTGGGAACACAAACTCACAATTCGAGGGTGACGTGAGTGTACATGGGTTCATTGGTTAATGTCCATAGAGTGCTTTGAAGAGGGAAGGTACAACGCTCGCTAAGTGCTTATTCAATATCCTGGGAGTGCAGCTCTTGGGTGCGTGGGACTCGTGCCTGTTCAATGTAAGAGAAAGCGCAGATAACAGAAGCGCAGCAAACATGAGAATTTGCTCTCCTAGCCCTGGTCTACACTAGAAAATTAGATTGACCCAGCTATGTTGCTCAGGGATGTGAAAAATCCACACCCTTGCGTGATATAGTTAAGCTGACCTAACCCCACCCCCCTTCGTGTAGACAGCCCTGGAATTCTTCTGTTGACCTCACTACTGCTGTCAGGGTCTAGACCGAAGCACTACAGCGACGCCACCGTAGCATTTCAAGTGTAGACAAGCCCCTAATCAGCATGGGGACTGGAAAGTGAAATTGAGTACAAACAAAAGTGACGCAGACCAGCTTAGCTAGCAAAACGCAGACAGCAAACAAATGGCCCCAGTGGTTATAAAATAAATGGGAATTTTCCTGGTGCTGGGAGCTGTGCTAATGCAAGACATGCTCTGTGATGAAAGCAGGGACAGCTGCTGGCAGAGACTCATTCGAGGCCTTCAGTCACTTTCCCAGTTTGCGGATGATCCTAGACCAGATTTCAATGTTCAGGCGCGGAGGAAGCAAAGTTACTTCAGTCACCTGGGTTGCTCGCAAATGATTTACCAGGACTATGAACAGTGGCAATAAGTAATGCACTATTCACACAGCCCACTTGTTTCCACGACCTCCAAACCAACACAGGAGCCTCAGACTGGCTGCATGAAGATTTCCCATGTGAACACTCGTGAGAAGACAGGTTTGCACAAGCATTCACGGGCATTTGCACAAGTATCTGCCACACCTTCCCTTTCCTTGAAACAAACGGTTGCTTGTACAGACATTCCTGGAGAGTGAATGACAGGGGACAGCAATAGCAAATTTGCTGCCTTTATTCGTTCACAGATACTTTTACCAGTACGTGTTGGACTCTGTACGCAAGGAATGTTACTATGAGAAAATGGAGGATTTTTAACCTGACAGTCTCAGCCACCGACCTGCTGGGTTACCTTGGGCAAGTCACTTCACCACCTTGTGCCTCGGTTTCCTCCCATCTGTAAAATGCTGACCTGCTTGGTGAAGGGCACTGAGATCTGCTGATGGCAAGAGAGAGTCATACTTGTAATTAGCTGCTAGGCTGTTCAGCAGCCTGCATTCACACAGAGGATCATTCTCTGGCTGTCTGTCTTTCTCTCTCGCTGTCCATTTCCCCTCCTCGGTGCCTGTTTACTGAGGTTTTTCTTAGTGCTCTGGGGTGGAGAGCAACAAGCAGGTGGGCTGAGGACGTGTTAGCCAAGGCTGCGTTGGCATTGCTCAGATCCACACACGCCGAGCAGAAAGGATGTGGGTTTGTACGGAGGTTTGCTCTGAAAGACCCACCCATAGCAAAGTGCCTGGAGATCCACCAACCCAGCGCAGAGAAGGGCACAGCGAGGCTGGCACAGCCAGGCTTTCGGCCCAGGTGGGTTCCTGACCTGATGATCAGACCCTAGTCCCCCCAGGTAGTGCTGGGCTGGGAGGCAGCAAGCATTCCCTGGGCCCCATCACTGTTAGTTCAACTCTTTGCTATGGCAGCTCTGGAGCGCAGCCATTCAAGTGAGACCAGCTTCCTTCGGACTGAGCCCCCACCCCACCCCTTCCCAGCCAGCTCGCGCCCTCCTGGGCTGCATTCAGGGTTACTGCATGGGGAACCACCCCACACCCTCTGCCCCCGGCCCCATTTCGGGGAGGGCTGGGTGAACGCTTCAGAAAACCACCTGTAACCCAGGGCTTGTTGGCCGACCCTGGCTTGTGGCCGAGGGCGGGCGTCTGAGCTGGGCTACACGTGGTTTCGCGCTGGCTGAGAGAGCTCTGTGGGGCTGAGAACTGGAGGGGCCCATCTCCCCTGTATCTCTGCCTTGCCTGGGGCACGGCCCCCTTGCCCCCTCCTCCCAGAGAAGCACAAACCTCCAACTAGTCCTTTCATAGCTGCTCAGCCGAGTTCTGGACGTGGGGCCTAACGCCCTACGCACCCCCGGGGCTGACCTGGTGCAGGGCT
This sequence comes from Mesoclemmys tuberculata, assembly GCA_007922155.1. NCBI lineage: Eukaryota > Metazoa > Chordata > Testudines > Chelidae > Mesoclemmys > Mesoclemmys tuberculata. The sequence goes on along the minus strand of ML675627.1, from coordinate 1,983,480 downwards.
CTGGGCCTGTCCGGCAAACTCAAATCACCCCTGCTCACACGGACCCCCAGCTCGGATACATCAGTCGTTTGCTGAGGTGCTCAGCTGGGCCCCAGAGCTACAGTCTCAGAGCCCGTTGCATCTTCAACGTACGTGTCGTCACGTGCCTCCGGTAGGCAGGGCCGTGCAGGTCGCCCTCTTTGACAGATGGGGGCCATGGCCCGGAGAGGGCATGTGATGTGCCCCAGGTCACACAGGGCGCTAGGACCTGGATCCTGCGCCCAGGTCGCCGGACCAGCCTCCCTGCCTGACGTGGCCGGGTTTGAGCTCTTTTGACGTGAACCTCCCAACACGTGACACCGCCACGGAGCAGCTCATCCCCGGGAGTAGCTGGCAGAGACCTACCTGTGGGAGCACATCGGGGGCGTGCCAGGTGGGGAAGGGTCCCTACTTCGGTGGTGGTTTACGCACACCAGGGAGCAGACCGGACCAAGACCTCCTCCACTTGGCCTCCGGGTGCAGGCGCCTTCTCTCCTCCCATCCCCTCCGTGGAGCTGTTGATTATTAAACTGGAAGCAATTACACCCCAGGCCAGCAGAAGGAGAAGGCAGCCAGCTGGCTCCAGCGAGTCTTAGGGACCCTGGGGACCCCCGCCCATTGACAGAGGCTCCCTTTCGCCCTGGCCCAGTCTACACAACAGCCCTGCTGCATGGGGCCGAATGGAGCTCTGGCTGCTTGCTCTGTGCCTTGACCATGGCCCCCTCCCTCCCAGGGTGGCTCAGAAATGACTTTGATGGCCAATGCCGCTTGAGAACGCAGCGGAGGCTTGTGGCATTGGAAACTACGGTGCACAAGCCCTTTGGTGCTTTCGCCTCTGGCTGCTCCAGACCAGATCCTCAGCGGGCACCGAGCGGCATTGACTTGATGGGGGCTATGCCGACCGAGGGACTCACTGACGCCTGATGAGCATCTGGCCCCCATCGCCCAGAGCTTTTGGTCCTGCTGTGTTTGCAAGGAGGGCGGATCAGGAAGGGCGGACTGGAGGGGGGGACAGGTCAGTGTAATCCTTCTAAGAGCCCAGCCATGCTGGCCTTGTGACAAATGAGGCATCCAGCAGAACTTGGGCTCTGCACCCCAATGTTGGGGGGCCCCAATCAGTCGTTAAGTCAACCCCCCTCTGGTCCTGCTGCTCTCAGGAGTGACAAACCACGTCCTTACCACCAGGGAGCTGGCCCAGGCCTGGGGACTACTGGACTGTACTGATGTCCGTCCCTCACCACAGGTCGCTGGCTCCCATCAGCCAAGCACCTGCCACCCGGTGCAGATCAGCATTGGCTTAGCTGGAGTAGCCTCAACTGACTCGGGAGCTGGTGGATCTAGAGATGCGCTGATCAAGTGGGACTTCCTCAAGGGCCTGGCTGCCTGGAACGGCGGTGAGAGCCGCAGAATAGGAAGCCTCTCTTGCAATGTCCGCTGCTTGAGCGCGAACGCTCTTCCAGCGAGCTGGCAGAGGGCAACGGTCGGGCACGCACTTGTGCATGGATGTGGCAGGTGGCCATCTGAGGACTTTGCTATTACCTACCCCCCTCATTGTTGTACCTTCCCCTTGACTGTATATATAGACCACCTATCTGATTTCCATTCCCTGCATCTGACAAAGGGGGTTAAAGCCCATGAAAGCTCATGCCTGCAGAAATTAAATTTGTTAGTCTTTAAAGTGCTACAGGACTCTCGTTGTTTTTGCTGTATACAGACTAACATGGCTACCCTGCTGGAACTTTTCATCTGAGGACAGGACAAGAAGAAACCAGGGATGCTGGAACCTGGGAGGTGGGGTGGGTTGCGGTCAATCAGTTCCAGCTTGGCTCATTCTGGGAAGGTGGACCGTGTCAGCGTATTACTGAATTTTAATATTCAAACCTAGGTGAGTGTATTTGGTAAAGAAGGTGCATATCTCCTGGCAAGCAGGGTCTCTCTTCCTCCTAAACCCCCTGTTCCAAGGAGTAATAAAGAAACGGCGCCAGATCTCAGCGACACTCGTGTCAATCCAAAGTGTCCCCCTGGACTTGAATTACTCTGGATTTAGGGCCAAAACCTGGCCCTATCCAAGTCAATGACTTCAAAGAAAAGAGTCTGGCCTTTACCCCTGTGTCCCTGATTGAATCTAGCCTGCTGTCTCTTCCCTGGGGGGCAAGCGATCTCACTGACCTCTCTGCCTCCTTCCCGCCTCCCCCGCTCAGCTTGGTTCCCCGCGGTCTGTCAACCCCGCCTGCTGTTGCCATTCTCTCAACACAAGTGCCCTTGCGCCTCACTCCCTGCCCCAGCACAAAGCGAGACTCAGATCTCCTGGGCCAAGGCAAAGCAGGTCCCGCCCCTCTGTCTCTCTTTGGGTGCCCCCCTCCCCCAAAGAAAGAAGGAAGCCCTCGCTGACTCTCTCTGGCTGGAAAGGAATGCCATCTCCAGCCCTGAGGAGGGAGGGGAGCCCACAGAGGTCAGAGGAGTGGAATGCTGATAACAGCTGCTCTACATGAGAAAACCCCACCCCACCCTGCCCTGGAAACCTCCCAGTCACACAAGCTTTGACAGATGGGACCCATCCACACTAGCCCCAAAGCGTTGCAACAACGGCTACCTTTATGCTCAAACCGCTGCAGAGGCGGTGCTGCAAGATTTTTCCGCCAGCCTAGCGCCGGCTACCCCGGGGGTTAGGCCGCGGGGGTGGAGTTTTTCACACCCTGACTTTTTTAGTGTAGGCCTGACCTAACCCTGCTGCTTGGAAGATCTTGAGTGTGCAGGAGGCCTGGGCAATGCCCCGTGTCCTCACGCAGCGGGCATCAGAGGCGTTCAGACAAGGGATTGCCAATCGTAAAGATGGTGGGGAGGGAGCGCCCAGTGACAGCGAAGGGCAACAAATTCACGTCCTGAGCTTGCACTCGGATCCAGGCGGCTAGACCCTGGTACCTCCGTGGATCCACCTGCGAGATCAGGGACACAAAACAGATAAAAGGAAATACTGCATTACATGCAACCACCACTAGACTGTAAGCTCTTCCGGGCAGGGATGTCTCTTACTCTGTGTTTGTCCGGCACCAAGCACGATGACTGAGACGCTGATAATAATAATTAGCAATACTTGTCCTGTGGAAGCCATCGTCACAAGGGATCCCTGAGACGAGCTCTGCAGGGGTCCAAAGCAGGATGGGTAATGGGAGCAGTCAGAGTCACTCTAGACAGGGTTACAAACGCTCCTACCCCTAGGGCCCCATCTATAAAGGGTTTTTTGCACTCACGTCGTTCCACCGGGATGGACCCCCGGTGTAAATGTGCTGCCAGCGGTGGGAATCAGAGCTTGCAAAGGTGCATCCCAGGCTAGTTTCAGAGCCGCACTGGGAAAGCTCCATGTTGCGTTGTGACAGCACATCTACACTAGGGGTTTGCATCGACTGAACCCTAGAGCAGCCATGTCGGTGCAGCTACATTGGTGCGAAAACACCCTGGAGACAAGGGGCCTCATTAGTGGGGGTGAGGCAGAAATTGGCCCCACAGGTGGGTTACTGATGCAGCAGCTCCTCTGAGCCCATGCTGATTGAACTCATTGGCCTGCAATGGGATCTTTAACTCAGACCCCACCCAACTGGCGTGGTCTACAACAGCCCCCTTTCGTGGGATCTGGACGCAAAACTGCAGGAGCTGCACCTGTTCAGCCAGGCCCCCCGCTCCATGCCACGAGCCAGTCCTCTCTCTTCTCGTCCGTATAGGTTTTCATCACCACAGGTGAGCCTTGTGGTCGGGCATTAAGCCACATGACCACGCCTCAGTCCCGCCCTCCAGAGAGAGACGCGTGTGCAGCAGAGGGTGTGTCTCTTGGGGTTCTTTAATTATAAAGGTACCTGTGGCTCCCTGTTTATAACAGAGAAGGGAGGTGACTTGCGCCTGGAACAGGAGCAGGTGAGGTTTGTGATGCCCTTAGCGCCTGGCGGAGTTCAGTCCACAGTCTCAGACCACCCGGGGGAAGGTTTGTCACCTGCACAGATGAGCTTTACTGCCATTGTGCAGTTCCACGGGCCGGAGGAGCAGAGCTATCAACCAGGGTCTTCCCAGACCTTTAGAAGGTCTTTTAGGGACCAAGGCCATGGAGCGCCTTGGTGATAAGGGCTTGAACTTGATGCGATACGTTCTGGGAAGCTGTGGAGGGAGCAGAGGACAGGTCTGATGTGCTCATGGTAGCCTGTGTCGTTGAGGAGACACGTCACAGTTCCTTACTAGCTGGCGTTTCCTAAGCACTGAGGGTGTCATGCCCAGGTATGCCCCATCGCTGGAGTCCAGCTGCCAGGTGGTGACGGTTTGAGTAACTGAGACCAGATCATGGTCCGCCAGGGTGGGATGGAGTCCCCTCGCAACCGGAGATGTTATAAAGCGTTACTCGTGGATGCTGCTGCGTCATCTACTACTCTTTGGATGTGTCCCTGCAAGAAGGACTTGAACTGTTTTACTGCATTACCTGGGTCCCTGGCCACCTCTCTCAGGCTGGTCAGCAGAAGAGTCAACAGCATCCACCGCTGCACAGAAATCCAGGGGGACATCTGTCCTGTCCATTGACAGCAAGAGAGCATCCATCAGCGCCGCAAAAGCAGTTTCAGTTCTGTGTCCTGGCCTGAATCCAGATTGCGACGGGGCTAGGATGTTGGCTTCAGTTAGATGAGCTGACAGCTGGCCTTTCTGGCTTCCCCATGAGCTTACTCAGGCACGGGAGGTTAGACACGGGGTGGCAGTTGCTTAGGACTGAAGTGTCCAGGACAGGTTTTCCCGGCGGCATTTGAACTGCTGTGTGTTTGAAGAAGGGAGGGAAGAGTCCTTCTCTGAATGAGGCCTTGGCTGTTCCAGCAAGGAGCAGCCCCAGTCGTTCGGTGACTCTGTCACCAGCCAGGCAGGGAGTGAGTGGGAGGCTCGTGTCTCGGGTCAGGCCGACGCTAGAGCATCCAGAACTCTCTGAGGAGTGACGGTGCTGCGCTCTGGGAACGCAGGCTAGACTGGAGGGGCCCCGGCTATTTGAGGCAGCTTCTCAAGCGTGCGTGACCTTTTACTAAGCATTTGGAACTCACCCCTGCGGCCTGGCTCTCAGCACCGGTGCTTAGCACTGTGAGATAGCTGCTGCAGGAGACCCACGAGGCGCGGAGTCAATGGCCTGCAACAGAGGCCAGGTTTGTAATGATATTTCTCGTGCCGCAAGAGGCAGATTGGTGGAATTTTCAAGAGCACCTGGGCGCCTGGCTACCCTAATTCCCCTGTCCACTATGGGCAAGTGCCACCGTCCACAACAGTGCTACCACTCTGGGCACGGGGCAGTGCCAGGGTGAGCGCCACAGCCAACCGCATCCGCCGTGTCCCTGTAAGTTTCCTCATTTGGGCCTGATCCCAAGTGCATTGATGCCGATGGGAGCCTTTCCAGTGACCTCCCTGGGTTTGGATCAGGTGTATCCACAGAGAGATCAGACAGCAACTTTGGGACTGGGCACTGCTACATCTCTGCTACATCCAACACCTGCGTGATGGAGACGGTATAGACAGGTAGAGGGCTGTGTATGCGGATGGATGGACAGAGCCTCACATTTTAACTCAGTCCTTGCTCATTAAACACAATACTAATAACAGCTAGATCTTACTGATTTCCATCAGTACAACTCAAAGTACCGTACGGGGTGTGTGTGTGTGTGTGTGTGTGTGTGTGTGTGTGTGTGTGTGTGTGAGATTAGCCCCATTTTACAGATGGGGAAACAGAGGCACAGGGAGGGGAAGTGACATGCCCAAGGCCACGCAGTGAGCCAGTGGCAGAGCTGGGACTAGAATCCAGCTCTCATTATTATTATTGATTTGAATTGCAGTAGCACCTAGGAGCCCTGGTCATGGCCATAGCCCCACTGCAGTAGGTGCTGTACAAACCCAGAACAAAAAGACAGTCCCTGCCTGCAGTCGGCCAGCTCTGAGCTGTCATCTCTTTACGTCCCTCGCCCTTGGGTCCCCACTGGAAACTCCGCTCCTGGGCACGCTCTCTGCTCCCTGCAGGAGCTGGGCTCACTCCTGGGGACCTTTGTGGGTCGTTCTCAGGGCTGCACCGCAAGTCCAGCTGCAGGTCCCTGACAGACAGCGTCCTCCAGCGCCCCTTTCAGGCCTGCCGTGTCTGTCTGCCCTAAACGAGGGAGGGAGGCTAGTCCCTGCAGTGGGCTGGGCTCCCGAGCTGCTGGGCTCCCTGCTCTGTGGCCAGCTTCACCTTTTTAAGCTCCCCTTCTCCAGACCCAGCATGCCCTGCCGGTGTGCCGAATTGGCACTGCTGGAGTGCAGCCGCAGGGATGCTCCTTAGGCCCGCTGGCAGCGACATGGGGCGTGTCCCAGCAGGCTGCCCCCCGAAGCTGACACACTCAGTACAAGGCAAGAGACGACAGATGGAGACAGACGGACAGGGGAGTGCAAGGAAACCCGGAGACAATGCAGGTCAGCCTGATCAGCTGTGATCTCAGCACAGCCGTGGCCTGTCCGTTGTCAGGGTTTGTGTCAGCAAAGGAGAGTTTGAAGGGAGATCCACCTCCTCCCAAGCGTGAGAGCTGCCATGGGAGGAAGCAAGATGAAGGGGCTTGTTTGAAAATGTCACATGGGGGTGATGGAGGCTGGCGACTGGGGCTGATCGGAGGGGCCATCGACACCTTGACAGCAAATGAGGGACGATGGGTACACTGAGAATAGACTGTTAAGTGCCCCGAAGGCAGTCTCCTGACTCCTCGGCTAGTTCGATGCCCTATCCACTAGGATATACTGCCTATAAGACCGTTTGCCTCTGTACTACAGGCTCTGACTCCATGGGGGGAGAGGTGTCTACACTGGGCTTTTTGACCCCCCAGAGTCCCGTCACTGTTATCACCAGTGACTGCAATCGTGTGAGCCCTTGTGTAGACAGGTCTCTGGGTGGCCACCCCTGTTTCATGCCCCTTAACTCCACGCAGACCAGGTCTATGTGAGCAGCCCCCTGGATCTCTGTCTCTACTGGCACTCCCATCATTGCAGTCGTCTGTGGAGTTGAACTGGTGGAAGCAACTGGGGGAAATTCAAGCAAAGATCTCCTAGTGCCAGCCTCGAGTTATGACTGAATCAGGGCTGTGTAAAAATGGAATGTGGACCTACTCCTAGTTTGTCGGACCTTGTCTACACTGGGGGTTGTGCCCAGATATCAGTGTAGCTGCACTGGTGCATCGATCAGTGTACACGGGCAAAGCGGCTGCTTGCACCACTGCAGGATACCCCTATTTCAAGAAGGGCTAAGCACCATCCGGCAAATAGCCTTCTCTACACTGATGGTTGCACTGGGTCAGCTCCATGGATGGCAGAAATCGGCACAACCCAGAGTCCACAAGGCCTAACTCAGGGTGCACAAGTTGTCGAGCCTTGTTAGAGGCTATAGAAACGACAGGGCAGGAAAGCTTGGATCCTGGCGGCGGCACAGTGTCCACACTGGTGTTTTTAGCACGCTCACTCAAAGTGAGCTAGCACAAGCCTGTCTACCCAGGCTGAGAATCACGGCTCCCAGCTGCAGCATACACACACCCTCTGCACCCAATCCAAACCTCACTGAAGTCAAGGGGAGCCTTTCAATGGATTTCAGTAGGTAGTTGATCTAGTTCTCTGTCTGCACCCAGCAACCCCCCCCCATAATTAAATCACTCTGTCCTGAGGGGATTGAACCAGGGCTCAGCCCAGTTCTCTTCATAGGTGCAGGTCACAAGCAGGCAGCCACTGATTTGTGATAATGGTGTTTCTGAGATGTTCATTCACTGGGCAATTGCCTCCCATTTACAAGGAATGTAAATTACAGTGCCGCTGTTATCCCTCGGGATTCAATCCACAGGCACGGTTGAGCAGAGATAAATTCAGGGGGGTGGTGTGAACACTTTCCAGTTGGACAAACCATGCATAAACACCAGCTGTCTTCTGAGCTCCTTTATTAGAAAAATAATCGTCAGCAGTTAAATAGCACTTGCATTCAAAGCACTTCACAAATGTTAATTAAACAATCCCCAGATTTGCCCTGTCGGACTGGTCAGCATCTTGACCCCCATTTTACAGGTGGGGAAACTGAGGCAGAGAGAGAGCTGCTTGAGCTCACCCAGCAGATGAAACAGATAAACCCACCAATCAAATGGGAGGTGGCCTGGCACAACAAATCAGACACACTTTAAGGTGCATCTACACTTTATCTTCTTTTAGATTATAGGCAAGTCATTTCCTATGTGTTTTACACAGCACAGCACACTGCCACTCAACATGGTCAAGGCCTCTAGGCATTCCTGCAATATACAATATTGCCAATGTCAAAGGTCAGAAATCATGAGTAAGGCCCCCCACCAAATCAGAAGATGTTTGACAAAAATAAACATTGGGGGGGGTTATTTGCCTGCAGGTTTTTGAGCCTTTGAGGTACAGCTGATCATGTTTTCAAACTTTGTTTTGTAACCATGACTCCACGAGGGCCAGAAACTCACGTTTTAAAACGTGAACGCTGAGACTCACTTAAGCCCGTGACCACAGGAGATGGAGGTTTAAGAAAATCATGACAAGATTTTAGAAAATGAAGATGCAGAAAAACACCCAAATATCCTGGGAGTCCTGATGAAATCACGAGAGCTGCCATCTGACAAACTCTGGCTGTGAATCCCAAGAAAGCAGGATCACTGGAAAAATATCAGCAGCGTTGTGGCTCTGTGCCCAACGTTACATCCACGCTCCTGCTCTGTCACTCGCACCCGGCCCAGACACAGAAAATTGCACAGTGATTTTTTTTTAATCTGCCATATTTCAAAGCAAATTCACTCTCAACACAACTGAAAACTAACAAACACTTTAGCACCCTACTTCTAACTTTGAAAAAAGTGGGGTGTGTCCACCCAATTCTTGTCTTTTGAAGACTATAATTTGCCTTTACTGTGCTTTCCCTAAGCAAGATTACTTTCCCCCATGATTTTCCTAGATTCCTATTTTGAGGAAGACATACAAACAACTGAACCCAGGCATTGGAAAGAACATCACATTAGTTGCATTTAAAATGTACCTCCTTTTTCCCCGTGGCTTCCCCTTTCAAAGGCATTCAAACTCTCGGGGATATAACACAGTACCTGAGTGATTTCAGTATGATGCTGTGGCTAAAAGAGCTAATGTGATCCTTGGCTGTATCAGCAGTAGAAAGTAGGGAAGAGACCTGGCCTCTGTAGAGTGGTGGTAAAATGGCTACTAGAATACAGTTCCCAGTTCTGGTGTTCAAACTTCAAGAAGGACATGGAGAGAGTTCAAAAGGAAAGCTACACAAATGATCACAGGGCTGGAAAAAAAAGCCTTGCAATGTGACAGTTGAGGCGCTCCGTCTATTTGGTTTATGGAAGAGAGGCTGAGCGGTGATTCGATCCTTGGGTCTATGTACTTGCACGTGGACAAGAGATCTGATAGCGGAGAAGCTTTGCAGGCTTGTTGACAAAGGCATAACAAGACCCAGTGGCTGGAAGCTGAAGTTAGACAAATTCAGCCTTGAAATAAGATGCAATTTCCTAAGAGTGAGAGGTGATTAAACATTGGAACAGTTTATCAGGGGCGGTGGTGCACTCACCATTGCTTGGGGGTCTTAAAACCAAGATTAGATATCTTTCTAACAGATAGGCTCTAATCCCACGAGGGGAAGAATTCTCTGGCCTGTGTTATGCAGGATATGAAGGATCCTGACTACAGAGCTCCTTTCTAGCCTTAGCCCATTAGCTGAATGCTTCTGCTAAAGGGGTCAGTGGTGAAAAAGTACACGTTGACATTTAAATGGTCATCATTATGTTTCAGAGTCAACGTCCCAACCGATGTGAAGGGGGGGAAGATCACACTTCCCTTAGATTCCGTGGGACCGGCAACCCCCATTCACAATCAGCCAAGCGGACCAGCCATCCTTGGTCAGCTGGGATAAATGGGAGAGCTGATGGAGTTCAAAGGGCAGCCTGGCATGTCAGGGCCCTGGCAGCTGGCTCACCCTTCCTGTGACTCTGCTGACGCAGATGGAATCACACCAGAGACCGATATGACCCAGCATGGAGCTCTGCCCCCACCCCTGCTGAGCATGTCAAAGCACATTCATTTGTTCTACCCACCCCCTATGAGTGGGCAAACATCATCATTCCCAAAAGGGGAAACTGAGGTACAGAGAGAGAGGAACTGGCTCAGCAGACCAGCAGCAGAGCCAGGACTACTCTAACCCACTAGACCCCACTCCCCTTCCAGAACTGGGAATAGAGCCCAGATGTCCTGATCCCTAGCCCTGCCCTTCCCCCTGCGTGGGCCACTAGACCCTACCCCTGGAACTGGCAATAAAACCCGGCGTCCTGACCCCCCGCCCCCCTCTGCCCTCATCACAAAACTACACTTCCTCCCTAGGGCCTTTCCTGAAATAACACAGCACAGAGCTGCAGACTTCCTGTTTAAGAAACCACCATCATGAAACAATTTAGGCCCCCGTGACCTGGGTCTGTGCCTGGTGCAACTGCACGGAGAACAACGACCGTACCCCGGGGTGAATTTGGCCCAGAATGCTCACTTTAAATCAGAGGAGGTGGTTTTCAGAGGTAATTAACTCATCCTAGGACACAATCTGCCCCTCCACCCCCCTGCACACCTCCATTGGCTTCTCCGCTGTGCTATGCACCGCTGAATCCATCTGAATGGATAACCCCAGTACGCGCAAGGCCCTCTTGTTACTAGTCCGTATTCACCCTTCTGGGTGCCAAAATCAGCAGGGCCAGGCTGGGGGTGAATGGAAGAGAAGCAAATGCCTACTCCCAGGCCTGCTCCCTGTAACTTTTGATCCTGTGGGTGGCAGTGGATGGATGGGGCTGGGGGGAGAGGGCCCATCGCCTTCCACTGCAAGCATCGTTCCCCCCACCAAAACCTGCAGAGATCCCAGGTGCTAGTTAATGCGGAGCCTGTCCAACTGCTGTGGGAGTTGGTGTGGGGAGACCCCTAGGGCTGGGGGAGCCGGGAGGCAGGGTGGAGGTACTCCGCCTTTGCAAGGATGGCCCTGGTGTCAGCTCAGATCTGCGGTTATGGAGGCTTGCACACACGGCTAGTTCCGGCCTGGGCCAGGCCAGGCCAGATTACAATTCAAACTGGAAACAAGATCCAATTTGAACCCACAAGGGTCACTGGATTGCCAAGGGGTGCGGCGGAGTCTCTGTCCACATCCACTTTGAATGTCTCCCTAAAATCCACTCTCTGGCTCAACCACAGGGTCTGGGGCTGGATGCAGGAATCTCTGGGGGAGGGTCTCTGGCCTGTGCTATGCAGGAGATCAGACTTGTTGCTCATAATGGTCCCTTTGGGCCTTAACATCCAGGAGTATGAAAGGAAAAGGACCCATGTCAAAGGGTCTGGTCACAACAGGCTACAACCTTAATCGCGCTCTCAAACTGTGCCCATATTCCAGGGTGCCCAAAGCATAACACACTCGTGTTCTTAGTGTGTCATGATAACTGCGGTGTCCCCTCCTCCCCCCGCAACACAGCTGCTTTGAGGCTAAAATGAGTAAGAAGTAGCTGGGTGTTACAGGGAGGGGAGGCTGCTAAGACAAAGACAAGTGGGGGGGGTGAGAAGAGAGACTGGACTGAGGGAGATCCTGGGGGAGGTCAGATGAGCAGGGGATGGAACTGCAGGAGCATATGACAGGAGGGGAAGTGGGGATCACGGGAAATTCCACATGGGAATGGGGCTTTAGGGTTTCCGCAGCACTCATGGATATTTACCGCGTTTCCCACAATCCAAGCTTTTGTGTTAAAAATACACACCTATGTTATTATGATGTATTATTTGTATTATCGCAGGGCCAAGGAGCCCCCACTCGTAAATCAGGACCCCCCTGTGCCGTGCGCTGTACAAAGACAGAAGCAAACAGCAGTCCTTTCTGCTTGCAAAGATAGGAATGCAGGGGCACACCCAGTTAGTGCGAGGAGGTAGAGAGTCTCTACGGAAGAGGTGTGTACAGACTCACTCAGTGCAATGGGACAGTGGCTTAAAGGGGCAAAAATGACCATTTCAGTGTCAGCCTAGTTAATGTCTTCACCGCAGAGTGGTCTCAGAGGAAACATCCACCTAATCTAGGGTGCTGATCCAGCGGGGGTTGGAAAGACCATTTGACAGGTGAAAGTCACAAATCTGAAAGATGCAAATATTCTCTTTATTTCTAACATAATTATTACTGGTGCAGTAGTTTAGGAGTCCCACTCATAGACCAGGACTCCCCTGTGCTTGGTGCTGTACAAACCCAGGACAAAAATGGTCCCTGCCCCAAGGAGCTTCCAATCTAAGTAATATTTTATGCTGTGTTTGTACCGCACCTAGTACAATCCTAATTCATGACTGGGGTACCTATGTGCTACGTAATACAAATAATAAATAATTATCAAATCTAATCTAATCTATCCATCCAGTCTCCTTAAAGTAGGAGCCTGAGAAGTGTGACAAAACATGTCTTTATGAGGGAAATAATTCTCAGGGAGTTGGTGTGAGGGAGTTTTGATTTTTAAAGACAAGATTGGGTGAAATAAGAAAAGCAGCTTTTAAAAAAACTACTCAGTAAAGTCATAAATAATATCACCACGCCAGTGATCAGTGTTTTCAGACATATTCCGAGGGAATTGCCTTTGGGTGGGAGGGAGGGTGGATGGGTAGGTGGGGGAGAGAAATCCCACTGTTTTCCCAGGGAATCTATGGCATAAATCCTTCAAACTATATGTTAAAATATATCCTGGTCTTGTTTATGCCTGTCTGTGGAAATTCACCGTGTCATAGATGAGTTTGAAGGCTGCAGTGGGTTTAATATTAAGGTTGGCGGTGGGAGACAAAAAGGTAAAGAAAATGTTGGGAATTAGGCTTTTTCGTGGGCTCTGGATTGAACAGAAGAAAAAAAAGGAAGAAAAACAGAATAAAACCCAGGAACAGAAGTCCCCTTTTTCTGTGCTTTTAGGAACCCTGGGAAGGCCTCATGCTTTGAAATGTCACCTTTAACCTTGCTTCCTTTAGCTATTTGCATCTGCTATGACCTTCAGAGTAGCTCTTCTAGCCCTGGTCTTTCCATGAATACTTAAGGGCTCTCGTCTGCACCGAGGGGCTACAGTCTCCAAAAGGTTAACGGACGGTGTGCTGGAGTCTGAGTTTTTAATATTGTCAGGATCTGGCAAAACGCCCTGGATTTCAACAGGAGCCGGGCTAGGCCTCCACTGCATGGCTGCAGAGCCCACGGATGCTCCCCCAGTGCTCCCTCCATCTGCCTGATCCCACTGGCCTACTGGGATCCAGCCCAGAGCCTCGCTCTGAGGTATGCAGATGCCACGCGCCGAATGGTGCCCTTGGTGGGTTAAATTCACTCCCCGTGTGCAAGACCCTCCCTGTCTCGTAAGCCCTGAGATGTGGCTTGGGGGCTGGAGGGGAAGAGCAAGTAAATGGGTGCCTGGGTCTCCAGGCCAGGCCCACGTAGACCAGTGCATGGTGGGTCAGAGCTGGGTCACTGGTTAGTGGTTAGGTGTTCCAAGCACGTTGCCCTGCAAGTAGGGTGGGGAGAGGACAGAGGAGCGGGACTGAAGCTGCTCCTCTAGCCCTTAAATAGTGGGATGGGGTGAACCATGACATTAGGCCCTCAGGCACCCTCCATGGACCAGCTGGCAGGATCAGGGGCAAAGACCTGGCCGCCCCGTCACGCAGACGATTCAAACCGTCTGAATATGAAGCATCTAAATTACTTGCCAGCCTTTCTCTTTCGGTTTTATTCTTTGTGGATCTCAGAAAGGGCAATGACGGACACAGGCCTGGCAGGCAGCTTTCACTTTTGCTTCCAGCCAGTCCCTTGGGGCTTCTCCCACCCCAGTGGGCCCCACCCGCCCCACGATCTTGGGGCTGCAGGTCCCATCAAGCTGCAACACGTGGGCTGCAAACACAGCGGGAGGGGGGCAGCATTTAATTGCAAGCAGGAGCCCCCGTTTAAAAATAAAAAGCCATGCAAGTATTTGTGCCCCCCTTTCTTTTCAGCCCCCCCACCTTGGAGACCCTCCTGGCTAGGCTGGGGTCTCCCTGTGCCTGGAAATTCGCCCCTGGGGGGCCCAAGCTGCAGCGGGTCTCACACGGAGGCCGTGGGAGCCGACAGCAAACAAAGGCAGACGGGGGTACGCGAGGAATCCGGCCCCGGGGGGACTGGGTGCGGAGGGAGCGGAGAGGCTTGGGCTGGTGTCGGGGGGTCCTGGGGGGCCAGAGGTGGCTCCCCCGTCGAGGGCCCCCCAAGCCCTCGCCGCTCCCCCGGCCCCCCGCTACGTCTCGCTGCCTCGTGTCCCCGGGGCTGTGCGCCGGGCCCCGCGGGCCGGGCCGGGGCTGTGGGGCGGGCTCTGTCCCCGCCCCGGCCCGGGGCGGCCCGGCCCGTGCCATTGGCTGGCCGCCGCCCGCCCGCCCGTGTTATTTTTCGAATATAAATACGGGCCGGGCCGGCGGCGGCCGCTCTGCC
>ML675627.1:1918606-1968547 GCA_007922155.1 Mesoclemmys tuberculata | reverse complement strand
TGTGTGTGGGGGGGCATTGCGTGTGCATTGCATGGGGGGCATTGCGTGTGGGGGGGGCATTGCATGATGTGTGTGGGGGGGGCATTGCGTGTGTGCATTGCATGGGGGGCATTGCGTGTGGGGGGGCATTGTGTGTGCATTGCATGATGTGTGGGGGGGCATTGCGTGTGGGGGGGCATTGCGTGTGTGCATTGCACGGGGGGGGTGCATTGTGTGGGGTGGGGGGCATTGTACGATGGGTGCATTGCATGGTGTGTGTTACATGCACACTATACTGGTCCCCTAGTCGGGACTGGAGGAAGGTGACTCGGCTGCTGAATCTGCGCCATGGGGCGGATCCTAGATGCAGGGCTGGGGGTGCCCCCTGTCTTCCCTGTGACCCACTCCGGGTGCATGGTCAAAAACCTAAACTGCAAAATATTTGCTTGACCCCAAGAGAAGCCAGTGGCCTGTAGCCCTGGCTGGGCAGGCTTCGGGGCTTGTGGGGCCCCCCTTGTCCCCAAGGCTCGTGCTTCCCAGGTCACCTCTCACAAAGAGAGGGCTCCAGAACAGAGCGGGGGGAACGGGGCTGTCACCCCACCCTGCCTGCACTGGGAGCAGGGCCAGTCGCCATGCGGCTCACCTGGGAAGAGCATGGCTGGGACGTTAACTAACCGGGATGGATGTTCTCTGATCCTGCTCTGGCTGAGTGCAGCAGGGTGGTTATGCTGGTGTGCCTACGGGCCAAGGTGGGGCTGGTAGTCCCAGCTCTTCCAGTGCATGCACGGGCTTGATCCTACACCAGGCTGAGATCACAATCCACCCCCTTAGCAGGGTCCCATTTGATAGATCCTGCAGCCAGCAGGGACCACTGTGACCATCCAGTCTGCCTTCCTGTGTAACACAGGCCAGAGAACTGCCCCCACAACAATTCCTAGAGCAGAGCTTCTAGAAGAACAGCTAAGCTTATTTCCTCTATCTCAGTGTCTCAATTCTCCAGCTACAGAAAAATCATTTCCAGAGCCTGGCAGAAATAGCTAGCCATCTCACTGCTGTTCAAGGCACCCTGGAGGCCCTGTTTTTTTCCTGAGCTTAGGGGCAGTGTGAAATCTCTTCACACCCTGTACTGAGGCAATATCTTTCACTATCTGGGCCTGGGGGGACAGATTTTTCCAGTCCGGTTTTGAGGCCAGTGAGGGGGAGTTGCAATGTACAGCATAACAAATGTTCTTCGCGGGCCTTAGTTCCAGGCCCAAGTGCAGGCAAACGGAGCTGTTTAGGTGGTCTTGCTGTAGAATAGCTACTCTCATGGGCCCTCTGGGTGGGAACAGGTAGCTACCACATCCACAGAGAATGGGTCTCTGCAGAATCCCGTTTGTGGAGAGGGCTTGTGGTCTCAGGCTCTTTGGGAGCCGTACCCCCTCCTTCCTGCATTTTGACTGTTTGGTTCCCTTCCCAATGGGCTTGTGGGAGGAAGGGGGGCCTGTGCCAGTGCCTGTGGGGAGAGCAGGATCTGTGCAGTGCTAAGGGCCCAATCCTGCTCTCCCCACAGGCCCTAAGGCAAAGGTGGCCCAAACGAACACGTTAAAGGCACTCTCTATGCTGGGTTCCACGCGTGCCGTCCATAAGGACGTGCAGCCACGAAACTGAGAGCAGCCTTTGGCCCTCCCTCTCCGTTTAACAGGGTCTGGAGCCCGGAATCCTGCTCCACACAGCAGAATTATTTCCTCACTTCCTGTGGCGGCAGGGGAGAGGTTGGGAATGGCAGTATTGTGTAGGGGCTCCTGGGTAACTCCAGATCCTAATGTGCTGTGGGCCAGATCCGGATCCCATTGGTATCAGGGGCAGTCCCCTCTGGGCTTCGCTGGGTTGGGATTTGACCCTAACACTCATTGCATCCCTCTGGATCTGACTCCACTCTCCTGTGGTGGCTGAATGTGGGTGCTCCTGAGAGTTGGGAGAAATGGTTTCTCAGGGGAAGGGGGTGATCAGCAAGGTGTGTCCCGAGGGGTATTGTCTTAGAGGGTGGCAGGCCTGTATTTCTCAGGGAAGGGAGGGAGGAGGTTCTTTTCTTGCAGTCTAAGCTGCTGTGTCTAAGCATGTGGCGCTGTACAAATAGCCTCCTCCAGACTGGCAGGGCTAGTGGCGACGGGGCAGTTATCTCCTGCCGGTTTTGCAAGAGGAAGCCTGCAAACGTGTAATATTTGTGCCAGCCGCTCAGGCGGAAAGGCCAGTCATTGTGTGGGCTGCTCTGGGCGGGTGGGGAATCCCAGCTCGGCTCCTTCTTCCCGGGACTGGGAGATGTTTTCACAAGCCCCTGAGGTTCCATCTCCTCCTGGAGCTGCCTAATTTCTTCCCCTCGGCCCTCAAAGAAATCCTGCCCTTCTGTATGTACACGGTGGGTCTGATTCACTCGTGCGACCAACCATCCGAGCCAGGGCAGCAGCGTTAGACTGAGCAGCCATGTTCACTCCTCTCTGCTGTTCTTGAGAATCCACCTTCCTTAATGGCTATTGAGGTTTAATTAATGCATGTAAAGTGATCTGCTTATATAGCGCCCCAGGTGTGCTGGGCCCTGCTGCAGCAGTTATAACAGGCCAAGGACCTGTAAATCCAGTGCATGCAGCTGAGGAGCTGCTCTATTTGAATCCTTCAGAGACAGCAGCTGCCACTGAGTTCTCTGACTTTGAATAAAACGCTTCCTCTGTGCCCCCCTCAGCTTCCCATATCTGTAAGAGAAGATAAGGCTCCTGCCCCATGTTTGTAAAACACTTGGGAGGTCCCTGGAGGAAAAGCACTAAGCACCATTATCTCTGGCTAATAGCCAGCAATCCTTTCAAGCTCCCCTGCTAGTGCCCCTCCTCCCCGCGTCTCTCTGTCAATCTCAGGGCTCTGCAGATGTAAATGACGGAGCCGGCTTGCATCACAGCATAGGGCTGGAGAGCTTTTGTGCCCCTTTTATAGAGTGGGGGAGGCTGGTGTCCAAAAATAGCCACTGATTTTGGGTGCCTTAAATCTGAAGTTTTGGGTTGGGCTGGCAGGACCTGGTTTCGTTTTTGTTTTGTGTCCTCCCCCCAACCCCCCCCCACCCCAGGACTCAGCACCTCTGAAAATCAGGCTCTGGGTGTCTTGTGTTGGGCGCTCAAAATCAGTGGACACCTAAGAGAACTTGGGCCAGGTCTACAGTACAAACCTACACTGATAGAGCTGCATTGCCCAAGGGGGTGAAAAATCCGCCACCCCACCCCCAGCAACGTAGACAGTGTTATGTCAGTGGGAGAGCTGCGACCGCCGCTTGGGGAGGTGGAGTAACGACAGTGCTGGGGCAAGCTCTCCCAGCGTAGTAGCAGCTTCGCGATAGCGGTGCAGTCCAGCCAGGCTGCTTAGCATGGCATGTGAAGACAAGCCCAAGATCGAGTGAGTCAGTGGCAGAGACACCCAGGAGTCCTCGGTGGCTGGCCCAGTCGCTATCCCCTTGCCTGTGCGGGTCACCGGACTTCTCACTTGGCTCGCCAGCTGCTGTCCTAGGGCTGACGTGTGTTCTCTCACCCCTTGCAGTCACTGTGACACCCCGAAGAGGAAGAAGCTGGGGATAGACTTCAAGAGCGAGTGGTCGTCGCTGTCGCAGGACTCCGTGTCGTCTGAGTCGTCGCAGGACTCCGCGTGGTCAGAGTCTTCGGATGCAGGTCAGCCCTGGTCATTAAGCCTGCTGGGGAGCCAGGGCGGGGGAGGGACTGTTCCCTTGGCTTTTGTCCCTGGAAACTAGGGCAGGGCCAGGTCTCCAGTGCAATTGACTTTTGGAGAGGGTGGAAGGAATGAAGGGCAGGTCTCCCATGTCTTTGTACCACGCGGTTTGCACCGCAGGGACACTCAAGCCAAGAATAACGAGGACTGGAACAGCATGGAGGGCAGACAGTGCCGCAGAGTGGGTGAGAGGAGCCTTATGTGGGGTGAGGTGCACTAACAGTCGTGAGAGACAGTGTGTGTCTGGATTGCCATCCTCGACTCAGTGCTGTCAGCATCTCACGGTCCCATGAACGAAATTCCCTTCACTTCAGATGGGTCCCTGCTGGGTCTGTGTAGCTCGGCCTTTGCTGTTTCCGTGCAATGTCCACTAAAGAGACACACTTCCCTTTGGGCCTCCCTCCAGGGAGAGCCTTCATTTCCCTTCAGGAGCTTCCTGGAATCCCTCCTGCAGGCCCAGAGTGTGGCTAGGGTCACAGGTCCTCGGCCGACGCAGCGCCTGGGACGCTATCAATGGGGGTGAAGGGAGGGTGCCCAGAAACCCAGTCCTTGCCTGATTGAATTACGATGTGTGGGGTAAGGGTTGACACTTAATGGCCTCCTGGGCTGGGTTTCATTTACATTATTATCACTAAAAGTGAGCTACATTGAGTTACCCACCCCCCCTTTAAAATCTGGTCAAAAGTCCCTGGCTACATTTGAACCATCTATCTGCAATGCTCC
The DNA here is from genome assembly GCA_007922155.1 of Mesoclemmys tuberculata. NCBI lineage: Eukaryota > Metazoa > Chordata > Testudines > Chelidae > Mesoclemmys > Mesoclemmys tuberculata. Next base: position 1,964,101 of record ML675627.1, on the reverse strand, counting down.
CTGCAGCCAGAGCTGCCCACGGTGTGCGGGGAACAAATGAGGCTGGTTTGCCTCTAAGTTACTGGCTGTCTCCAGATAAGGGAAACCATTCATATGTTTGGGGGCTGGGAGGAGTTGCAATCAGTCCCTCTTGGAGAAATCAGCAGCTGCTGGGACCCCCAGTGCTTGTGGTGACAGCAGGCAACGGGGGGAGCTACAGTTCAGTCCCCCTGCCCACGGGGATGTTTGGGGGCAGCAGGGGTGGTCCACATCCTAGCCCTTGCTCAAGAGACGGAAAAGAGTCTTCTTCGCTGTGTGGCAGGCACTGACTGCTGCAGAGCCCAGGGAGTCAGGACTCCTGGGTTCAATTCCTGTCCCCAGGAGGGAGGGAGTCCCCTAGAGCCACGGGGACTGGCCGTTAGGACTCCTGGGTTCTGTTCTCTGCCGCTGACCCACTGTGTGGCCTGGGGCAGGTCACTTCCGGTCCATGCCCCCATTTCTGTCTATAAAATGGAGGTGACTAATTCACTGGGGGAGGCGTAATTTAACCTTTGCAAATGGGGTTTCAGGCCCTGGGAAGGAAGGACAAGGGCTAGTGAACTTGGTTCCCCTGCTCACAATGACCTTTCACTCCATCTCCACTTGGGTGGTGGGCGGTTGGCTGGAGACATCTGCAGACCTTGAAGTCTCTGCCTTCACCCTGCTGCCATTTGCCTCTGCCCGAGAGATGCCGTGTGAAGGAAGCTGCGGTTTTGCATCCTTGCTGTTGCAGGGCACTTACCTATGCTTTCTCAGGGACTTACCCCCAGGTGTTTCGTTTGCACAGGCGTTGGGCTGGACTCCCCTGGACAGCTGGACCTAGAACCCTACGAAGAAGTGTAAGTCCACGTCTCCGTTTCCTTGTTGGCTGGCCTGTTTGATCCCACTTAACCACTAGGACAGAGGGAGCTACAGTACTGCTGGAGTTGTAAGGGTTCCTGTAGGATCTGGGTACAGGAGTTTGGAGAGAGTCCAGCGGAGGGCAACAAAAATGATGAGGGGGCTGGAGCACAAGACTTTTGAGGAGAGGCTGAGGGAACTAGGCCTGTTTAGTCTGCAGAAGAGACGAATGAGGGGGATTTGATAGTAGCCTTTAACTACCTGAAAGGGGGTTCCAGGGAGGATGGAGCTAGGCTCTTTTCGGTGGTGGTAGATGACAGAACTAGGATCAATGGTCTCAAGTTGCAGTGGGGGAGGGCTAGGTTGGACATTAGGAAAAAGTTTTTCACTGGGAGGGTGGTGAAGCACTGGAATGGGTTCCCTAGGGAGGTGGTGGAGTCTCCATCCTTAGAGGTTTTTAAGGCCTGGCTTGACAAAGCCCTGGCTGGGATGATTATGTTGGGGTTGGTCCTGCTTTTAGCGGCAGGTTGGAGTAGATCAGTGTTTCTCAATGACTGATCCATGGATCGGCACCAGTCCCTGGCATCAAAAAAGGTTGAGAAACACTGGACTAGATACCTCCTGAGGTCCCTTCCAACCCTCATCTTCTGTGATTCTGTATGCCTTGTGCTGTAATCCTGGCAGGCCTTGCTAATTAAGGACAGGCCAGGTTGGTTCTTGGATGGGAGACACCCAAGGAAACCCAAGATGCTGCAAGAGGTAGTGTTGGGGACTCAGGGCTGGTGCCCTTCTCTGGAAGGGCGCATTAAATCCGTGCGCCGCTAGGGAGTGCTTTGTTGCTGTTGTCAAGTCAGGTGAACCTGCAGGTATCTTTTTAAAATCAGGGTACTTTTTGCAAACCCCATTTTGAAGTAATTCCGTTCTGCCTCCCTACATTCCCTCCCCCCACCAATTCCTCTCCCAAATTGTCATGTAGTGTTGCTGTGCACTGTTAAACAGCTTCTGTGCACCACCCCAGAGGTGGGAGCATTTCAGGAGGGGTGAAGTGATTTCTGTCATCCAGCATGAAAGGAAGTTGTAACTGGATCTACTTCCCCAAAGATTGTTCACAACTGAGCGTAATCCATTTTGTGCAGGAGGGAAATGGGAGAAGAATGGAATAGTGGTAGATTTAAAACTCCAAAAGAATCTGGGTAAAAGTGCCAGTGGGGTGATGTGGATTATTGTTTGAGTCCAATGCAATAGCAATGACCAGCTCCAGCCATGAAACTTCATGCTATGTGTGATGTGAATAAACTGACCAAAACCTTGGTGTAGACACTGCTAGGAATTCTTCCATCGACCTAGCTACTGCCTCTTAGAGCGGTGGGCTAACTTCAGCTGCGGAAGAACTCCTTCCGCCACCGGAGAAAGTGTCATCGGGTTTCTAGTGTAGGCCAACTCTTAGACATAACCGATGCTGCCTTCGCCTCTCTGGGCCTTGCTGCTGCAAACTCTCCTTGTGTTGGTGGCTGATGGCCAGCATAGGAATGCACAGAAGAGGCCACTGCAAGTCAGTAAAGGGACGGCTGGCAGCTCTCCAAAGCCAACTAGCCTCTGAGGGCGAGTCTGCACTAAAACGCTGCATTGGCGCAGCACCACCGCTTTAACAAAGCACTCTCCAGTCGGCATAGCTAATCCACCTCCCCAAGAGGTGGTAGCTGGTGGTGGGAGAAGCTCTCCTGCTGGCCTAGCACTGTGCATGTGGGTTAGGTTGGTATGGTTAGATTGCTCAGGGGGTGTGGGTTTTTCACACACCTGAGCAATGTAGTTCTGCCGATATAGGCCCATGGTGTAGACCAGACCTCAGGGGCTCCCATGCACTGATGAACCTGGAGTTCATGCTTTTAATAGAAATATATGGTCAGAGTCCCTTTGAGACCTGGGCCTGGAAATCCGTGTTGGCTATTCCATTCTGCACATAAGCTTCGGTTTTCAAGTTGAATTTAAAGATTTCTGTGCCTGACTGTCCTCCGTTATTTCACTGGACTTGCATCAGCTTAATGCTGGAATTAAGGTATTGAGCAATTAGGCCCTCTAGGCTGCGGCTGTCGGGGTCTGAAATTTTTCTTGAAGTTCAGAAGCCAACTAGCCGTAGACGGGCAATGGGTCAAGTTCATCTCTTGTGCAGCTCCCCTAGCTGTGTGAATCAGGGTCTGCTTCAAGCAGGACTTGGAGGTGGAATGGATTGCCAACGGGAAATCCAGGGGAGCGCTCACTTCAGTGCTTTGTCACAGTCGCTGGGCTGGATTCTGGTGACATTGGTGTAAATGTGGAGTAACTGCTCTCCCTGGTGTGAATCCATTGACATCTGGAGTCCTGGGCAGCCTCTCCAAAATTCCTCCCCCCCTTGGGTTTAGGCATGAGGGGAGCAAAAGCAGGAGGGGATCTTAACCCGATCGCTCCAGCCAGATCCAGGAGGTGTGCGGGCGAGCGTGCTGCAGCGGGCTGCCTTTCTGTTCCCAGTTGTCTTGGGGGCGGGGTGCGAGCAAAGATCCTTGGTAGTTCTGCATGGCGAAGGATTCCTGCTGTGGGTAGGGAAGGGGCCATTCTGAACAGGGCCACTGGAGGGCTGAGCGCCACGTGCAGGTATTTGCGCTGGCTAGGTTAAAACAAGCGCCAAGTGTTTTGTTCTGGAACTGCTTTGCACTCGGTGGCTGCACCTTGAGTGATCTGGGGGGACCCTCTGGGGCTGTTGGACGCTCTATTGTCTATTTTTGATTGACATTTATTAAAAAAAAAAGGCAGCTGTGTCTGGCCGAGCAGCTGCTCTCCTCCCTTCCCCCTCGCACCTGCTCTGCCGGTTTGGGAGGAGTCCCCGTGTCGTCTCCCCCGCCCCGGGCAACAGATGTTGTGCTAGAGAATGTGTAACTTTGGGGTGGAGGGAGGTGAACAGATGGCACTGGCCAGGCGGCTCCGACAGGCCCCTCCCTTTGAATCGGCCCACATGCCTGCACTCCTGCAGCTGGCTAGCGAGTTCCTTTCCAGCCAGGGCCTCCCCTGCATTACCAGGTGATCGAGGATCGCTAGGGAGCCTGGAGGGTTGAATTCCACAAGGGAGAGAGTCCAAAGGCCGCAGCACCCCCCACGCCGAATTCATTGGGGCTGGGCACGTTCTTCCATCACGCTGGCATCGCGGGGTCCCTTCTCAGCCACTGTCCTGAATGGCAGCCCGCTCCTTTGGCTGGCTTGAAGACCCGTCCCCCTCCCATGGTGCTGCCACACTTTACGCCCCCTGCCAGCTGCTCCAGTCAGGCTGGGACGCGTGATCTGACATATGCTGGCTGAGCCGGCAACTTCCCCTCCTGCCCTGGCGCCCATTTACATACAGGTGGAAAGCAGATGCTTTAGGCCAGTTGCTATGGAAATGCCCCCACTATCCAGAGCTTTGCTCTGCAGCTCGGCTCACAAAAGGCCCTTTCATTTGGCTTCCTTGCTGGGAGTGCTTTGTCCGGGGCTGGCATTGGGGAGCCCCCCCGCTCCACCCAGCCAAGCTGGGGTTTAATTTTTTCATGTGAATCAGAACTAAACCGGCAGCAGCAACTGCCTCCTGGCTGGGGCCGCTTTGATTGGTTTCCCAAGACCACCCCGTCGAGGGCTTTTAATCTGCGCTCGTTCCCTCCAGCGGCATGACGCAGCTCCTGCACAGAGGGGGCCAGCGTCCCTGCAAGATCCTGCCCGCGCAAGGGTTGAAACCTTGCAGATGTCTGCTGTATTCGAACGTGGCTTAACCCCACCTGCAGCCAGGGCCCTAGTCTCTGTTGGGGCTTTAATATCCTGCAGGCTGGAGGGCGCAGCGGGGTAGTGTTACTTGTGCAACTGGGGGGCGGGGGGGCGAGTTAGTCTCTGTATGGGGGAAATCCAAGGCACAGTGACTGTTGGTTACTGCCAGTTTTTTTTAAGAGTGGCTTCAAATTCTGGGAGCCTCTATTTTTAGGATGCTCAACTTGGGACCACTTTGGCCTGATTTTTTTATCATATAAATATGCATCCAGTTTTTGGGGTGCCTTCCCCCCACAACTGTCAGGGGGCACTCAGCACCATGCAGGTCTAGATTGATAGCTGGAGGCACCTGAAATCAGTAGCTGCTCTCAAAAACATTGCCTGTTTATGACCTTGAGAGCAGAGCTGGGACTAGAACCCAGGCATCTGGCTTTTGCTGCATCTAAATACATCACCGTCCTTCTGTTGCTCCGCGTCCCTGGCTGGAGGGTGGAGCCGGAGGAGCGTGAGGGGATGAATGGAGGCAGGGGTGACTCGTGGAACAGATTGCTTTTCAGTTATTCTGTTGCGTCTTGGAACTGTTCCGAATGATCAGACACACGACTGCCCCTCTCCTTTCCCCAGCTGTGAAGCCATGTCGGGGCAGCTGGCTTGGACTTTGGCCACATGGAGTCCTGCGGACTGCGTGCAGTGCTCGGTGTGAGGCAGGCTGGCAGAATTGGGCCCAGGAGTTAAAACCCCTCTGTCATGTCTCCTTGTGCAATCCGGGTCACCGTAAGGGGACTTGCAACACGAGCCCTTCACGCCTGTGAATAGCGACATAACACCTGGCTTTTCTCCCTCTCTTCCTGCAGCTTCGAGAAAGCAATTCTGGAATCAGGAAAAGTTGTCAAAGAGTAAGTGTGCTGACCCCCCCCCCTTCACGGTAAACATTTTAAGGCCTGACTTTATTTATATATCCTCCACAAACCCTCCTTCCCATCCCCTGCCGTGCCTCTGAATCCAGGGGAAGGGAAGGACCCAGCTCCTCGGGGGAAGAATCAGGCTGTTCAGATTTTAGTTCCCACTTGGGGCAGGGATGATCTGGCTCCTAACAAGCCTCGGGCAGCGTCTAACCACAGACGTACATCCCACCACGTCCATCGATGTCCTGCCTGTGTGGCAGGAGGCAGCGGCTGTTTGCTGTCTCCATAGCTTCTCTCCCCATCTTGCCATGATCAGAACATTGGTCGCTAAAAGGAAAGGTCTTCGTGCTCTGTCCAGGCAGCTGGCCGTGCTGCTGCTCTGTTCTCGTGGAGCCAGTGCCCTTCAGCTTTGAGCCTGATTCTCATTCACATACAAGCCCCTTTCTGCCTCACGTAAAGCATGAGCATGAATGCAACCTCGGCCCATTCGAAGAGCCCTTTGCACTGCCAGAAGGGTGTAAAGTGGCCTCAGTGCAGATGAGAATCAAGCCCCCATTGTTGCCCTCCCGTGGAGCAGTTCGTTAGGAAGCAGGCACAGAATGTGGCTCCCCTGCCCTCATGTGTCAGGGTAGCCTTGCTGGTTAGCTGTGGAGTTGCTGGCACTGGTCAGTTACTGCGGGTCTCTTGGTAGGGCTCCGTTGCTGGTTTTTTGGAGGCGGGGAGGGGATGTGGATTCAGAAGTGCACAGCCTCTGGACGGGACCTGGGGAAGGCAGGCCCAGCGTCATTGCTCTGAAGGGCCCGTCTCTGGCCACCACCCAACACCTTGTTCTGCTTTTGTCTTTTTAGCAACAAAGTCCCTGTCCGGAGAATCCACTCCCTGCCGGTGAGTTTCCATCTCCCCAGAACTGACTGCGCGGCTGGAGGCGCCTGTGTCGGGGAATCCCGAGGGCGGCAGGTTTTGAGCTGCTGCCCCGGATGACGGGCTGGATGTTGTGCTGGGCAAAGAATTCTGGCCTGGGAGGAGCCCACAGCTGCTGGCCCATGACCCAGAAGAGGGCTTCAGGGTTTGGGGGTGCAGCTCTTCACTTGGGGGGTAGGGGAAGTAGCAATGTGCTTCACCCCTTTTTCCGGTCTCTGAGCTAGAAACGTCCGTGATGGGGCAGCATCCAGCACGCAGGATGGGCCAGTCCCTGCCACGTGCCTGGCTGCGGGTGGGGTTAGGAAGAGCCCCCAGGGGCTGCATTGAGGTGGGGGTAAGGGGTGACCCCATAAGTGTGGCCCCTGTAGAGACCAGCAGAACAGCCAGACTGGGTTGGACCAACGGTCCATCTGGCCCAGTCTCCTGTCTGCCACCAGCAGGGAATGGACAGAGCGGGGCAGTTCTTGAGCCAGTCCCCGCATCCGGGGGAAGGGCTCTGTGGCCCCAAGTGGTGGCGGGAGCCTGTCTTCCAGCAGGTTTGATGATCTCTCCCTCCCCTCTTCCAGGAGAGGCTCCTGGGCACCAGCCCTGCCCTGAAGAACATTTCCAACTCGAGGGAGTTCAACGGCCCGGAGACACACGAGCGCCCCTTGCGCTGCAGAGCAACCAAGGAGAACGTGAGTCCGGGGTGGCAGAGGATGACCTGGGGACATGGCAGCGGAGCAGATTCCACGGGACGCCCCTTCTCCCCTGCTGAAGAAGCAGGGCGGGCTTGGCCTGTGGGTCCATTCTTCAGGGCTGGGTCCCATCTAGCCCCCACCATGGGAGGCTGCAACATGAATGGGCCTCGCCTTCTGGAGATGTTCCGGGTACTCATCCTGAATTCTCGGCTCCCATGTGGCTTGGCTCCGCCCTTGTCGGCCCTCCAGCAGCAGCCCCGATCTGATTAGCCTGACCCGCCTGGCCCCTTGCCCAGAAAAGAGCTGCTGTCATGCAGGGGGGGCTTAGCCCGGGGCTCCCCCAGCTGAGCCCGCAGCCTTCGTCCTGGGAGAGCCAGTGCCAGTGGCACAAACCTGTTGGTGTCTGAGCTGTGCCCACTTATGCCAGGCCTGTGTCCTGCCTGGAGGGTGTGGGCCGGCTCCTGGGGATCACGCCAAGCGCTGGAGCCCGGAGAACTGGGGAGGGTGGGTGGCACAGAAGAGGTGGGCGAGGCCTGGAAGTTGCCCGACCCGGGACGCTTGCCTTTGCAGGACGGGTTTGTATTCAAGATCCCACTGAGGCCCACCAGTAACAGCCGGCTTCAGCCCTTCGATGGGAGCGGCGAGAAGGACCCCTTTGCACAGAGACCAAACTCCGCCCCGGACCTCCTGGTGAGAGGGGGGCTGGGGATGGGATGGGAGGTATGGGGGGGGTGGTGCATGGCCGTAGTAGTGAGGCCCCATAGCTTTGCAAAGGGGGGCACTGCCTCCTGGGGTACCAGCTGCACTTAAAAGCAGGGGTGTAATGTGCTGCCAGCACCCCGGAGCCTGGACCCATGAGGCTGATGGATGGACCTGCTTCGTGCTAATTGCAGTCACCTCCATAGCGCCCGCCTTACTCCAGAGTGGGAGCCGTGCTGCCTTACACCGGGGGGGGAGGGGGGAACGTGTAAATCCAGGAATTCCCATGGCCTCTGGGACGGGATCTGGGATCTGCCCCTTCCTCTGGCTACTTCGCATGGCTCCGTCAGCCTCCAAGGGGAACGTGCTCTGGGCTCCTATGTGGCTGCAGTTGGCCATGAGTTTGGGTCCACCTCTGTGCTGTCGTCTTTCAGGATGTCAGCTCTCCCCAGTTGTATGCCTCCTTGGTCAGAGGAGGCCCCTCTCAGAGCACAGTGGGTCCCAGGCCAGACGCCTCCTGCTCGACCTGCAGCCCCCAGATGTGCCCTAACCCCTTCCTCTTTGCTCCCCAGTATGGCACCCCCAAGAAGGAGACGGGGGAGGTGGAGGCTGAGAGCCCGGTGTGCCTGCGCCGCTCCTCCCTGACCTCCTTCGTGGCCGACGAAGACGATGATGGATTTATGGAGATCCTGGACGAGGAGGAGCTGAAGGTATGGTGAGCGCGGGTCTCCCCTTGCAGGCCGCCAGACATCGGGCACCCTCACCGCTCCTCTGGGCTGCTGGAACCTGGCTTCCGGAGCAAAACCTCCAGTCTGGGCTCCTGTCCTTTTCCAAAAGGGGCAAGACCAAAGCCCATCCCCTGGCTCCTCCACTTCTACCCAGCCCCCTTGTTATCCTGGCCTCCCTCGGGCAGGGGAAGTGCTGCACATCCATGGGCTGTCTGAATCCACCACGGTCCGTCTGGATGACGTGCCCGTCCCTCTCCTATAACCGGGAGGTCTCTAACTCCAGAATTGCAAATTAAGAGATTCTGAGAGCACGAGAACCACGGGGTCTGTCTGGGTCCGGCAGCCCCTCCATAGCTTGTGATTTTTCCAGCTGTCTTGTTCTCCCTGCCAAGAGGGGGGATGGGATGGGGCTGTAGGAGTCCCTTGTCTCATGTGCACACGCTCTCTCCACCATGCGCTCTGTGTGACTTGCCCTAATCTGCTGCTCCTTCCTCAGAACGATGCAGATGTGCCGCTGGGGATGGAGAATCTGCTGACAGCGCCGCTGGTGAGCAAGGAAAGAGCTGACCTGGTACGTGGGAGCCTGGCGCGGGGTCGCGGGGGGTCTCTGCTTCCCGGGAGCTTGCGGGTGGTGAGAGTGCGGTCCCCTTGTTCTGCAGGGGCCCCCCACACACACTTTGGGCCACTCTCTGCCGACAAAGGGATTGGCTAATGCCAACCGTCGGTATGAGGGCGCCTCACCATAGGCAACTGGACTGAAACTTGTGGCATCTCCCCCATGGGAGACCTCTCCGGCTCCTGTTGTGTTTCTGGGGAGTAGTTTGTTTTCAAGCCCTCCCCCACCCCCAAAGGATTATGATCAAAACCTCCCAGTGGGTTTGTGAGCCACGGGGAGGCCTGTGCTGAGAGCTAGGTTCAGAGACTGCGCCCTGCCCCTGATTCTCTCGGCACGCCCAGCTGGAGGCCTTTGTATAAAGGTGACTGGTGTGTATGGAGCAAAGGGACATGCCATGGGAGGCTGGGCTCTGCACCTGATTCCCCTTGCCAAGCCCCACGACCACTAAATCGGAGTGGCACCACTTCGTGAGGGTGGCTGGGAGCAGAATTGGGCCTGTGGCCTTTTGGTGTCTCCTAAACCACATGAGAAACCAAAAACCGAGTGTTTGGGTCAAACTGCCACTCCTCGGCTGTTTGAAAGGGGGCAAAGCCAACCTGCCCCTTCTGGGCTGTGGCAAACGGCTGCCCTGTCCTCCATGCCCAGGGCTGAGGGAGAGGCCCGTATGAGGCTCTAAGTGGGGGCTCGCTCTCGTCCATCCAGAAGTCAGTGAGACGCAGCAAATGCCGCCAGCTGTTCAGGTCCCCCTCCATGCCCAGTAGCGTGATCCGGCCCATCCTGAAGCGGCTTGACAGGCCTCAGGACAAAGACACCCCAGTCAAAACCAAGAGGCGGAAGAGCGTGGCTGGCACCCCTCTCGAGGAGACAGCGGAGGAGCTGGTAGGTGAAATGGCAACTGACTTGGAGCTGGGGTCCAAGAGCCTCCCAGCCCAGTGAGTGCTGGCTACGACATGTGGTGTGAGGAATGCCTTCATCGGTAAATCACTCGCTTGGGCTGTACTGTAGACCTCTGTAATGGCCCAGCAGGCCATCTGGAAACCAGGGCGTGGTGGGGGAAGCAGCTTGCCTAGCTCAGCCATATGATACAGCCTTCTCTCCCCATGCTAGAACGTGAGCCCCCAGGCTTTGAAACACTAAGGGCGCTGCCCCTGCAATACAGTGTTTTTCCCCATACCCCTCTTCTGTCCAAATCTGGCTTTCTTCATTCTTCCGTCCTCCTGCTGTCCTGGGAGGAACAAGTGATTCTCTGCCGTAACCCAGCTGGGATCTCGTCCTCCGATGTCAGCATAGCCCACGCGCACTCCACCATGTAACCCATAGACAGCAACGCGAGCCGAGCTCCCACAGGTGGGCAAGAAGCAGCTAGGAAAACGGGGTGGGTGAGATCTAAGATATGCAGCTGCAGCGAGTCTAAGGTCATTGCAGCCCTAATGAGCCTGTTGCTTGGCTGCTGTGTGTAATCACTGGCACGCCTGCAAAGTAGCTGTGAGATGCTCTGGTATCCGAGCCCTGTAGTCCTGCTGCTGTCAGGGTCTGTCTCATGCTGTGCGAGTATAAGGAATTACACAATGTTCCAGGTATTGGAAGGATGGATGCAGACCCACTGACTTCCGGCGGGACTGAGCGTGGGAGTTAAGGGCTGCAGGTTTCTTGCCTCTTTAGATTCTGACACCCACACCTGACTAAAACCAGGATGGGCCAGACTGAGATAACCGAATCGCTGCAACATCTGGCAAGGCTTGGAGAGCCATCTATCTGTCCCGGGAGCATAAAGGTCTCCAATGCGGATTTGATATCCCATCTCTGTTTCCTCCTAGAAACCAAGGCTGTTGCGCTCCAGGTCCTTCTGTCATGATGAAATCGAGAACATCTTGGATAATGATCACCGGGAACTCATCGGGGACTTCTCCAAGGTATGGGCGCAAAGAAGGAAACTCCTTTCATGCTAAAGATTCCAAAATGCAAGGCTTCTCCCCCAGTGCAGTTATTGAATCCTTCCTGGGCTGTGTTGGGCACACACTAGCTTTTTTGCCCTTGCCTGGGAGGGGCAGTGAAACTGACTAAACAGACGTGTACCATTACAACACAAGGGAGAGCAGAATTGGTCCTGCTTTGGGGTTTCGAAGCTCATGGAGGAATGTTTGGTTTAGAACAACTGTCTGCCTTGGAATCATAAAGGGATGATTCCTTTGATCCTAATGAACTGTAATAACTCTTCTAAAAATGTATACTTTGTGTCCCGTGTGAGTTGCCAGTGCCCCTTGAAAAAAGTTCTCATCTAAGCTATAAATGATGCTCTAAAAACCATCACCCCTGCTCTGTCTGAATCCCACGAGGGGAGAGCTGAACATTGGCCTCTAACTCTGTTGTAGGCTTATCTCCTGCAGACGGTGGAAGGAAGACATCAGGACTTGAAATACATCTCCCCGGAAATGGTAAGGAGACAACTGATTGTGTCTAGAGCTGCAGGTTTATCACAGTGCAGAAAAACGTTACGGACACTGGTTTCGTCTTTTGTCTGTGATTTCTCTGTCTGTGGCTTCCTGCAGGCAGGCCGGCCCTGAGTGGGTCTCCAGCCCAGTGTTGAGGGGAGGCCCTGGGGGATGGGCAGATGGACATGCAAGCTCTGCTCCCTGCTTGCCCTGCAGCGATGGCTCCTGTGCCCTGCCGGGCTGGGCCCAGCTCCCTGCTCTGGGCATTATGGCTTGGCGCATGGGGTTGCAGTGCTGTTCCACTCGTACCCATTTGCGCATGCACACTCCTCCCTCCCAGCCTTAGTGGAGGAGTGGCAGGGCCAGACCTGAGCAAGTGATGCCGTGATCCTGTGCCATGGGTTGCAATGGCCCAAGCAGAGAGCTAGGTCTAAGGTGTGTGGGGGAGGGGGGAGAGGAACATGCTTCTTTCCAGCCCTGCCTCTCCCTCCCATCCCCTTCAGCCTCCCCTCCTCACCAGGCTGGGATTAGGGCAGTGGGACCAGGGCGGAGGGAGCTGCTGTGAGTGGTCGACACTGTCTGTTTGCAATGGTATTTTTGCTCAAAAATCAGGGTAGCCATTACACCCACGACCTGTACTAAATCCACGCACCGGCTCCATGATTGCGCCGTGATGAACCTGCAGCCCGAGAACATCACTTACCTAGGTCCGATTCGACCACCTGGAGTCAGAGCTCCAGCTGTTTAGCCTGGACAGCGGCAGCAGAGATAGCTTACCTGTGCCAGTGGAACGACACAGTGCGGCGCATTCACACGTGTGCTTTTCTTCTCTCCTTTGCAGATGGTGGCAGTGCTGAACGGCCAGTTCAACAGCCTCATTGGGAACTATGTGATAGTGGACTGCCGGTACCCCTATGAGTACGAAGGAGGCCACATCAAGGTCAGAACTACTGTCTTGTGGTTGGTGTTTTCTCTTTTCTGTTTTAACCCTGAGGTAGCACGGCCCAGTGGTGGGAGCACAGGAGCCGGTGCCTGTGAGTTCTGCTCTCCCGTGACCCTGACCTTGAGCCTGTCCCTCTGACAGACACTAAAACGTGGGTGCTAGGCACCAAGACAAGCAGGCTGGCTGGCTTCCAGGTACTGAGCTCGCGCAGATTTCCTTCACTTGAGTGGGGCTCCAGGGGCTTAGCCACTGCAGATTGACGTGTGGGCACTGGGCAGAGCTGCTGGGGGAGAAGCATAACCAGTGACGTGGCTGCAAATGTTTCCACTGGCCGTGAGGGTGGAGAAATCCCAGTGGTACAGCCTAGTTCACCCATTTCAGAGGCCGAGTGAGGCATGGGGAATTGGGGACCCTTCAACTCTCGTTTTCTTAGGCCTCGATGGCCCTGCTCGGTTTTACACGTCTGGCTGCTTCGCTGGATCAGTGGGAAAGGCGGGGGGTCCTTTCCTCTCCCCTCTGACGTGCAAATACCCTTTCCTGCAGGGGGCTGTCAACCTGCCGCTGGAGCAGGACGTGGAGGACTTCCTGCTGAAGAATCCCATCGTGCCCTTCGACGTGCAGAAGAGGGTGATCGTGATATTCCACTGTGAATTTTCTTCAGAGCGGGGTCCCAGAATGTAAGTGTGCCACGAGCACGTGGCTGCTAGTCGCTCTTGGTGAGCTGGGATCAATTCACACACCCACAGCCGGGCAAAACAGACAGTATCTGTGCCCGTGAAAACGCAGCTTGTTTCTGTAATGCAAAGCTAGTTCCTGGGAAGCAGGTATCCCAGACAGATGGCTACGGCTATACAATGCCTCTCCTTGGGCCTCCATTTCCCAGGCATTCAACCTTCGGTAACTGTGCCGGGCCCCACCTAGTATCCTCATTAGCAAACAAAGCAGGCATAGCTTCCAGTTCTAGGGGGAGGCTGTTGGTTTTTTTTCCTCCTCCCCCTCCAGGTACTTGGTCTGTTTGTATCCCTCAAAGCTGGGTGTTGGCTAACCCCAGGCCCGCTGGTGGTGGTTCTTGAGTACTTGATCTTTTTGAGTGCGTAAGTGGATCCTTCTGGTAGTGTTGGCTACCCCAACTTTGATTTCAGAGTCCCTCTTCAGATGTTAATTGGGGTGTCTGCGTGGCATGGGATAGTCCCTAGTACTTGTACCTTTTTCCCAAAAGAGCCCCATGTCCTGAAAATATACTCGGCTAGAGCTTAGCATATCCAGAGTATTTATAACTTGCTTTTCTAGGAATGTACATGTCAGCCAATATTGTCAAATATACACCTGGGCAGACATGTTATGTTGTCCTACAGGATCAGCTGACCCAGGTCAGCTAGTCCCAGATTCACCAGTACACACCAGACGAATTGGCCATTGGCTGGTCATGACCATTGGTCTGTCACGTCAGCACAGCTACACACCCAGAGCTTGGATGACATTCATGGCTCACATTAGTGCCAAGTGTGAATTCTTAGTGATTTTTTTTCCCATACAATCTGTCTAGTGTTAAGAGGATTTGCTCCCAGAATCCTCCAGCTCTCAGACTTACCAAGCTTTACCAGACTATGTTAACAACCGTGACCTATAATAATTTAGCAATATCCCAACACCCTCATCTGCTGGCCATGCCGGATGGGGACTGCTGTTTAGACACTGGTGTACGATGTAGTTGAAGGGACCTACTTTGAAAACCCAGTCAGGAATGGTTTGAACTAGCCCTGGCACATTGATGCCCTTCCACACATTATAGATCCCTAGCGCCAAGATGTTGGGACTGGTACAAAGCTGTTAATCCAGCCCTGGGCCTCTGGGTCCCCAAAACACTAGTGTGTTAACAGATGTCTCTACTTGACTGAATGGTAGAGAATTGCCTGTTGGATCTAGGGTTCGAGTACTCTGTCCGCTGGCGTGTTCTGTCTGGCTTGTGCTCCTGTAAACACTACAGCATTGTGCTTGCTCTGTCTGAATGGACTAGTCTTTCTAATTGGGATGGAACAGAGAATCTGAGCTCTCAACTGCTCATGGCCGGGTGTAAATCCCAACTCCACAATTTTCTCCTGCCTCCTTTAGGTCCTCCCTGCAGCTTCCACAGGAAGCTAGTCTTCACTTCCAGATATTGGGCCTGACCCTTCTCAAACCAGCGTAGCTCAGGAGCGACGCTATCGAAGTCCATAGATGAGTGAGGGAAACACTGAGGGCATTGAGTGCTGCTGCTCACCAGAGGTGGCTGCATTTCACAGGCCAAACATGAGTAAAAAGTGCTTTGGCCAGATTCTTAGCCCAGACACAGCTCTCACCTTCAGAGCAGCTAGCTAGGGCCAGATCCTTGTCATTCCATAGCACAGTGGCATCCAAGGGGTAGGCCCTTGAATGCGCAAAATTAAGCAGGCTCAGATGATCTTTAACCTTGTGCGTCTGTCTTGAAGGTGCCGGTTTGTCAGGGAGAAAGATCGGGCACGGAACGAGTACCCCAACCTCCACTACCCTGAACTGTATATCTTGAAAGGAGGGTACAAAGAATTCTTCCCACAATACCAAGTAAGTCGTGTTAGAATCTTCCGGTCCGTGAAGTGTCTGTCCGTCCATCCTAGACGCACTGCCCTAGGCCTGCTGGGAGCACCCAGTGGTGCTATGGAAAGCATTGCAGAGCATGACCCAAAGGCTTGTGCTGCCAGCTCCTAGGCTGGGAGATGCAGGTGGCTATCGCGTGCAGCAGAATCTCCCCAGTGCTGTCGTGTGCCCCCTTTGGAAGGGGGCCAGCCTGGAAGCAAGTGTTTACAAGGGTCTGCTTGCAGTGGACGTGAACCTGCGCTGAGCTCTGCGTAACAGCAGACGAAGGGGACCTGGGGAGTGGGCCAGGTCTCCAAGTGAGATGTACGGAAGGGAAGTGATTCGTCATGTAGAGACGGAGGGAGCTCAAGACACACGGGCAGCCACATTTCCCCGCCCTGGGGTATCGTGGGCATGGAGCCAGGGTTGAAGGAGAGGCCTGGTGAGCAGGGCTGGGGGGGGAATGCGAGTCCATGGCACATTTAAAAACCAAAGAGTAATTTCCAGGTGGCTACAGGAAGCCAGCAAAGGAGCCAGCATCTCTGTGGGGCTTGTTGACTAGCCTGTGAAGGGGACCAAGGACGGGCTAACAGCAGTCTGGCTGCAGTGCCTTGGGGCCCCCCCCCCGGCCAACGGGAAAGAGGCACAGGGGAGGTGCCAGCCTCCTGGCTTTGTCTCTGCTTTTAGCCACCGCTGTGCGTGTGGCTGCTCGTTAGCAGGTAAACAAAGGGCTGTTCTAAGGGCTCTGTCTGTAGCGGGGGTGGGGGATGGGGTTCAGCTCTTTCTTGGGGTCACAGCTGGGGCACTTGGCCGTTCTGTTGCCTGCCCCTGTTAACCGCAGCCCTGTGCGTCTGTCCTCAGGCACACTGCGAGCCCCAGGACTACCGGCCCATGCACCACGAGGACTTCAAGGAGGACCTGCGCAAGTTCCGCCAGAAGAGCCGCACGTGGGCAGGAGAAAAGAGCAAGCGGGAGCTATACAGCCGCCTCAAGAACTTCTAAAGGGGTGGGGGGACGTGGGCTGGGCTGGGGTGGGGGGGAACAAAGGGCAGCTGCCGCGTGCATGGAAGAGACTTGACGCACCTTGCCGGAAGGCTGGGGCTGGTTCCCAAGGTGAGAACCGTTCTGCTGAGCCAGTTTCTTTGGACCCGGTGGGAGAATCCATCCTCTCCTTGGCGAGGAAGCCGGGACAGAGTGCGTGCACATACCTCCCATAACACATACCTCCTGTGACAACAGCACTGCGCCGGGCTCAAGGACTGCCAAATCCGCTGCACTCGCTCCGGCTCCATGCTGTGAAACTCCTACCGGGGGTAGGATTTGTAGCTCCGACGTTGACCCAGATTCTCTTTGGTTGCATGAATGTGTGCTTGGACTGGATGATTCAGGTACTGTGGAAGGGTCTGGCTGAAGCTATTCAAATCTGGGCGTGTCAGAGGGCGACTGTTCTCCACTCTGACTCGTGGGATTGTCTTCTGGTGTTTGCAGTGGCACTTGCATTGCCCCGTGAGGAGGTGAAAACCAGAATGCTGTCTGGTGTCCACCATTGCCACCAGAGGTGAGCATGTTGTGTTAGCCCCTTGGCACGCTGGGGTTTTGTGTGTGAGGGCGAGTGCAGAGCCTCTTAGAGGTTTAAACAAAGCCAGTGCAATCTGAAGCAGATACGAAGGTAAGTTGTTCTTGACTGAGCTCTTCATTTCTGCCCAGATCAGTTTTCCAGGGCCTCCTGGAGCCGCATGGCCTTTCGGTGCAGCCTGGACTGCTGCCTTACAAGGGGAGGGGATGTTTCTGTGTGTGTTGTCCTTTTAATCTTATATGCATTATGTAAATCATGGCCAATGGCGGGAATGCTCCAGCAGGGGAGGGCTAAAAAAAGGTCTCAGGGATTGGGGAAAAGCTCCAGGATTTGCTAAATTTGGTGCAGAAAAAGCTCTCCTAGCCCAAGGAGCCAGTGCCGTTTAAACTCCACTGTCATCGTCCAGGATGGAACCCAAGGGCCAACACCAGACTCATTTTGGCTCATGTGGGAGATAGGTTGGGAATTTCCCGCTCCCGGTGACTAATCTGGATCCACACCACTGTCCCCTGGGCAGATCTTAGAAATGTATCATGCTGAGTGCCAGCTTGCTTCCCCCTAGTCCAACTTGAGCAGCCAGTCTCCAGCGGCTAGAGCACTATCGCCCTGGCCCTGCGGCAGCCTGGCTGCCTGGGAAGCAGTCTCCTCTGGTGCTACCAGTGAATAAGCCTGGCTGCTAGCATCATGTTGGAACCAGTTCAGGGGAGAGGAAGGTGCTAGCGACTTTGCTGAAAGATGCTCACATTCCATGGTGACAGGCACGAGCTAAGAATCTGAATGGATTGGGGGGTCACCACCAGCAAAATGAGCCAGCGCAGCGAGGTGGGCACATGCCTCGCTAAGTGATTGTGGTAGAGCCACTCTGTCCTGGCTACGCCATCCCGCCCCAAAAGACCCCTCTGCTGGGCTTCGGCTCTCGGTTTGTGAAGTGGCTAGAATGCTTTTTGGGCAGGGAGGAAATGGACGCAGGGTTGGAAAATGGAGAAGCAAGCTGGTAATCCGAGCACGGGGACTTGGCAGGAGAATTCGCTGACCTTGCAAGGCGGAAGAAGTAGAGGACAGGCCCATGTGCTCACTGCAGCTTTGCAAGCACTGACGCAGGGGTGGCAATGAGCAGATCGGAATCCAACTTCCATCCCATTCGAGGTGGAGCTCTGGTAAAATCAGTCGGGGATGGGCGGAATGGCTCAGATTCAGTTAGATGGAGCCAGTTCTTATTTTATCTGCTCTTGAGGTCAGAAAAAGATCTGTTAACTCCTTCAAAGTCCAGCAGCAGTTCCTGTTTGTGGCAATGCCAGCTTCTGTCAGAGGCAATGCTGCTGTCCCAGGGTTTGTGACTTGACTGAAAGCCCATTGCCTGAGGCTTCTAGATCAGAGGGTAGGGAAGCATCATCCTCTGGACAGCAGTGGTCCTGCTAGCTGCGGAAGTGCTGGCTTCAAGCGGCCTCGGTTAGCCTTGGGGGTCTTGCCTTCCCCAGAGGGACCTGGGGAA
Source organism: Mesoclemmys tuberculata (assembly GCA_007922155.1). Taxonomy (NCBI): domain Eukaryota; kingdom Metazoa; phylum Chordata; order Testudines; family Chelidae; genus Mesoclemmys; species Mesoclemmys tuberculata. The sequence goes on along the minus strand of ML675627.1, from coordinate 1,945,897 downwards.
TGCTCTGCAGCCTTTGGATTGGCTCTGCTTCCTCCCTCTACATCCTGATGCTCAGTTCAGGGAGGCAGCAGGATCTGGTGGTGAGAGCAGAGGCTGGAGAGGTCAGGACTGCCTTGGTTTTGTTTAGATTCTGGGCTTCTTGATTACAGGTGTAAAACCCAGTTTAGCTCCATTGACTGTAGTGGGGTCAGTCCAGATTGGCATCAAGGTAAATTTAGATCCAAATTAGGGCTTGAACCTTTTGGTGCCTCAGTTTCTCCATCTGTCTGTTGAGGTTTTACAATGGTGCCCATCACTGTAGTATCTGACGTCTTCCACAAAGAGTGACCTGTCTTTGCACAAGTGGAGGAGGGGTAAAAAGACTGTTGTGGATGCTTCTAGTGCAAATAAATGTTTGAACAGGGGCTGTCAGGGCTTGATTCCCTAGGGCTGTGGTTGGTTAGTGTAATTGCACAGAAATCAACTGTTCCAACAGTAACCATCTGACTTTAAGGCTGGGGCATCAAATGGGTAATAGCTAGAGTGAACTAACCTGATGAGACCAAAGCAAACTGTGAAGCAGAGAATTCTGCAGCCTATTCAAATGTCCATGTGCTGAAACCTCCTGGGATCAACTGCTCAATCATGTGCTGCGATCATTATGGGCGGCTGGCCTTGTGCCGTACAGCCCCTCTGGCCCCTCCGAAGTGCAGGCGACAGCAGGTGCTCAATTGAACTGAATAGCAAGTGCCAAACATGGAAACCAGATGCACTGTGATGCCCACGTCGGGGCTCTGAGCAGGAATGAGATGGAAAGCACTTAAAGCGAACTTGCACCTGCGGAGCCAGACCCGCTGTAGCTCTCTGCCTGTGTCAGGGCCCCATGTTCTTGCTTGCTGTGGAGTCAGTGACAGTGGTGTCCTGGGAGGGGTGAGGTGAGATCAGGCTGTGCCTCGGGCATCGAGCTGGGTTCTGAATCATGGGGGACGTTAATTCTTCACTTGCATCTGAACCAAGGTGGCTTTTAATTATTTAACCGATGTTGTATTTTTAATGAGAGCGTTTCCAAATATGTTAAGCGATTTGTATGAGGAGAGGGAGGCCTAAGGGTATCTTTAATGTCTGTCTATGACCAAACGGTTCCAATGTGTCCAATACTAATTTTTTAACACAATCAAATCAGTTGCTTGTGGCTGCAGTAGCAATAAAACACCCAATGTAGGTGGCGTCTTAGCTATGTAACCTGTGTTACACAGTGGGCTGGATTCTGATCTCCCATCTTCCAGTGTACAGGCGGAGCCATGCCAGTGGCATAACTGAGCTGCACTAGGGTAATCCTACCCAAGCTGAATTTACACTGGTATAAAGGGCGCGACAAGGTGCTAGGCAGTCAGGAATTGGGTCAACCCAACTTTTCCTAACTACCCTCCAGCGTAAATTTCTTGTTTCAACAAAGCCGTGCTCTGATCTGGTAAGGCAAGCCTTCCAGCTGAGTTCTCGTCCCTCTCTACGGGCCTGCTGGCTGCCGTGTGGTGTACAGGAGACTCGTGGGCCTGGAGCTGATTGCAGGGTGATGGGTACAGTGAGCTGGGTGATGGTGGCATTGTCTGTCTGTACATGTGTGTTATGTACTTCGCTCCCCCTCTATGGCTCAGGCAGTGATGTGTAACCAAGAGAAAAATAAACTGGGTCAGACGTACTGCTTGTGCAATCAGTGGCTCCAGCAGCTTTGCGTTCTTGTCGTATGCCCTAGCACGGGAAGAGGCACCCCAGGGACTCAAGGATGGGATCTGTTCTGCATTCCTTGAGCTCATTCTTCAGCCCATGTAAATCCATTGACTGGCTTTATCCCCCTTGTATACAAACTGGGAAAATTTAGGCATGGGTCTACAGGCAGGGAAATCTGCATAGGTGCAAACCTACACAGCTCTACCCCCAGCCGAAGCAAATGGCTAATACAGCCATGCTGCATCAGGCCAACACAGCTTTCTGCAGTGAGGCCCTGCGGTGCCAACCTGGTAGAACTTCACGGCTGCTTTGGATCCCCTGCAAACAACTGCACAAATCTTCAGGCTGCCCTTCGTGTGGCAGTGAGCCATGGCACCTGCCTGTGAAGCGACGTGTAGCAGCGCCTTTCCCCTCTGCCAAGCCTGTGAATTGCTTGCAATGGCTGCAAAGCTACAGCGAGGCAGTCAAGGAGCCATGCCTCTTGGCAGGTGGGAGGGATGGCAGGGGTGTGTGGAGGGGGAGGTATTTACTAGAGAGCTGGCTGCTTTGCCAGAAGGAATGATCAAAACGTGGGGGGAGGGGGGAAAGCTAGAGCTAGAATGAAGTTACACTGTGGCTATGGGGCACCCTCATTCTTTGTAGGATACACATGATCAGCTCTATAGCGTGAGAGCTTAAGAGTCCACCCTGCTTTCCCAGCTCTAACTAGTGCACTTTCCCCCATGCCATCCCTGGGCGAGGCCCACCCCTTCCAAAAGGGAACTTGGGGCAGGGAGAGTGGGCCCCTGGGCCCTTCCTTTAGGGGGAATTTGCAAAGGGTGCGGGTAGGTACACCTGCACTGATTGCAAGCTGCCGTGGTGGAGCTGACACTAGCTGCGCTCTGCTCCGCAGGGGCAAACGCATGCTGGCTCAGCCGGCCCTTAGGCCCCTCACTGAAGAGGCAGGACTTCACCAGCAAAAGGGGGAATTATGTTTGTACAGCTGGGCTGAGCTTCAGTGTAGACACGAAGTGGGGCTTAAATACTGCCTGAGCTTTGGGCTGGGCTCCTGCGCGGAGGGGGGAGGCGGGACACGGAGCCTCTTGTCACCCGCTGCTATGAGGGCCTCTTAGTTTTTCAGTGCATATACAGGAGGCACTGTAGTGGAATTACTCCTGCCCTTGCTGGATCTGTACAAACTGAGGGACGTGTGGATTCCTGGTCTGTAATGTTTAAAGGAGGGAAATTGGGGAGGGGGTGGGGGAGAGGAGGAAGGAAAATTCCTGCCTAGCTTGAATGTGGCGGCAGCTACATTAAATCCCAGTTTGAGAGTGATTTTTTTTTTTTTTTTTTTTTTTTTTAAGTTTTAAATCACAGCAACGAGCCCACTCCTTATAAATTCCCTGGCCTGGTGCCCTTGCTGTTCCAGTTGTGTCTAACCTACGTAGCCCCATGAGCCAAGATTTCACAGGGCTCTGCAGGCCAACCTGGCCCATCACGCGTCTGGTTTTGGCTCCCTCAAAGACGAGAAAAACAAAACGCTCCACTCCCCAGGGCCTCTTTTGGAAGCAACTTGCTGATGTCTGGGAAAGCTCCACCCTGCAGCCCGCGTGAGCTGCGCCAGCACGTGCGCTGGATGGGCTGGCAAGTACGACGCAGGCTGCTCACGTGGCAGCCAATTTTAAAATAAACCTGGCAGAGCTGCTTGTAGGTCAGCACTTCTGGTCTGTGGTGTTTCCTGCCAGGGTACAGCAAAGCTGGAGGCTCCGAAATGGGGCTGAGAAAACATGCTGGGTTTCCTGTTCACAAATTTTCAAAGTGGCAGCGTTGCTGTGCAGCCGCAAACGGGCTGGCTGTGTTTCACCCCAGAGGTGGCCGCATTGCAGCCCCGGGTAAAGCGCCTGATTTGTCAATTGTCTGACCTATACCACTGGGGAAGCTCATAGCCCTTTGCCTTCTCCTGGGCGTCTAGGATCGCTTTTGCAAAATGTCACCGACCCCACCCCTCCCCAGATCTGAGATGGGGGGAAACCGAGGCACACCATCAAACCATGTTAAAACAGTTCTGTGGCTGCCACGTTTTAACCCCCATTAGCAAAGATGGTGTTGAAAGCTGTCCATGCTGCAGCTTCCAGACTGTCACCACAGCACCAGCACAGGGGTGCCTTTCGGTGATTGGGTCAGGACGATGCCATTTAGCCGGGACGAAGGGTGCCCCATCTGTACCTTTGGCACTGGTTTGGCCAGGCTCCCTTTCCCCCATTGTTCTGTGCAGCAGCGACAGTGGGAAGGCATCATTCCACGGGGGTGTTCTCTGGGGCCTCTATCCCCCGCTAAGCCATGGGGCGTAGGGAGAAGAGTTTTCCACTAAGACAAAGGCTGTGTCTACTCCACAAAGATAAGTCAACTGATGTTAGGTCAACTGACAGCCGCCGTATTAATTACAGAGGTTGCTGATGTTCACATGAACCTCCTTGGATCAGGGGCACGTGTCCTCACTAGGAGCACTTCCACGGACCTAAGAGGGCTCTCAGCCCCACTGGTAGCTCCAGCCCAGCTGTCCCACAGGTTCCTGGGCTCCTGGCAGGCTGTCCCCCCCACTCCTCTCCTGGCGGCATCTCTCCCCATTCTCTGCCAGGACCAGGGCCCAGCCACTCAGCTCTCCAGCCAAGCGGGGGCAGCTGGGCTCTAGCTGTTCAGCTGTCTTGTCTTGCTGGCGCTGCTGGAGCCGTGAAATTGACACACATGACAGCCACCCGCAAGGCAGGCAGGGTCTACGCTGACACTGCGTCCCCCTCACTAAGCCGCCATGAGCCCCCCACCGGTCGCTGAGCTGGGTTTATGTTGTCTGCAGAGCAGGGACGTGACCTGGGCAGGAGGCGCATTTCAGCGCACCCGGCAGGGCCTATGGGCGCTCACACCCAGCTGACGCAGGGCTGCGTCGGGCGAAAGGGCGCCGCTCAGGGGCATGGGTTGTAATGTGGCTGATGAGAGGGGTGGGAGCTGGCCTTTTGGGCGAGTTTGTCTTTAATAATATGCAGCCTCCCCTTCCCTCCCCCCCCAGCCCCAGAGCTGGCACAGCTATTCGTGCTAAGCTAAGCTGCAATCCTAGCTCTCGCTGACGTGCTTCCTGGCCCAGCCTAACAGCCCTGGGTCCCCACCTGCCTTGCTCACCAGAGCTTCTGAACAGCCCTTTTGTCTCCTTCCCCTATCCGGGGCTTCGTGCCATGCCACAGGTTGCCCTTCTGTAAGGCACAGACCCCCGTCACACAGAGGACCAGCCGTCTGATTACACGCAAGCCTGGACAGACTCAGGAGGTCTGCAGTCAGGTCCCTGATCTGCTACAGCCTCCCTGGGTGTGATCCCCGGGCAAGTCACTTACTTGCTCTGTGTCACAGTTTCCCACTCATAAAATGGGGGTGAGATTATTATCTGCCTCAGAGAGTCTGCTCTTAAAACCATGCTGTGAAAATGCCCCTGCCTTACACAACCAATCGACTCCTCTGTGCAATCAGACTGAAAGGAACAAGCCACCATTGTTGCTGGGCTTGTCCGGCCTGCCTTTGAGGGGAGGCTGGCGTCTGTCTGGCCCCATTTGCCCTGCCAGGCTAGCCCGCTTACTCTTTGATGTGGGTGAAGTGCTGCGAGCGTCTCCGGGGAAGGTGTCAGAGCGGGCCAGGTGTGATAGTTGTACACACACATCCGGCTGCTCCCCACACAATCCACATGTGGGCGTGTCCCCGGACCAAGGGAGCGGATGTTTTAACTACTGGCCGTGCTTTGAGAGGAGCCAGGGGGGCTGCGGGGTCTCTGATTAGGACTTTTGTGGTATGGAGAGTCTAGGTCTGCGCCAGCAGCGAGATGGGGAGACTGGGGGGACCAACGGGCGGTTGGTTGTTGACTTTATTCAGAGCAGGACTGGGGCTATGACTGTGTCTTCCTGCATCCAGACACACGCCTCAGGATTTTCTGGGGCGCCTACTGCTTTCTGGGCCTGATCCTGCACCTCTGCCTCATCTGAGGAATGCCCTGGCTTTGTGGGTAGGAGAGGGTGAGCGAGGTCGCTAGGGGCTGTCCGGAGGGAGGCTACAGGACCTGCCCCTGCTAAGGTAGCATCCCTTTGGTTCATAGGTGACCACATCGACTCACATCTGTTCAGGGCTTGCTGGATTGGGCCCTGCGTTTGGGCAGCACCAAGCATCCTGGCTGCGGTCAACAAACCGTAACCCCCTTTGCCACTTCTCAGGTCTAGGGCCCATCCATCCAGCTACTAGCAAGCCCCAGCCCGAGTCTTCCCACTACCGCTGGGGAGCGGGCGAGGTGTCGCGATGGACTTAGGAAGGGTCTTTGCAATTGACAGCGCTCACCCAGCAACACAGGCAGTGCCGGTCGGGCTCACACCCACGGTCCGTCTCCTCTAGTGCCGCGTCTCTGATGGAGTCAGAGCCCTGCAGGGGGCAGGTTGAGGATAATGTGGGGAATGGCACAGAGACAGCTGTTTACATTCAAACAGCAGCTCTTCCCCCTATGGGCACAAGCAGAGTGGGGCATCCTGCCTCCCGAGAGCATGGGCCCAGGGGCTCTCATGTGTGCGGCTCTGCTGGGTGCAAATGGTGCCAGGTCAGGAGTGCCACGTGCTCTCGCTCTCCCACATGGCCCGTAGAAGTTGTGGAACCGAGTTGGTGCCAACTCTTTCTCAGCACTGAGTCACCCTGTGGCTGAATTCTTTTATCCCACTTGGCCCAGAAGGGAATGTTGGTCGATTTCACGCGGCTGGGCCCCGTGACTGCTCCACCCCCTTTGCTCACAACCACACCCCCACCGGGTAACAGGGCTGTGTGCTGTTTAAAATTACGAATCACATTCCTCGACAAGCCCATCCTCCACCCCACTCTCCCCCCTGAATTCTTTTACATGTGTTTGCACGGTCCGGTTACACTTCCCATGCAAAGACAATGACAAAATGGCTTTTTAAAAAACAGCTTTTTAAAAAACAATCCGCAGGGCTAGAATGTATGGAGGGGAGTGGGAAGCTGGGGTGAAGGCTTTAATTTTGCAAGATTCACTGGGGTGCTCCAGCTGTTTTGCTGGAATGGCCCAAAGCAGACCGAGCATGCTGATGAATCTAGTGTAAATGCTACTATTCTTAAATTAATGTCACTTTGTAATGCCCCTTAGACAACAGCTAAATGGAGGGGGGGGGAAATGGGGCTGTGCCTTTATTTTTTGCATCTGGATGGCATATAAAATATCCAGATTTAAAAAAAATGTTCATGTTGCTTTTTATTGATCTCACTTTAACTCAAGGCTCCATTTCCAAAGGGCTAATAAAGGACGAATAAGTGTTTCAGTGGATGGTGGCTCAATTGCTAACGGACCCTTTACTAAGCTCTATTATAACACCTTCTAATGATGTGCTTTATTAATTGAGTCCCATATGAGGTGCTCCATTATCTTGCCCAGCATTGATGTCACACTGACAGGCCTGACCCAGCCTGTTTAGCCTTTTTAAATATTGGCACAGCACCAGCTTTCTTCAAATCTGCTGGCACTTCCGTAGCGTTTCAGGAAGCAAGACCTATAGTGGGGTTAGGCTCAATTCTTTTATGCGTCTGTCGCAACCTTCATCTAGTTGTGTCCCAGACATTTGTCAGACCTCCCGAACACTCACTACACAAGCAGTCGCTGTACCTTAATTACATCAATTGTTACTGAAAAATTATCCAGTTTGTAAAAACTTGGTAAGTTTGAGTAATTTCCACTCCTTTCTGGGCTCTTGTGTCTCATATTGACATAGGACCTGCGTCCTCAAGTTCAGTTGCCTGCTATCACAGGGAACCCTGTTATATCATCCCATTTCATCCAGGAGCAAAAGAATGAATTAGTATATTGGATATTGACTGGTTTTATTGACTCTCATTAAGGTACAGATACTCAACGTGTTCTTTGCACTGCACAGAACCTACCAAAGAGCTAATGGAGGAATTCTATTAGCTTGGGCCAATAACAGCTTGTTATACAGTTACTAGGGCGGATGGATGAGTGCAGAGATGTACTCAGGGTCACAGCTGAGCAGGGTTCATTGTGGACACACGACCTCTAGTGGTTAGAGCTGAGGGCTGGGAGTCAGGAACTCCTGCTTTTATTCCTGACTCCCTGCAATCTTGGGCAAGGTGCTTCACCTGGGGTGCCTCAGTTTCCCCATCTGCAACATGAGGATAAAAAGGCTCTGAGGGTAACATGGTTCACTGATGACTACAGCGTGTTGGGAGAGCCTCAGATGGAAGGCAACAAGAGGTGACACCCTGGCAAAACTACCCAGGCTGAAATTCAGAGAAGGGTGTGCTTTGGCCAGCATAGCAGACAGCAGGAGACCTCGGGCATCTGGTCAGAAAGGGCCAGCTCTCCGCATCCTCAGCGGCTGGGTGCTTTACACAGACAGCAGGACTTTCTGGTCAGTTGTCTTAGAGCCAGCCCCGTCCTCGTCACCCGCCAGCAACAGCTTTACCTTCAGGGGTTGGATGGGGGCTCCCTCTGCCGCCGGGTTCAGCCGAGGCAGCCTGGCCGGCTACGCTGACAGCAGCGCGGTGGGGAGCTGGATCCGGGGCTGAATTCAGAGGGGAGCTGCGGCACGTTGCTGTGGGGCTGGAGCCAGCTGCACGTGTCAGTCCCTCGGACTCCTCGCCCCCGCCCCGAGGCCAGACTCTGCGCTGCTGGCCGCCCCCTTCTGTTGGTCCGAGCGCCCTGCCCGCCCAGGAGCCCAGTGCTAGGCGCTGTACGAGCGCACAACAGGGGTCGCGGCACGCACGGGGGCAGCGAGGCGCGGAGGCGGTAGGTGCGCGGCTGGGGGAACGGCGGGACAGGCGGCACTCGGCCCGCCCCACGGCTGCCCCACGGCCCGGGCAGAGCGCGGCCGGTCGTCCCCTGCCCCAGGCATCACCCGGGGGGGCGGCTCTGCTCGGGGCCCCGCCGCACCCCGGGCTTGCGAACCGCCCGGGCCCTGCCCCTGCGCTAACGGGGCCTGGAGCCGCCCGCACCCGCCCGTTCACACGGGGGTGGCGATACGGAGCGGCTCCAGGTGCGGCCTTAATCCGGTTTCACGCCGGATGAACTACCAGAGCCGGCCGGACTGAACCCGGAACATCCACTGGGGAAAGCGCGAGCCACGCCCACGATCCGCCCGCCCCGCCCCGCCCCCGCCCAGCCGTGGCCAATCCCCGCAAGGTATCGCCCCGCCCCCTCCTAGCCATGACCAATCCGCCCCGCCCCTCCCAGCCGTGGCCAATCCCCGCCGCGCCCCGCCCCGCCCAGCCGTGGCCAATCCCCGCAGGGCCCCGCCCCGCCGCTCTCCTCACCCGCCGGAGAGCGCGGCGCCGCCCCGGCCTACGTTTCCCAGCATGCCCCGCGGCGGGTCTCCCGCCCGTGGCGCGCGGCGGCAGCGCTGAGGCGGCCGCGGCGAGCGCTCCGCGGGCTCGGCGCCATGGTCCACGCCTTCCTCATCCACACGCTGCGGCCCCGGCCCGGCGGCGAGGCCGGGCCCTGCCGGGTGCTGTACTCCCGGGCCCTGGGCTGCGAGGGGCCGGGCCGGGCGCCGCGGGGGGCCGGGCCCGGCGCTCTGGAGAAGGAGCGGCTGGGCAGGAAGGAGCGGATGCTGGCCGTGGCCAGGTACACGGCCCCCCCCGTGCGCTGCCGGCCCGGCCCGGCCCGTGGGGGTGCCCGGTTCTGATGTTACCGCTGCCTGCGCCTCCACGGCCCGCCCCGGCCCCGGCCCGGGCGCCTCGGCTCGGAGCCGCTCGCCCCGCTCGCCCCGCGGACGGTGAGGGGCTGGGGCTGCTCGGCCGGGAGAGGGGGCGGCGGGGGGCACGACACGCCCTGCGATCGCGGGGGGTGGGTGGGGACAGGCCACGGACTCCCCACCGCCTAGGGGCCGGGCCGGGCCGGCCGTGACACCGCCGCAGCAGGGTTACGGGGCCGGCAGGCAGCGCCGCGCACCGACCTGTGGGGCCAGTGGCCGGGGGCGCCGTGACGGCCCCAAGTATAAGCGGGTTCAAATCAGACTCCGCTGGGGGCCATCCGTGGGCACTGGCGCGATGGAAGGGGCACGGCCCGTGCGCCGGGCGCGGATGACAGAGGGTGGATCGCTCCGTGCTTGCCCTGTTCTCTGCCTGCCCTCTAAGCACCTGGCATTGCCGCTGTGGGAAGACAGGACACGGGGGTAGATGGACCGCTGGGCTGACCCAGTCAGGCCGTTCTTGTGTCTTAGAGCCCTGGCTCCAGCCTGAGTCTGAATGTCTGAGCTATATTTTTAGCCCCGTAGCGTAAGTCCTGTGAGCACAAGTCAGTTGATCCGGCCCCTGAGACTTCCTGCCATGTTTTTTTTTGGGTAGGGGAGATGTACCCTTTGACTTCAGCGCAGGGCGTGCCTGTGACCCTTATCCCCCGCTGGGAAGAGCAGCGAATGTGAATGTTCCAGGGAGCGCTTTATAACATGAAATTCCCCAGCTGTTCTTTTAACTTCATCCCAGAGGGAAAGGCATGTTAGGTTCCCGCCAGCCCACCCACGGCCCAGAGCAGGCTTGTTCTGCAAGGCTTTGTGTAGTCTGGTTGTAAGCTTCCCAAGTGATGGGGCTCCCGTCCATTCCCTGCGGGGATGAATCTGAAGCCTGTGCCACCTTGCTGTCAGGAAGGCCTTCCAGGAATGTACAGGCTACATTTTATTTTCTTAATCCCATCCCCTTATAAAATGATTCTCTCTCTGCCTTTCTCAGGCAGGTGGATTCAGCATGTAAACTGCTGCACCAGGCCACAGGGCGCCCCGCCTCTGACTTCCTCATCCAGCTGCCTGACGAGCCCATTTCACTCCAGGATGCCCCATCTGGGGTGTTCCGCCTCCCTCCCGGGAATCCCTTCTGTGAGAACAAGACAGTGCTCTGGCTGGGTGTCCTGTCTCTGGGCTTCGCTCTGGTGTGCGACCCACATGAGAACCTGATGCTGGCCGAGAACACCCTGCGGCTGATTGTAAAGTACCTCCTGGAGCATCTGAAGCTGCTGAGCCAGGGCAGCGACGTGGTCCTCAAGGCAGACAAGACCGAGATCATCTTAAGCAAGTTCCTGCCCCATGGGCAATTGCTGTTCCTCAATGATCAGTTCATCCAGGGACTAGAAAAGGAGCTGAGCGCCTGTTTGTCCAAGTAGAGAGTTCTTATTGAAGAGCCATTGGCTCCTTTGCTGAGCAAACCCTCTCCATGGGTCATTTGGCAGGTAGCATGAACCTTGCAGGGTGCACTGGAGTTTAAAGGAGACACAGCAAGGTTTGGAGCTAGTCGTTTTTTATCATCATTGATCTGGCCATGCAGCACGTTCATATGGCTGCATCCCCACAATGGACCGGCCAGAATCTCCTGCCTACAGCTGAGGCGGTGGCAGCAGCTAGAGGAAGCGGTAGATGTGTGCACAGTGGGGCTTGAGAGGGACCGCATGGGTCACCCACGCGCTTGAAGCGATTGCTCAGTTTCTACTCTCAATAAACTAGGCTCGGCTGCAAGAAACCTGCCTGTCATCCACCGCACCAGCGTGTCCTGTTCCCTTCTCAGTGTAAGTTTAGGGCTGGGGAAAGAAGCTGGCCTCTGGGACCTGTGGAGAGTGCAGGGAGCCCCACCCTCAGGAACAATCCCCACCTCCTCCCAAGGGGAAAGGGCCACACAGAGGGCAGTGGGGGATGTCTTGGAGCAAATAAAAAGAAAAGCAGGGCTAGGAGTGAGGTCCTGGGGTCCAGCCAAGATGGGATGTCTGGCAGAGAACCCCAGACAAGGCTAACTGCTTAGAGAGGATGGGGAGGGAGCAATTGATGCTGCCCAGAGGAGTTCTGGTTCAACCGAGGCTCAGAAAAAGGCTCGTCCATCTTGGACAGATGGGGGGCCATCTTGGCCCAGCACTAGGAAGTGGTGGATGAGGAGGCCTCTAGCCTTAGTGAAGCTGCCGATGTGGGGTGTAGAAGGTGCAGGGAAAAGGGTGGCAGGAGGCTGGGGTACTGCAGGTGGGCAATGGGGTCTGCCTCTCGTCACCAGGGGCTGGTGGTGGAAGACCTGGTGAACTTGTGAGCATTGTGCCTGCCCCCACGGCTCAGAGGAGGGGCCAGGGGGCCAGAGGTTTCCATTTATCCAGAGAGCAGACACAGCTCAGTCAGGCCAGCTCTCCCCATTGGGCGTCAGCCCGGACCGAGTGGGACCAACGTCAGGGCTGAGATGGGAGTTCAATCTCCATGGCCCATCCCATCCTCTCAGCTCAGACTCGTGACAAGAGGACCAAGCCAGGCCAGCTATGGTGCTGCTTTTGGGCTATTGACATTGCCCCTGGCATCAGCCTGGGCCAACCAATCCATCTCAGTAAGCCACAAAGAGCTGTTGGTTGCTCATGGCTTCTGGCCTGGCTTGGGTTTGAACCAGAGTCCCAGGGCCAGAATCTCCATATCGATTTCTCAGTTCCCTGAGCTAACCACTCCCTTGCACCCACGTTCATGGCAGGTCAGATTTGTGCTCTCCAGACACTGACAGGGTCCTCCTCAGTGTCACTCTGGCTGCATTTACAGCAATCCTTTTAGTGTGTCATGTCACCCAACTCAGAGAATTTCGCCCAGCTGGGACCATGGAGCTCTAGCAGTGCTTGAGCAACAGTCACAGACTTCCCCCAAATGGCCCATGTAAGCCAAGCCCTTTGAAGCCTGCTGAGCAGGAGACGATCACTTTACAGTGATGCTACTGAGCCCTGCATGGGTCCATTCAAACATTCACTGGACTGTGCTGCTTAGGTTTTGGACTCATTGTGCGCCCATCATGTTGCAGAATGTGGTGGGAGAGGCACCAGGCAGTACCCTGGCCCATCATTGTGAGTGAAAACTCAAACTACAGCTTCCCATGACTCCTTCAAACAGAGCGTGCTGCCCAAATGTCCCCCTTTATATGGGAACCCCAGTGATTACCCCATCCAGACGACATCAGGGTGCGAGATAATTCTGTGGCAGACGGTGTTGAGAACGTTTTGATAGCAGCGTTTATCTGAGGGGCTTCATGCACTCAACAGATGATTGAATGAAGACTTGAAGGTAGCTAGTATCACAGAGAAACAAGTGTAGAGGGTTTGTGCCTGGCTGAAAGTCCCCTGGGAAAGGCTTGATCCTGCAGACTTTACTCACCTGAGTAGTCCCTTTGTCTTTGATCAGACTGCCCAAGTGATTGCGAGTGGTAGGATTAAACCGGCACAGTGCCCAGGTCTCTGGGATGCACAAAGCCGCCTTCTCAGCTGCAAAGCAAAGTCTTTGAAAGGTTTAGTTGTGGCTTTGAAATCCGGTCCTGACCTGGCAGCTTCTGGGCTGTGTGCTCCTCATCTTTGGCCAGGAGCCAGCACGCACAATCCGCTCTCATAGACTTTAAGCTCAGAAGGGACCACTATGCTCATCTAGTCTGACCTCCTGCACAACACAGGACACAGAACTTCACCCACCCACTCCTGAAATTAACCTCTAACCTATGACTGAGTTACTGATGTCCTCAAATAATGGGTTATAGACTTCAAGGTACAGAGAATCCACCAGCAAGTGACCCACGCCCCATGCTGCAGAGGAAGGCAAAAAAACCCATTCTGTAAGGGGCCCACACTTTCTCTAAACCTCCTCTTGTTGATAACATACCTGTAGAAACCTTCTTGTTCCCCTTCACATCCCTTGCTAGCTGCAACTCCAATTGCGTGTTGGCCTTCCTGATTTCATTCCTGCATGTTTGAGCAGTATTTTTATAATCCTCCCTAGTCATCTGACCAAACTTCCACTTCTTGTAAGCTTCCTTTTTGTGTTTAAACTCACCAATGACTTCATTGTTAAGCCAAGCTGGGCACCTACCACATTTGCTATTCTTTCTGCACATCGGGATGGTTTGTTCCTGTGCCCTCAATCAGGTTTCCTTAAAATACAGCCAGCTCTCTTGGATTCCTTTCCCCCTCATATTAGCCTCCCAGGGGATCCTGCCCATCAGCTCCCTGAGGGAATCAAAGTCTACTTTTCTGAAGTCCATGGTCCGTATCCTGCTGTTCTCCTGTCTTCCTTTTGTCAGGATCCTGAACTCAACCATCTCATGGTCACTGCTGCCTAGGTTGTCACCCACTTCTACTTCCCCTACCAAATCTTCCCTGTTCGTGAGCAGCAGGTCGAGAGGAGCACGGTCCCTAGATGGTTGCTCCAGCACTTGCACCAGGAAATTATCCGCAATCCTCTCCAAAAACTTCCTGGATTGTTTGTGCTCTGCTGTATTGCTTTTCCAGCTGATGTCAGGGTGATTGAAGTCCCCCATGAGAATCGGGTCCTGTGAACTGGAAACTTTCCCTAGTTGACTGAAGAAAACCTCATCTACCTCATCTTTCTGGTCTGGTGGTCTATAACAGATACCCACCACAACATCACCCTTATTGTTCTTGCTTCTAGGCTTAATCCAGAGACTCTCAACTGGCATATCTCCAGTTTCACAGTGGAACTCAGAGCAATCCTAGTGCTCTCTTACATACAGTGCAACTCCTCTACCCTTTCTCCCCTGCCTGTCCTTCCTGAACAGTTTATACTCATCCATGACAGTGCTCCAGTCATGTGAGTTACCCCACCAAGTCTCGGTTATTTCAATCATGTCATAGTTTCTTGTCTGTGCCAGGACTTCAAATTCCTCCTGCTTGTTTCCCAGGCTTCTTGCGTTTGTGTACAGGCACTTGAGATAACTAGCCGAGTGCCCGACTTTCTCAGTACGAACCTGGAGACCTCCCATGTTGCACCCTCCTCCTTCTGCTTCCTCGTGGTGTCCCACTTCCCCATTTACCTCTGGGCTTAGGTTCCTGGCCCCCATCGAACCTAGTTTAAAGCCCTATCATGAGGTTAGCTAGCCTTTCTGGGACAGCTGAATAACATCCCTGCTAGGCAACCAATAAGCCCAGCTGCTCTTCCTGGAAACAGCTGGAGTAGCCGCAGCACCTGGCTGGCTGCTGGCTCTGCACCCTGCTTATCGTCCTGGCCCCCACAGCAGAGAAATGGCTGCTCAAGGCATATCATGCCCTCAGCCGTGTTTGCTCTTGTTCCAGGCCCTGCTCCCCTTCAGCTTCAGACTTCTGGCTTTTATCCCCATCTCTGCCTCTGCCTTACTGCACTGCTTGCCCTTTCTCCCCTTCTGGTCCTGATCCTAGGCTCTGCCTCTGCCTTAGGGTTTGGTATGCCCGCCTCCCCTCTCTTCTCCAGCTCTGGCATTTGGCATCTGACCCCTTGAATCATTTCCTGGATGTTGCCCACACTGTACTCAGCGTTAGCCCGTAAGCCGAGCTCTCACTTTGAGCACTAGGCCTGACGGCACATGGGGCAGCTGGCCACAGGCCTGCTCTCACCACTAAACCACATGTCCTGTCAGCTGTGTGTAATGAGTACAAAGAGTCTCTGTAATGGGAGGTTTTCTCCAAGGAACTGGCAAGGCATCACTTCCCATTTCTGTCAGTGGGAAGCACTAACCCCGTAGTTTGATAAAAGGACCAGGGGCTGGTTATCTGGGTCTTGCCTCTGCGGGAAGGCAGAAGAAGGGCAAGGGATAACATCCATGAGAACATGGCGATATCAGAAAATGCTCCCCTGCCCAGAGATAAGCACAAGGGGCTGCATCAAGCCCTAGATTCCAGCTGGCCTTTTCTTGGCTTTGTGTTTTCTGCGCGGACCTTCTGGGCAGTGATCGCTTGTTCCAGTGACCACCTCCCGTCAGCTCAGCCCCTGGCGCTGGCTATACGGCACCACGGGCAGTGGGTGACAGTGCTCGGTCTTTCCTTCCCAGTGCCACCAGGCCTGGCCTCAGCCATCGGTGAAGTAGGCAATTGCCTAGGGCGACAAAAGGGAAAGGGTGGCATATTCTCCCTGCTGGGCTACAGCCGCCTGCTGCCTGCCCATTCCCGGCGTGGAGCCAGGAGCCCTGCATCTGCTGCCAGTGTCCAGGGAAGCGGGTGGCAGCGGGGTGGCAGCCTTTGTTCCAGCTGGTAGTGAGCTCCAGCTGCCCCTGGCTTTCTTGTCAATTTCACCACTGGAGCAGAACCATGAAATTGACAAGAATGTAAGGGCAGCACAGTTGCATGGGCTGCCCCAAAAAAAACATTCAGGCTCCCTGTCCCCAGCCCGCTGCCACTATCAGCCCCTCTGAGGAGATCACCAGGACTGAATCTTCATATCCCTGAGCTTCCTCTCATCTCCCTGTTTCACAGTGACCCCTTCTTTCCTCACCCTCTGCTCTTTCCCTGTCTGAGCACATGCTTCTAACTGGTGAGCAGGGGCTGGAAGACACTAGCTGTGTTAGCAGAGAAGGGTTTTCCACTGGGCTTGGAAAGAGCTCAAGGGAATCCGTTCCTCCAAGGACAAGGAACATCTGGAGCTGAAGCCTCTGAGATAAGTACAAGGCTGTTTTCCTAAAGGTCCCAGCAGAAGGGGCTCCTCTCAGTGCTTTTGTTGTGCAGGTATTAGCTGGATAAGGGCCTCCTTGTCAGCTTGTTTATCCCCTTTGATTTCAGTGCCATCCTGAAGCCATGTGCTGGCAGTTCTGGTTTTGAACATGTGGAAGAAGCCCAGGATGGTCCAAGAGAGTGGCACAGAGGTGGAGGGTGTGGGTGAGGATGTTGGGTTCAGTAGACCACTGCAGCCAAGCGCCAAGCACAGCGATGCTCTCTACAGTGACCTAGGAAAAAACAAGGCAAACGAGTAGTCTGCCATGTGCGACAGAGAGGCACCTTCCAGAATCTGTTTCAGTAAAGGCTGAGAACTGGAAACTCGGTACACTAGTGAGAGGCAGCATCACTCTTTGGTTAGAGTGAGAGGAAACCACCTCTGCAATGTAAGGGGATTATCGGGGCATTTGAGTGTTGTCTGCTGGTTCCAGTAACCACACCCCACAAGGGAGCAGTGCTAGCTAATAACTGAGGCCCAGATCAGACAGGGAGGGGGTGTGCCAGGCTGAGACCTTCAGGGAGAAGAGAATTCAACTGCCTTGTGTCTCCAAGCAGCCTTTCACCTTGGGGAGACCAAATCCAGGCCCCACAGAGCACACTTACTTCTGTCCACACAGAGATCCTGGCTCAAATGCAGATCTAGTGTTCTCTGTTTAATGTGCAGGGCAGACACAATCTTCTGGCTTTGCCCTGTGATTTACCCCTGGGTTCTCCTGCTGTGAGGAGCCCAGCATCCTGCGGAAGGGTTATGAGACAGGGGTACCCTAGAAAGACCCCTTCTGTTCACACTGCTGATGTCAGCTCCATTTTTTTCGTACCACAAATAATTTTTCCCTTATTTCACTTCCTCATTCTTTGGATTTTTCCTAAGTAGTTTCAGGTTCCTTTTTCTCATTTAAAAATACTCCATTGCGTAAGGGTCTCACAAGCCCTAAACATCCTTCTCAAGAAATACTTATGCATCCTGTTCCTAGATTTCTGTCACAGGAAGCCTTCCTGGCACTGGAGTCACTCCTGATTTAGGGAGGTTAGTTTTTCAAGATCTGAGTTCAGGTCAGTTCTGATCTTATTTGGCTTGATTCAGCCGTTGCTGTTAACCACAGTCACGGAATAGAGGGTGGAGCACTGATTATATTTAGGGGATGGAGTTTCCTCGCTCAGTGGCATTTGAGCTGTAACTTTCCATGGATACATTTTCTTTTCTCCTTCAAGGAAATACTTCCAAGACATGGATTCCTTGGCGATACAGAACCAGGGGCATTGTCATCGCGGTCCTAGTATTCCTGATGCTGGTCCTGGCCATCTCCTTCCTTCCTGTGACACTTCTCTGTAAGATCAACAGCCGTGCCAAGGCTGACATTTGCCAACTTCAATACAGGTCAGCTGGATCCATTGAGGAGGGGCCATCTCTACTTTTCAGCAGAATATTGACCGTGATTCCGGTCTGTCCCTCCAAATAAATCTTCCGCTCCAGGGCGTTTGAAGGGAGTTGTAAGGTCTTGCCCTACTGGTTTGATATTTAGGACAAACTGTCTAACTCTAACGATGGCCCAGCACTGGCTCCAGTCACCTAGGAAGGTTGTGGAATCCCCCTGGCTGAAGGTTTTTAAGGACAGGAGAGACACCTGTCAGGGCTGGTCTAGATGTATGTAGTCCTGCCAGAGGCTCATCTTAGTGACTTTAGATCATGTGTGGCAGCCCAACTTGCTCGACCTGCGCTCTGAGGGTCATGCTGGATCCATTCCTGACCATGGATCACCAGCATGAAACTCAGCCCCAGATGTCCTCATTCCTAGCTGTGCAGCTGGGAGCAGCCATGTTAGATCTGATATAGGGCACACCTCCCAGTTCACACAACACTGCCCCATGCTAGGGAGTGTCTCTAAATCCTAGTGTCCTACAAGCATCTCTCTACATTAGGGATAACAGAAACCTGGTGGAATAGTAGTCACGACCCAAGTACAGATACTGAAAGATATGTGCTGTGCAGGAAAGACAGAAATAAAAGTAAAGATGGTGCAGTAGCATTGTATGTTAACGATGAGGTAGGTAGATTGACTGTAAAGAAATTAGAAGTGATGGAATGAGTAGCACAGAGTCTGTTTGGGGAAGAAAGCTATCAGAGCCTCCTGGGAATTGTGTGATTATGGGAGATTTTGATTTCCTAGCTATAGATCAGAGGACAAGTGCTAATAGTGGTAAGGCCTAGACTTTCCTGGATGTGACAGCTGACAGATTTCTTCACCAGATAGTCACCAAACCCGCAGGAGGAGATGCCATTTTAGATTTGGTATTGGTGAGTAGTGAGGACCTCCAGAGAGGAACTGGTTGTAGGGGACAACCTTGATTCAAGTGATCATGAGCTAATTCAGTTTAAACTAAATGGAAGGATAAACAAAAATAGGTCTTCAGCTCGGGTCCTTGATTTCAAAAGGGCAACCTTAAAAAAAAAATTCAGGGAATGAGTATGGGGAAGTGGCTTGGGCCGAAGAACTTAAGGATCTGAATGTGGAGGAGTCTGGGAATTACTTCAAGTCCAAGTTGCTGAAGCTATCTGAAGCCTGCATCCCAAGCAAGGGGAAAAACTCATGGGAAGAGCTGCAGACCACACTGAATGAGCAAGTATCTCAGGAGAATAAGAGAAAGCAGAAAGCCTAGAAGGAGTAGGAGTTGGAAAGTTCAGCAAGGAAAGCTCCCTCTTGGAGGTTAGAGAATGCAGGGAAAAAGTGAACACTGCCAAAAGCCAAGCAAAGGAAATTAAAACACTAGTAGATGGTTCTATAATCATATAAATAAAAAGAGACCTGTCAAACCCGGAGGATGTGTGGGAGATTAAAGATAATCTAGGCTTGCTGAATGCCTAAGTGAAAACTTTGCCTTGCTTTTTAATAAAGGGAGTGAAGAGCTTAGGATAGTGAATGTAAGAACAGCCGTACAGGGTCAGATCAATGGTCCATCGAGCCCAGTGTCCTGTCTCCCAAGAGTGGCCGGTGCCAGGTGCTTCAAAGGGAATGAACAGAGCAGGTAATCATTGAGTGATCCCTCCCATCAGCTAGCGGGTGCCCTGCTTCTGCTGGGGCTGAGGATAAGCAGAGGCTCCAAGGCAGTGCCTTGCACCAGCCCTGAGCTCTCTTTCATTAAAAACCCCCAATGGCCGCATACGGGCCCACGCCGTGGTGATCCATGCCACGTTAAATTACAACCTAGATCTCGTTAACCTAATGGGAGCACCCCGGTATCGGCTCTTGTTAGAAGCTCCAAGCCAGCCAGGTTAACAGGCAAAAAGTGATTCTGGCATTTCAGCGTATGGGGTGTTCCTTTCAGAACCGGCACTGAGCCAGCGCCCCCTGTGTGGTGCGGGGTGAATCGGGGGGGGAGGGGGGGGAACACTGACATGTGAAAGGCCTGGGATTTTGACCATTTATGATCATCAAAAATGGTTGATACTGAATCTGTTTCACCTTGAACAACTTCATTGCCCCTTCCCCTGCCAGTCCAGCTGAAGAGTGAGTCTTCCCTTTCCCATTAGAGCCATGCTGCTCTGCGCTGGGACCAGCTGCCATGCGCCAGCCCAGATGCAGCTGCGTTTTAGTGCTGACAGAGTGACCCTGTGATATCTGCTTTTAGCAGCACTCTTTGGGATCCTTCATGTGGCCACTGCAGTTATGTATGGTGCTTCTGGAGAATCAGGATGCAGAAATTCCCTGGGCTTGGGGCAGCTGAAAGGCAGGAGAAACGCAGCCCTAGAAAACCTGAGCTTCCTGCGTGTGTCCCTGTGTCTTTAGCCTATGCTTCTGACCTCTGTCTTTGCTCCTCGGTGACATCCTGACAAAGCTCTCCAAGCGCTGGAAGTTTTACAGTGGGAACCTCTATTACTTTTCACAAGGAAGTAAGTCGTGGGAAGAGGCTGAGCTGTTCTGTGTGTCCCAGGACTCTCACCTGACCTCCGTCTCCTCCTGGGCAGAAGAGGTGCGTGCAGTAACCTCCTAAGGGCTTGAGTACTAAAAGTATGTCTTCACTGATGGTGGCAAATTCGCTGGTGTCAGAAAGATTTCTCGGGATCAACTGAGCGGAAGTGAAGCCCCGCTCAATCGATCCGGGAATCGACTTAATAAATCCACCCCTCAGAAAAGAGTGACACTGTGTGGACGGGAATGCATTTCTCGTTGGCGCAGCGTCATGGAGACAGCACACAGAACAGACTTTAGGAAGTTGACGGAAGATACGCAAGCTACTCTACGCCAAATTTGCTGGTAAGTGTAGGCCAGGCCTGATTCCTTGCCTTATTTAATAGCAGGAGGAGGTGGCGGGTGCAGGCAAGGTTGCATGCCAGCTACGTGCTTGCTGGCAAACTATTGGGGAGGATGCCATGCCTTGGAACCTGATTTGAACCTCAAGAGAGCCAGTCGTCACTGTTAAAAGCAGAGATGGGGCTGAGTAAAAGTGTCCGGATCTCGACTTCCCAGAGTCTGGGTTGCAGGGGGAGGGAGGTTTAGGGGTAAGGCTCATTTCTGGTTGGCTCTACTTCCAGTGTCGCATTACCTGCAAACCCAGTGACCTTTCCCAGTAAGGATCTGCTTTGAGCTCTCTCCCCAGTCTGAGGGTTCAATCCTGAGCTCCGACTGGCCAATCTAGAAGCCTGTAGCTAGAAGATTTGTGTGCAATGGGCTATGCGCTGCTCAAAGAATCCTCTCTCCCACCCACATGCCCACAACAGAAAATCCCATCCTCCAGCAGTGTTAGACTTTGCACCCAGTTATCTCCTCCTTGCTTTGCCTCCTCCAAGGTCAGAGCCGTGCTTTGAACTCGGAGATCAGTTCTTGGCTCATCCTGGCTTTGAGGAGGCTATGGTGGGTGAGTGTTCGGACGTAGGTAGCTATTGTAGCTCCATCAGATACAGATGTAGATGCAGACACAGAGATGCTCCATGACTCCTTTAGGGTCTCTTACCTATTCGCAGTCAATGTTTGCAGTAAGATCTCATGTCTCCCGCTGCCCAGTGCCCTGCTCAAGCCCCTAGATGCCCTTCGCTCTCACGCAAAATCTGTCAGCTCAGGCAGCTGCGGCTGCATCGTGCAGCCTCTCTGGGATGACCTGTGCAAGCTGGAAACTGTGTTGTGCAGGAGTTCCTCTTCACCGAGACCAAGGGAGCAAACCACTGGATTGGGCTCACCGACCAGGGGACAGAGGGCACCTGGCACTGGGTGGATGGCACAGAATACAGAGAAGAAGCAAACGTGGGGTGAGTAAAGCTTGAGACGAGTGATTATTTATGACAAATTTGGGTGCCAGCTCTTCCAGGCAGCATCTGTATGGTCCCATGCGTCTATTGCAGCACCCAGTGCAATAGGCCCCGATCCTGAGTGAGGGCCAGGGGCACTGCCGCAATAGAAACGAATTTGTGGATTTGTAAGCAGGCCTGTGGATCAACTGAGCTTTGACGTGGCAGGTCCCAGTACCTAAGAAAGCTGCCTTAAATTCTAAGTTACAGAGCATATTTTCCAGCCACCTGCTTATGGGGAGCCCTGTGCACCAGAGGGGGCTGCGTGGGTCCTGCATTGCAGGTGGAGCCTCCAGCAGGAATCCTGGATGACCCAACCAGAATTCCTCCTAGTGGCTCCCAGGGCTCAAAGGGCTAGCTCCACCAGCCTTGGGGAGAATGCAGTGAGTGCTCCCTGCCAGCTACCAACCTGGAGGTGTTAGCAAGGAGCAAGGACTGCATTCCCCAAGGAGCTTCCGGCCAGCTCCCGCTCCCAGAGCAGAGCCTGGGGGAAGAACATTGTGCCCTCCACTTGCAGGGGCTTGCTATGGGGTGGAGCCAGAGCAGCAGCTGCACTGAGGCAGGATTTAGCTGGATCTGGGGCTGGAGCCATCTGGAGCTGAGTGTGGTGAGCAGCTGGGGGGGACCCTGCTACAGAGAGGGAGGCCACAAGGGGAAGAGGAGACAGGGCGACTGATGAGCTGTGCCAGGAGCAGACAAGAGTCCTCACCCCAGTGCTTGGAGAATGCGGGCATCAATCTTCCTAACGCTCACCTGCCCAGCTCATGTGGGGTCATGTCCATCCCTCCCCTCTCCCCCCCAGATTTTTGCCAGGGTTTGCCAGCCCCCTCAGTCCCTTGGTGCAACTGCCCCTCCCACGCAGCAGCTGCTGGAGTCAGCAAGCTGTGCCCATGAGAAGAGGCTGGGGCAACAGTTGGTAGCTGCCGGGAGGACCGCTGGTTTCCTGGAAGAGAGACCGAGTGTAATTTGGGGGGTGGGGGGAGGGGGGGCTGCCATTGTGTCCCCACCCCCATGAAGCCCTACCTTGGCCACCTTGACAGCGCCAAGGAAAGACTCACCTACCTGCTCAGCAGGTTCAGAATGACAGTTGAATGCGTTCTGATTAGATTGAAGGCATGCTGGTGCTGCTTACTCACTAGATTGGGTTTCAGCTACAAAACCATCTCAATGGTTGTAACTGCACGTTACATGCTGCACGATATCTGTGGCATGAAAGGGGAAAACTGCCTCCAGGGTGAAGGTGCGAAGTTGACTAGCTGTCTGCTGAATTTAAACAGCCAGACACAAGGGCTATTAGAAGTGCCAACCGTGGAGCTGTGCCGCTGAGGGAGGCTTCCCAGGAGCATTT
The DNA here is from genome assembly GCA_007922155.1 of Mesoclemmys tuberculata. Classification (NCBI taxonomy): domain Eukaryota; kingdom Metazoa; phylum Chordata; order Testudines; family Chelidae; genus Mesoclemmys; species Mesoclemmys tuberculata. The sequence continues at coordinate 1,923,079 of ML675627.1, read as the reverse complement.
TAGCAGTTAGCAAGAGTAGAGTTCTTTGTTGCTTTCATGAAATAGTCTCTGCCTTGTGTACTTTAACATATGCATTGCTGTGAATTTTGTCTTGCTTGGTGTACATTAAGAAATACAGTTGGGTCTTTGCCTCCTGCTACGCATTCTGCAGTGCTTGGGGTGAACTAATAAAGATACTCCGTGTTTACAGAAATAAAACTTTATTGTGTGCAAATCAGCAGTTCACAAAACTGAAGTGCAAACAAACACATGCAAGGTTACAGTTTACAATCTCAAGTGACAACAGAAATAAACAGAAAGCGTTTATTTCCATGTATGTAAATGGTAGCTCAGTGGAGTCCAACATGTCTACACACCCACCCACCGACTTGTGGTCTGAGGGAAAAGAAAAACAAACAAAAATCATTTTAAGGAATGATAAATGTACACACGTACCCAAGCTCCCTTCCCCCTCACCTGGTGGGACTGGCTGGACTCTGTGGAGTTGCAAACAGGTCCTGACTCATGGCATGGGTGGAGTCTCCTGCAGCTTCTTCCCACTTCCCCCCTGTTCACACCAAGATCTTCATCTCAGGCCCCTCTGAGGTATCCACAGAGTTCTGCAGGGTGCAGGTAGGGTGTGATGGGATCCCTGTGGTACAACCTAGAACGATGGGACTGCTGTGCCCCCTTAACTCTCCAGCCTGGGTGGTCTCTCACAAGGCTTTGCCTGGGACAAGTAGTGAACCCCTCCAGGCACAGTTATCGCTTAGCCACCAGCATGCAGAAGCACACCCAGCTAAGTTGCTTGAAGGCTCCCCAAACCTCCCATGTACCGTACACAGGGAAAAGCCAGCAAATCTCACCAGCTTTGCACCCCAGGAATATACTGTCTTGCACTGTTCAAGACTTTCTCTTGAGCAATGCAAGTTTATGAATTAGTTTACCACTTCATTAAAGGAAAGTGGACGTGTATCAGCCTTTGTAAACGGAGCAGATTTCCCAAGAACTTCAGACAAACTCACTGATAAGGATCAAACATTAAAATAAGTTTATTGACTTTAGAAAGATAGATTATAAGTGATTATAAGTGGGAGGCATAAAAGGTCAGAGATAGTTACCAAAGAAAATAAAAAGCACACAGTCTAAATCCTAAATCTTATTAGACTAAGTGGTATTGGGCTCAGGCAGTTTTTCTCACCCCACTGGATGTTGCAGGTAGGTAAATGTCTTTAATATGCAGGCTTTCCCGTTAAACCTGGGACCAGTCTCCTCAATTCAAGTCTTTGTCTTCCTAGTGGACTTGTCTTCAGCGTGGGTGGGGGAGGAGAGGGGTCAAAGCATGATGCCACTATCCCCTATTTTATATCCTTAGTACATATGCGTGGAAAACACTAGCTCAGACAAATGCTGGTGGGCCTTGCTGTGTCCCAGAGTTGAGTAATCCCCCTGATGTGGTCTTGTGCAACTGAGTTGTAGAGTTGAGCAATCCCCATCATGTGGTGCTTGCGCAACTCTCTTACGGAATTGTAAAATCTCTTGTTTACAACACCCCTGCTAATTAATAGTCATTTAACGCGTGCCTGAGCGTTGCTCATCTCTCTTGTTATTGTCACTGGAGAACTAGCCGTGGGCAGCTCCCAAACTCACAACAGATTTCAGTAACAACCATACAATAAAATCTCATAATTTCATACACATTAACAAGATACATATTTTGACAGAACAATGGATTTCAACAGATCATGACTTTTCCTATGATATCTTACTTGGCCTGCTTTGTAAGTCATCCATCTGCCATCCGGACTGGGAAACTAGAGAAGGGTGCTGCTTGCCTGGAGCTAGGATTCAGGATGTGATGAAGAGACTGCTGAGACTCATCAAGCCCTCAGAGCACTACCCTTCCTACTTCTCCATGTAGGCACCAATGACACTGCCAAGAATAACCACTGCAGACTATGTGGCTCTGGGAAGAAGGATAGAGGAGTTTGAGGTGCAAGTGGTGTTCTCATCCATCCTCCCTGTTGAAGGAAAAGGCCCAGCTAGGGACCGTCGCATTGTGGAAGTAAATGCGTGGTTATGCAGGTGGTGTCGGAGAGAGGGCTTTGGATTCTTCGACCGTGGGATGTTGTTCCAGGAAGAAGGATTACTAGGAAGAGACAGGATTCATCTAACGAAGATAGGAAAGGGTATCTTCACAGAAAAGCTGGCTAACCTAGTGAGGAAGGCTTTAAACTAGGTTTGATGAAGGACGGGAACCTAAACCGGAAGGTAAGTGGGGAAGTGGGACACCAAGAGGAAGCAAAAGGAGGAGGATGCAACAGGGGAGGCCTCCTGGTTCGTACTGAGAAAGTAGGGCAATTGGCTAGTTATCTCAAATGCCTGTACACAAACGCAAGAAGCCTGGGAAACAAGCAGGAGGAATTGGAAGTCCTGGCACAGTCAAGAAACTATTATATGATTGGAACAACCAAGACTTGGTGGGGTAACTCACATGACTGCAGCATTGTCATGTCTGCGTATAAACTGTTCAGGAAGGACAGGCAGGGGTGAAAGTGTGGAGGAGCTGCACTGTATCTAAGAGAGATGAGGTTTTCTTCAGTCAACTAGGGAAAGTTTCCAGTTCACAGGAGCTGGTTCTCATGGGGGACTTAAATCACCCTGACATCTGCTGGAAGAGCAATACAGCAGAGCACAGACAATCCAGGAAGTATTTGGAGAGGGTTGCGGACAACTTCTTGGTGCAAGTGCTGGAGCAACCAACTAGGGATCGTGCTCCTCTTGAACTGCTGCTCACAAACAGGGAAGATTTGGTAGGGGAAGTAGAAGTGGGTGACAACCTAGGCAGAAGTGACCATGAGATGGTCGAGTTCAGGATCCTGACAAAAGGAAGAAAGGAGAACAGCAGGATATGGACCATGGACTTCAGAAAAGCAGACTTTGACTCCCTCAGGAAAACAGGAAGGCCAAAGCGCAATTGGATTTGAAGCTAGCAAGGGACGTGAAGGGGAACAAGAAGGGTTTCTACAGGTATGTTAGCAACAAGAGGAAGATTAAGGAAAGTGTTGGCCCCTTACAGAATGGGGGAAGCAACCTAGTGACAGAGGATGTGGAGAAAGCTGAGGTACTCAATGCCTTTTTTGCTTCTGTCTTCACAGACAAGGTCAGCTCCCAGACTACTGCACTGGGCAGCACAGAACGGGAAGGAGGTGAACATCTCTCAATGCTGAAGAAATAGGTCCAGGACTATTTAGAAAGATTGGACATACACAGGTCCATGGGGCCAGATGCAATGCATCCAAGGGTGCTGAGGGAGTTAGCTGATGTCATTTCAGAGCCATTGGCTATTATCGTTGAAAGCTCGTGGCAATTGTGGGAGGTCCCTGATGACTGGAAAAAAGCAAATCTAGTGCCCATCTTCAAGAAAGGGAAGAAAGAGGACCAAGGGAACTACAGGCCAGTCAGCCTCACCTCAATCCCTGGAAAAATCATGGAGCAGGTCCTCAAGGAATCCACTTTAAGGCACTTGGAAGAAAGGAAGGTGATCAGGAGCAGTCAACATGGATTCACCAAGGGCAAGTCATGCCTGACCAACCTGATTGCTTTCTATGAAGAGGTGACTGGCTCTGTGGATGTGGGGAAAGCAGAGGATGTGATATACCTTGACTTTAGCAAAGCTTTTGATACAGTCCCTCAAGGATCGGTTTTTGGACCGATCTTATTTAACCTTTTTATAACTGACCTTGGCACAAAGAGCGGGAATGTGTTAATAAAATTTGCAGATGACACGAAGCTGGGGGGTATTGCTAACACGGAGAAGGACCGGGATACTATTCAGGAAGATCTGGACCACCTTGTACACTGGAGTAATAGTAATAGGATGAAATATAAAAGTGAAAAGTGCAAGGTCATGCACTTAAGGATTAATAATAAGAATTTTACATATACGTTGGGGACGCATCAGTTGGAAACGTCGGAGGAGGAGAAGGACCTTGGGGTATTGGTTGATAGCAGGATGACTATGAGCTGCCAATGTGATATGGCTGTTAAAAAAGCAAATGCGGTTTTAGGATGCATCAGGCGAGGTATTTCCAGCAAGGAGAAGGAGGTGTTAGTGCCGTTATATACGGCGCTGGTGAGATCCCACCTGGAATATTGTGTGCAGTTCTGGTGTCCCATGTTTAAGAAGGATGAATTCAAACTGGAACAGGTTCAGAGACGGGCTACTAGGATGATCCGAGGAATGGAAAATCTGCCTTATGAAAGGAGACTGAAAGAGCTTGGCTTGTTTAGCCTGGCCAAAAGAAGGCTCCGGGGGGATATGCTTGCTCTATATAAATATATCAGGGGGATTAACGTTAGGGAGGGAGAGGAATTATTTAAGTTTAGTACTAATATAGGCACGAGGACGAATGGGTACAAATTGGATATTAGGAAATTTAGACTAGAAATTAGACGAAGGTTTCTAACCATTAGGGGAGTGAAGTTCTGGAA
>ML675627.1:1886959-1908606 GCA_007922155.1 Mesoclemmys tuberculata | reverse complement strand
GCTCCTGAAGGGGGGCAATCCAGCAATTCCTTCCCGGGAGGGCCTGGACAATGAGCAATTCTTCAACATGCCTCAGGCCCTGGGAGCCAGCAGAGCCCACCACCTGACAGGGCTTGGGCTGGTTTCCAAGTCCCATCAGGGGGTTGTTCCAGGGAAGGAAGGAGCTGGATTCAAAGGCAGACGCCAGACTCCCAGGAGCTGAGGCAGAGACAACGGAAGGCTCGGGGAGCCAGGATGGGGATTCTGCCCTCATAGCCACTGCCTTTCATCCTTTACCCTGGCAGAGCGTGCCATATAACGGGGCATACCGGCCCTTTAAGTCTGGGATGCCGGGGTATCCTGTCCCAAGAATTCTGGAGCAGATAAAAGCCTAGGAAATGGCAGAGCAGGTGCTGGGAGGGAGGAAGCGACCACGGGGCGATAGTTAATGTCTGGGGGAAAACAGGCTACTGTTTCTTTAAGGTCCCGGGATCAGAAGCCTCGTGACATAGGGTGGGACAAGACTCCCCTTTCTCGTAGCCAATCACAGTAGGTTCTGGGAATGGCTCCCGCATATAACCTGCCTCTTCTCTGGTACTAGAGAGTGACATTAGCAGGGGAAGGATGAACCACCACCGGCTCGGGAGACAAGGCTGCAGAGGCATGACCTGGCCTCCCCCGGGGGAGGAAGATCAGAGGACTGCACCCCAGCAGAGACACCGGGGAGGAAAGGACCTTTATCAGGGAGGGTTTGTTTGCGTCTGTTTGTTTTAGGAAAGACTTCGTTGCTAGCCTAGCTGCCGGCTGTTTGGCCAGCTGGGTTGGAGAAGCTGCCATAAGGGCTGTAGCCTGATTCCCAGGCATTTTCCACACGCTGGGAGAAGTGAGGGATGAATGAGAAATGAGCATGGTCACAGGGGAGTTAGCCTATCTCACCAGATACCCAACTCTGAATGGGCAGGTTTAGTTCAATGTCAAAAATCACAAGCAGTAACTCAGCTCTACAGTAAAGAATTTATTGCAATGAACCTGGGCAAAGCAGGCAGGTCCTAGGTGACAATTTGTGCATTGCTTCTGCTGAATATATGAAAAAATGGGGCCAGAGTAGGTGAGGTTTTGGAAGAGAGCAGCTTTCAAGCCTCACAGGTCTGCCCAGAGCTGAAGAAGATCTTTGTGAAGATTAAAAGTTTAGTGCCCTCCACCCATGGAAGCTGGTTCACTAAAAGATATTACTTCACCCACCTTCTCTCGCTCAGCTCCTGGACCAACACGGCTACAACAACACACGGTGTCAGACAGAGACCGGTGAAGGTGACCCCCATCTGCTGCCTGTTGTGCTGAAGCTAATTGTAAAAGGTGGATGATGCTAATAACAGTCCACATTGGGGGCTGCGGCCAAACCCTTCTCAAGACCCAGACGGTCGTTTCTGTGCGCTCATGAGTGTGCTCAGAAAACGTGCCCTCAGCCTTCCCTCTTTGGTAACTGCACTGGGGAAGCTCTTGTGAAAGTTTGTAAATGGTACCATGGTCCGGTGCTGTGGTACACTGAAAGGTTCCTGGATCATAACAGTGGCCCCATGGCAGATGTCCTGAAAGCCATCCCGGTGAACACAGGACACAGTCTATTCTGTTAAGTTCTTCCACATGGAAGAAGACTTGCATCAATTTTGTGTTATAAAGATTTGGAGGGTGAAGCAGTGCTGCAACTCTTTACCAAGCCGCTAAGCCAGCTGGCCAGCCAGCTCACCACAGGTTTTTCAATTGAGATGAGGGGAGGAAATAAACTCTCTCATCTGAAGAACCTACAAGGAAACCACGGAGAGAAACTGCAGCCTAAATACGGGGTGTGTCTGTGTTAGAACAGATAACTGCAGCTTCTAGCACGCGCGTTACTGGAATAGGGGTTGCTGAACTGTGGGTACCGAAATGGGAGGTCTGGAGGAAGATGGAAGCCCATCCTGTTACCAAGAAAATAAATCTTTAGCACTGCTGGTTTGCAACTGACAATCAATCATGACATTATTTTTAAAGGGCTCTGCAAACTGGCTCTGGATTTTAAAATGACTGTTATTAGCATATGTAGATAAGCACAGAAATGAGGGGTGCTGTGAAGTTTGTCCCTCCTTTTTGTACTGTCAGTCCCCCCCTTGGAAAACGTTTGCAGCTGAGAGTTGGGAGACAAAGAGTCTATAGGGAAGGATGTTGCCTGATGCTTTTCCTCATCTGTCTGAAGCTTCTTTGTCTACCTCCCTGCTTGATGACTATTTACTGCTTAAATGCATATTAGGCAGAGCACAGCTTCCTTTGTGTGGACAGACCTCTTTGCCAGCTTCTGCAGTGGTGAGAAGTGGAGGGGGTGAGTTGAAGCCCAGTGCAAGAGAGCGCGGAGCGAAGGGGATAGACAGGTAAACGAGTCACGGGCAGGGAGAGTGGGACACGGGGAAGGAGAAGAGAAACAGAGAGAATGTGACATGATGAGTGGAAGCAGAACTGGGGAAAGAGGGAACTAGTGGGACACACTTGGGGTTCTTAGCAATGCAGGCCAGGGTCGATGCGCGCGCACAAGCCTTAGACCCTCAGCATGTAATGCTGGCAGCTCAGCAGTGATTAGATCTCTCCTGTACCACTCGGCCGGCCTGCCCGCCGCAGCGCTCGCTGTTAGGAAACAGAAGATAGATAAGGGAGGAAGGAGGAACCAAGAAAAAAAGCTTGAATTAGGAGAGCACATTTTAGAGAAAAAAGTCACTTGAAATAGTTAGGGAACAGGGAGGGAAAAGGAAGACCAGACTCGTTATGAGAGAGAAGAAAAACACAACAGAGTCGATTAATTGTATTTCATTGTCTAGGGATGTTTTGATATTTATTGACGTTCAGAAGCCATGATTCAAGGGTGGCTTGGCTGTTCCTGGCACACAAAGCAGTTCAGTCTATTTTTTTTTTCAGCTTTGGCCCAGGAAAGGGATGATACCCCTTCCTTAGAGCTGGAGCAGTGGTGGGGGGGGCCACTTGTCCAGTTCTGAACCGGACAGTTGTCTAGTTCGGTGGCTCATCTCCCATCCGGTACGGAGACAAAACCGGGTAGAGTTTTGTCCTGTATTGGATGGGGGCTGCCATTTTGAACATCATGTGTGCAAGATCATGCTGGCATGGGCAGGGAGGAGGGCGTGTTGTTCAAAATGGTGCCCCCCAATTGGTGTGACCTCACACACCCCATGCATGTTGAGGTCGTGCTGGCGGGGGCAGGCCCAGGCTGTTCCCAGAAGTACCAGAAGGTCCGGTATTCTGGGAAGGTGCGAGTGGCCATGCCACTTAGACCTGACCCCTTAGGGATGATGAGTTGACAACCTGAAAACATTTGGTTCCCCTCTCCTCTCACCCCAACATATTGCCAGACTCCTCATGACAGCGTGAGTGTTGCCAGCCCTGCGCCTAGCTTCCGTTTTGCCGCTGCATTGCAATAGCGTGTGCTGTTTCCTGTCGGTTCTACTAGCAGGGGTGGGAATGGCACAGAATCCTAGAAGATGAGGGTTGGAAGGGACCTCAGGAGGTATCTAGTCAAACCCCCTGCTCCACTGTGTTCAGACCTGCCCAGCGAACTTACAAATCCACCTTTCAAGCAAAGTGCAGCTTGCATCATTCCAAAGTCCGTTTCTCCATGTATCAAGGGATGCACAATCCTCTGTCCCTCCGATGCTCTGATTCCAGTTGTCTGGCTGATCTTGCCCCCAGAACCTAGAAATGAAAGGAAATTTCCTGCTTATTGAAAGGGCCGGATTTCATTTACAAGGAGTTCTTTTTTTTTTTTTTACTAGAGGGGACGCACCCTTCAGAGCTTCCACTCATTGCACACACCATTCCTCCCACCAGCTCCCCGTCTGCCACACTCTCATCGCACCCTACTTCAGTAACTCACTTCCCCCATGTGCCAGGGTCTCTGTGGGGTCCCATTCTCCAGATTCCCCATACCAGAGTCCCCATATGCTCTCCCTTCCTCTCAGAGGCTCCATGTGGGCCCCCTCCTCCATAGCAGGATTCCCCATTCTCCCTTCCCCACAGCAGATGCTCTGTGTGCACCCCCATTCCTCTCTTTTCCTCATGCTCCACTTCCCCAGTACAAGGGCCCCCAATGTCTCCCTTGCCAGGGGTTCTGTGTGCCCCATTCCTCCTCACCCCCATGCTAGGGTTCCCCATTCCTGCCCATGCCCATGCAGCTGTGCCGCTGTAACTGTCCAGTGAAGGCACCACCTACGCCAATGGGGCAGCATCTCCCGTCGACACGGGGAAACCCAGGCCTGCTTGGGGTGGTGCTTTGTCCCCTCTGGTGGCAGCTAGAGAGTGAGTCTGCTGCAGCCGTGGCTAAGTGAGCAGTGCCTTCTTAGTGCAGGCAGTAGAGGCTCATGCCTTAAGCTTTAGAAGTCCCAGGTTCGATCCCAGCCACCACCACCCGGAGTCTGTCAGCGATGCAATAGTGCTGTCTACACGGAGTGGGGGGGGGAGGTTGGTATAACTCTATTGCGCAGAGGTGTGGATTTTTCACACCCCTGAGTGATGTAGTTATATCGACATAGGTCTGTCGTGTAGACCTGGGCCCGGTGGAGTGTAGAGCCTTTGCATGCTTGGCCCCCTGGCATGGTAATGGGAGCCATAGAAGTACCTGGGAAGGGTTAAAATGCACCTTCTCCTAATGAACAATAGCTGCAAATCATTTGGAAACCAATAAAAGCAACCCACCAAAAACAAAACAACGTTGCTCATTGGAGAAAAAACAAACCGTTCATAAACAATGGGGAACGAAACATGATGAGTTAATTTCTTTTGAAAATGTTCATGACGTTCCCTTTCCTTTTCAAATCTCCCTCTGCTGAGAACAGACATCCTCAGTGGGTATCTACATAGATCTCCCACGGGCCGGGAACGGGGGGGTTACAGTGGACAAGAAGCTGGATATGAGTCAGCAGGGTGCCCTGGTTGCCAAGAAGGCTAATGGCACGTTGGGCTGCATTAGTAGGAGCATTGCCAGCAGATCGCGGGAAGTGATTATTCCTCTCTATTCGCCATTGGTGAGGCCGCATGTGGAGTATTGTGTCCAGTTTTGGGCCCCCCACTACAAAAAGGATGTGGACAAGTTGGAGAGAGGCCAGTGGACAGCAACAAAAATGATTAGGGGGCTGGAGCACAAAACCTATGAGGAGAGGCTGAGGGAACTAGGCTCGATTAGTCTGCAAAAGAGAAGAGTGAGGGGGGATTTGATAGCAGCCTTTAAATACCTGAAAGGGGGTTCCAGGAAGGATGGAGCTAGGCTGTTCTCAGTGGTGGCAGATGACAGAGTAAGGAGCAATGGTCTCAAGTTGCAGTGGGGGAGGTCTAGGTTGGACATTAGGAAAAAGTTTTTCACTAGGAGGGTGGTGAAGCACTGCAATGGGTTACCTAGGGAGTTGGTGGCGTCTCCATCTTTAGAGGTTTTTAAGGTCCGGCATGACATAGCCCTGGCTGGGATGTGTTACCTGAGGTTAGTCCTGCTTTGAGTAAGGTGTTGGACTACATGACCTCCTAAAGTCCCTTCCAACTTTAATATTCTATGATTCTGTAACGATTCATTTCAAACTTTACCCTCTTGTGTATTCTGCGCCATCCACCCAGTGCCAGGCACCTTCTCCGCCTTGTTCAGTGAGTCCGATCCAGTGAATCTTCCCCATCATCGCATTGACCAGATACTCCTGGAAAACACAACTTACATCATTTACATTGCACCCCCAGGACTCTGTGTGATATGGTAATGGGTGCTGGAGATTAATAGGTGTTCCATGGCAAGTCGTCTGCTTTGTTTGACTGGTAATTTAAGGGCATAGTTCCCATCTGACACAGATGTAAATCAGGAGTAACTCCACTGATGCCGGTATGCCAGACAGGTGCTTCCCCTACAATTGGAGCCCGGGTTCTAAGAGCTCTCTGTGAAGAGGAAGCAGGGCTGAAGGAGAGAAGTGCATTGCAAATTCCCCGTTTCTAGTACAGAACGGTGCTACAGAAGCACAACAGTGTGAGAGACAGCAAAGCCCCTCTGCCTGTACGTTGGCCAAACCGGGCTGGCACTTCACAAATGAATCAATGGACACAAATCAGACATAAAGAATGGGAACATCCATAAGCCAGTCGGAGAACGCATCAGTCTCCCAGGACACTCTGCAGCGGACTTGAAAGTTGCCATACTGCTACAAAAAAACTTTAAAAACAGACTTCAGCCAGAAACTGCCAAACTGGACCTGATCTGCAAACCTGACACAATCAGACTGGGTCTGACCAGGGACTTGGAATGGTTCCCTCCTTACGAGAAGTAATTGTCGCTGTTCACACATTCTCACCCTCTGATCAACCGTTGGGACTAGGCCTTATCTACTCTAACTGAATGGACTTCGTTAACACCTACCCTCCCCATTGTTGTTTCTCACCCTTAGATGTATATATATATGCTTCCTATCTGTGGTTTCCACTTCATGCATATGAACAAGTGGGTTGCAGCGCACGAAAGCTTATGTCCGCAGAAATTTGTTCGTCTTTAATGTGCTACAGGACTCTAATTCTTAACGTGAGAGACAACTTTCCTCGGAGGGAGCAGAGGGGACTTGAAAGCCTGGGAAGCAGTGAACTCTGGCTCCATCCCCTAGTGGCCTGTGGCATGGTGAGGCGATATCACCGGTCAGTGGGATGTTATTCAATCATCCTTCAGGCCCTTCTGAAGTTACTGCGCTCACCTGCTCTCCCTGCGTGAGGATGGAGGTCAGGTGCGAGTTCTGAGACACACAGAACCGTTCGGCCTCCTCCCAGGACTTTTTCTCTTCTGAGAAGTAATAAAGGTTCCCACCATTAAATTTCCAGCCTGCGGAGAGCTTTGTCTGGAGATCACCTAGGATTAAAGACTGAGGTCAGAAGTACAGTACAAAGGTGCTTTGCTTTCCTGGGAAGTATGCTGAGAGGCTGGGATTCCCGGAGCTGCTTTTCCCCCACCCCTCTGCCTTTTGACAGCTACAAATACAGGGAACTTCTAAGCCATGATGCCTTCAACACAGAGCATGCCCTGACAGCGGCTCCTTCCCATTTACTGCAAAGGGCTGTTATCCGGAACGCCTCCACTGATTGCACCTCTGTGTCTGTGGTGCGGGATGTGGTGTCTGTAAGGGTGCGTCCCCACAGCAAGAAAACCCCTCTGCCATAGCGAGCCTCAGAGCCCGGGTCAACGGTCTCAGGCTCACAGGGCTTGGGCTGCGGGGTTAAATGTGGCATTTGGGCTCCAAGACCCTCCCCACTTAGTGGGATTCAGAGCTTGGCTCCAGCCCGAGCCCGTCCATCCACCCTGTGAATTTTAGCCCTGCAGTGCAGGCCCCCCAAGCTCTTTTGCCAGCTACCCCACTACGACGGCAAGGGGCACGTCAGAAGAATACACTCAGCAGGTGAGAGTCTTTTTAGGGGTCAGACTGTGTCCCTCCCCAGCCTGCATGTGGCTGGGCCTTCCAGGCACAGGTCTCCCCCTCTGCGGGTGGAACAGCGACTTCCATGGCACCATTCCCCACTCCCCACCCCAGAGCGGTGGCGCTCTCTGCCCACAGTCCAGGGGCTGTGCGGGAGAAGGGGGTACAAGCAGGCTGAACTGGGGTGTGCAATGTCTTCCCCCCCAGGCCTTGTGGAAATCAGTCGGGGAAGGTAACACGCCCTTCCAGCTGCATTATTGAATCTGCAGAGCTGATGGGACGACTGCCGTAGGGGAATGAACCAGGGGGGCACGAATTGTGACAGCTTGAGTTGAAGACCCATATTCCCTCGCTGCAGCTGAAACCAGCTGTGGTATAGCAAGGGCAGAGGGCATTGGGAAAGTTCTAGAAGGGCGCTGTGTGAGTGCTAGAATGCTCCAGGCTTTATTCCCCGTAGACTAGCCAAAGGGTAATTAGGGTCAGCTGACACCAATTAAGGCCCCACCCAGGTGCCTGATAAAAACTCTCTCTACTCCTGAGAGGCAGGGTCGGAGTTGAAGGAGTAGGTGTGTGGTGAGCAGAGGAGTGTGTGGAGGAGAACAGAACGGAGTACGGTGGTGTGTGGAGTCATGGAGGAGAAGAGAACAGAGTACGGTGGTGTGTGGAGTCGTGGAGGAGAACAGAACAGAGTACGGTGGTGTGTGGAGTCGTGGTGGAGAACAGTACGGAGTACAGCGGTGTGTGGGAGAGAGGTGGAGTCCTGAGGAAGGTACTGGGCTCAAGAAGGCAGAAAGGGAGAGGGGGGAGAGTAGCCCAGGGGAAAAGCCTGCAGCTGCAAGTAAGGTGCCAGCATCACAGAGCTGCTACTCAGAGAGCCCCTGGGCTGGGACCCGGAGGAGCGGGCGGGCCCGGGTCCCTACGCCCCTCCCTGGGAAGACGGGGTGACCAGCAACACCCTGGCCCACTAGGAGAGGCAAAAGTGCAAGACCCACTAGGGAGAAGCCGGCCATTTGCCACAAGCCCTACGTAGGCCGGGTATGGAGGGGGAGCATGTAACCAACAGTGACCAGTGGTCAGGTGAGCTCCCCACAAGTCCAAAAGAGGACGAGGTGGGGTAGCTGTGCTGCTTCACACCCCCTGGCACGAGGTTTATTTCCCGTAGCTAGATTTTACTGCTGCGTTTGCTCCCGTTACTTACTGTACTGCTTCCGTATCGTGTTCGCGGCGCAGGATGCTCTGGCTTCCCCCAAAGAGCCCATTATCTGCTGAATCTGGTCCAGTAACGGGAGGCCTAAAACCCATTAAAAGAGTTAAAGGGACACTGCCTTGTAGGTCCAAGCTGTAGTGACTGCCCACCCCAGGATCCTGGGTGATATTCTGAAAGTTTAGGACGTTTTGCTTCTCTCGTTGTAAGCTCCAGGCATACTAGATCTGAACGGACCGGGCCTGTCGTACCAGCTGACTCACAGATCAACAGATACCTTGAAGCGACCCAAAGTGAGGATGAATGCAGTAAAATACCCACCATCGCTATGTACATGGGGTGCCATTTTACCGCCCCAATGGTACACATGGCACAACTCCCGCAGTAAGATACCACTTGGTGTGAGGGAGGGGCTCAGTAGGAGAAGCCAGCAGAGCTGATTCCGATACTTGCTAATTGAATAATAACAATAAGACTCACCGTTTTGCTCCAGAGCTGATGCACTGCATACGTTGTTGAGCTTCAAAGAGTCGTTGAGTTTCTGAATCGCTTCTGCAACTTGGTGTTTCTCCCTGAGCTCCTGGAGATCTACAAGAGACGACAGGAGAGAGAAATGGCTGTGGAGTCGACTTTTTGCCCCTTTCTTCAGAGGAGAAAGAAGAAATTGGATTGTGATGCCCTCCCGCACCCTGGTGGGCACTAAGGGTTTATCTGCAGGAGGGGATTAAGTGGGTTTAGAAACTGATTTGGTTAAAGGGATGTGTAGCGAAGTGACATGGAACTCCCTCCGAGACTGACACCAAAGAGCTGACACACGGCACCTGGAGGGCAGACCCGGGTACGGCACCACCCGTCCGTCCGAAGGGAAGGGGTGGCACAGGAAGGGGAAGTACAAAAGTTCGGCCTTGCATCTCAGTCAGGGGAGAGTTGCTCGAGAAGGATGTCTCTCCCCTGGGGCTGGGACTTGAGCCCGACCCCAACGAGCCACTAGAGCGGCCTGCCGCCAATGACTTGGGGGAGTTGCCAGATGCTGGTTACACTGAGGGCCTGCTAGGGCTGCCCCTCCTGATTTACCCCCGGCGGGAGGACAACAACTGGGGTTACCAGTACATGGGCACAGGGGCAGAGGAAGCAGCCCGGGGAAACCGCCCTTAGTCCAGCTGTCTTCGAGTCCTCATACTCAACAGCGAGTTGCGGCTGGAGCCCCGCTGATCCAGTGGCAGGATGCCCCACCATTGATAGGACCCTGGGCTGGGACTGTTGGATTGAGAATGTTTTGTTCCCTATTCCTTATGGGTAAAATCCTCAGTTTGGGAATTATTATGTTAAATGAAATGTTTAAGCTGATCACCATTTTGAAATGGTGAAAGAATAACTAGGACTCCATCTTGGAGGTCTTCTTCCCCAGTGTTTCCTGCCCTTTCTGGGAAAAAGGCGGGAAGGGGACTGTGGAAAGGAAAGGAGTGCGATCTGCCTGGCAACCGGACTCTATAAATTGTAGTAAGCCAGTCAGCTCAGGTTGTCCGCCTAGAGACAACCAGGTGTCATTACGCGCAGGAGTTGCTGAGAGGAGAAGAGAAGCTCTAGGAGGAACATCACGGAGAGCCCCCGTGCAGGATCAGCAGCAGACCGACATGCAGTGGTTCCTGCTTCATCAGCAGATCCTGAGTTCCTGGCTTATCATCCTGAGAGTCGTGAACAACACCCCAGGAGGGTGAAGAAAGACCTTGAGTAGTTCTTGTTAACTTTGGGCCTGGGAAGTTTAGGTTGAAGTTGGGAAAGAATGTGGAGTTAAGCTCTCCCTTGCTCAATCCAGGAGTGACCCCTCGTTTGTTATTTGCCCCCTGTATAAATTGTTCCTTGTTTTGCTTTATTCTGAGTTTTGGTGTTTACCCACCTGACTGCTCTGACGATTGGTGTGGAAGGGGGACCTAGACACTTACCTTTGTAAATGTGGGCGGGAGGGTTCGGTGTCTCCCATAGAATCCCGTTTATTTTCTCCAACAGGACGCAGTGGCATTGGGAGGGCCCGAGGCTCCCTGCCCCACCTGTCCTTTGTGCCACGCAAATCTTGGGGTGACCGACACCCCAGCCTGTGAAGACTCAGACTATAGACTGCTTGTTTGCCCTGCCCTACCTGAGGTGTGAGGGCTACTGACTCTTTGCCTGCCCTGCCCTGCCCTGCCCTGCCCTGCCTGAGGGCTTGGACTCTAGGCCACTTGCCACCCTGCCCTCCTGTAGGGCTTTGTAGCAAAGCAAAGTGAAGCGATGCAGCTTTACTCTGCACACTGTCCAGCCTTCATTGGATGATACGAGAACCCGGCAGAACAAAGACTATATGATCCTGTAATTACAGACTATTTGTAATCAGTGTCAAAGGGAACAGACTTAAGGTTCTGTGGGGCAAATTTAAGGAATTTTCTAACTTCTGAGGACTCCTTGCAATCCAGACGTTCTTTTCGTAACACAGTTAAATATAAAAAGCCCTACCATTAAACAAATTGGTTCTGTAGAAGGGAAGAAGACCACGGAGCACTGGGCCTGGCGTAAGACCTGAGGCCTGAATCAGTCAGCAAAGTCAGGCCATGCCATGAGCCCAAGTCAGGCCCTGAATTAAAGCAGAAGCTTACAAGGTCACTGTCCGATACATGACCTCGGCAAGGGTACTGCTAGCATTGCTAAACATAGGCATGCCAAAGAAGGAACAGATACTGGGTATAGTGTGTGAACACGTTCCAAAAGATTAGCCCGGGTACGTCCTGACCTAACACCAGATCAGAGGGTTTGACAGATGGGATGTTTTCCCGAGGTATCTGGAGCAAGCTACAAGGGGAGGTAACAAGCAGATGTCATGAAACACACGCGGTGTACATAAGTTGTTTGTCACAGTCTGTAAATATCAGGGTGCCTCACGTTAACCCTTTGTGTGGCCGAGGGGACAGCACAAATTCCCAGCGCTGACTCAATGGCTCCTTGCCAGGGGGCATTCATGTGTTAGCGTACCCGTAGGTCCTGTGGGACGCTAGGACTGTGCTTTTAGGGCAATAAACCTGGTCGGGTGCCTTTGTCACCAAACGGAGCCCCTGGTGTTTTTTTTCGAGTAACACTGAGGTGTGTTGAACTAGCCGACGTCAGTCTCTGCTAGCGCCGATAACCCTGGAGCGCCAAGAGCAGGAGCACTGAGCAGCTGGAACCAGCTCAAGCAGGTACCGAGGCAACGACATCCAACCCTTAGCACATATTACTATCCTCCCCCAGCCCCAGAAACTCACATAAACATTGAGGTCACAGCTCCAGCTGAACTTACACTGAACGGTCACTGCAACAAGAGACGCACCGAGGCAAAGAGTCAGCAGCACAAGGACAGCAGGGATGATGACCGCTCTCTTCTGAGATGTCTCGGGGAGTTTTCCTTGAAGAGGCAACAACGTTCCAGCTTTCAACCCTTAACAACTGTTTTACTATCCTCCCCCCAGCCCCCTGTAACCTGGCAGCTCTGTGTTCTTGGGGAACCAGGGCACAAAACCCCGTCTCTCTCTCTGGCTCACCTCAATCCCCCCAGCCTCTGCTTGAACCAGAAACAAAAGCTATGAAAAGGCTGTGGGAGACACACCTAAACCCCCCAAACAAGGGTGATGGGATTGAGACAACTCCCCATGCCTCATCTACGTAGAAGATGTAAAAAGAAGCATCTCAATTAGCACATTGAATGGAGACCTGGAGCCTCATTTACATGGAAGATGGAACAAGAATTAGCATGAGGAATGGAGACCCAAGCTCCAAAGCAGGAACCGCACTGAACTCTGGGATTGGCAAGGCAGGGACACACTGCATGATGGGAGATGTCTGCTCTTGATGTAAATGAACTCACACCTACACCCACCCAGCTCCGCAGTCATCAGACCAGTCTAGTATTGATATGCAAAGCACTGAATCTGCCTGGCTGCACTGTGAGCTCCCCCAAGGAACATTGACCATAGCTGGGAGTGATCAGCTTCTATTGTCCAGCTTAGAGAAAACCACCCTGGGGTACTTCAGTGAGACATTGTTTACCCACAGACAAACCTGGTTCTACAAAAACCTCTACCCAAGTTCAAACCTCTCTCCTGCTCTCCTCTTCTGATGCCTGGACCCAAATGCTTTCCTGACTGATCCTGTTGTGGGTTTTGCCTCTCCCTCAAGTGTTCCTGACGCTAAGCTGAACAGCCTGTCTCCTGGGAACTTCTGAGCTGCAAGGAGTGGTGAGATTCCCCCCCACCCCACCCCCCATATTTCCCAATTCTCTCTCTCTTTAATCCAGGTATAACTTTCTACTTTTGTAATCAAACCTGGGCTAGCCTTCTCCAATACCCCTACTGTAATTTTGTTGTATTGTAAGTGTTAGATTGTTTTTTTCTCCTTGTATGGCATCACTATTAGTATCATAAGTTTTATACACCTGGCAATAAACTAACTATTGTAATCAAGCTGGCTGCCAGTTTCTCTCTCTCTAAATGCATTTACTCCTTGTGTTCTTGGCTTCCCTACCTTGCTTTGCAGCAATGCTTCTTTTACCTAAGCCAAAGATCCCTGGAGTGCCCAAAATCCTATGGGGTTTGCTTATCAAGGGGGTTACTGCTAGAACCATTGTGTTGCAAAGAGGCATACAAAGGGGGCAGCTGAGAAGTGCTGCTCTGCCTAGCCTACGAAGTCCAGAGGCACATAAGGGTGACAGCAGAAAGTGCTGTTTGGACCCAGCCTGCTCAGAAGTGTGCTCCATTCTGGTGCGGTGCAAGGGGCACATGAGGTGACAGCTGACAGTGCTGTGTCACCAGCCTGCTGAGTTCAGGGACGTGTAAGGGGTCAGCTGGGAGTGCTGACAGCCCGGTCTGCTCAGACGCACTCAGTTCATCTGGAATGGGTGTGTGTATCTGGGGGGGTTTATCTGAATCTGAAACCCTTAGGTCCTGCAGGATCGCTCCACTGGGAGAGGACTTGTAACCATATGAACACACCAGTCACACAAGCAGCACTTTAATAGAATCACCCCCCCTCTTCCAGGAGGGGAACCCTAATAAATAAGCATACCTCAAAGTGACGGGCAAATCTGGTAACAGCCCACAAACTCACATAAACATTGAGGTCACAGCTCCAGCTGAACTTACACTGAACGGTCACTGCAACAAGAGACGCACCGAGGCAAAGAGTCAGCAGGATAAGGACAGCAGGGATGATGACCGCTCTCTTCTCAGATGTCTCGGGGAGTTTTTCTTGAAGAAGAAGAGGAAATGTTACAGCTGCATTGCAAGAGTGGAACTGCGATTGATTGTAATGCAGCCAAAATCTATACTAATCCAATAAAAAGAATACACACGTGCATGCACACACTCTTCTAAAATGCCTACGTTTATTAAGTGGGTGTGTAAATTAGAAATTCATAGTTTCATACACTTCAAGGCCCGAGGGACGACTGTGACCATCTAGTCTGACATTTTGCATAACACAGACCAAAGGACTGCCCGGAATTAATTCCTACTTCAAGTCCAGTAGCTGTGGTTGATCTAGAGTGTATCTTTTAGAAAAACATCCAATCTTGATTTTGAAATTTCCAGTGATGGAGAACTCACCGCATCCTTAAGTAAGTTGTTCCAACGATTAACTCCCCTGTTAAAAATGTGTGCCTCATGTCTAGTCTGAATTTGTCTACCTTCAACTTGCAGCCATTGGATCATTATACCAATGGTTTTCAACCTGTCGTCCACAGACTATGTCTAAGATTTCCAAAGGGGTCCACACCACCCTTCAAATATTGGAATGACAGAATAGGTCGTACTGTGTATGTGAAAGAAAGCATAAAGTCAAATGAAGTGAAAATCTTAAGTGAATCAAATTGTGCCCTAGAAACTCTCTGAATAGTAATTCCATGCTCGAATAATAAGAATATAGCAGTAGGGATATACTACCGACCACTACTGACCAGGATAGTGAGTGTGACTGTGAAATGCTCAGAGAAATTAAAGGGGCTATCAAAATAAAAAATCAGTACTAATGGGGGATTTCAGCTATCCCCATATTGACTGAGTGCCTGTCACCTCAGGACAAGATTCAGAGATAAAGTTTCTGTACACCTTAAATGACTGCTTCTTGGAGCAGCTAGTCCTGGAACCCACAAGAGGAGAAGCAATTCTTGATTTAGTCCTAAGTAGAGCAAAGGATCTGGTTCAAGAGGTGAATGTAGCTGAACTCCTTGGTAATAGTGACCATAACATGATAATGTTTAACATCCCTGGAGGGGGACACACCAAATTAGCCTACCACAGTAACATTTAATTTCAGAAAGGGAAACTACACAAAAAAGAGGAAGTTAGTTAAACAGAAATTACAACGGACAATGCCTAAAGTGAACTCCCTGCTAGCTGAATGGAAACTGTTTAAAGACACCATAATAGAAGCTCAATTTAATTGTATACCCCAAATTAAAAACATAGAGGACCAAGGAAGTGCCACCACGGCTAACCAACAAAGTAAAAGAAGCAGTTGGAGGCAAAAAGGCAGCCCTTAAGAAGTGGAAGTTAAATCCTATTGAGGAAATTAGAAAGGAGCATAAACTCTGGAAAATGAAATGTAAAAATATAATTAGGAAGACCAAAAAAGAATTTAAAGAACAGCTAGCCAAAGACTCAAAAAGTAACAGCAAAAATAGTTTTAAGTACATCAGAAGCAGGGAGCCCGCTAAGCAAATAGTGGCAGCCTAACTTCGGTACCAGACAAATTTTTGAAACTATAGTAAAGGACAACATTATCAGCCACGTAGATGAACACAGTTTGTTGCAGAAGAGTAAACATTGTTTCTGTAAAAGGAAATAATGCTTCGCCAATATGCTAGACTTCTTTGAGGGGGTCAACAAATATGTGGACAAGGGTGATCCAGTAGATATAGTGTACTTAGATTTCCAGAAAGCCTTTGACAAGGTCCCTCAGCAAGTCTCTTAAGCAAAGGAAGCTGTCATGGGATAAGATGGCCTGTACTGGGACCAGGACTGTTCAACATGGGCGGCACAGAATGGGGAGGAGGTGAACATCCCACAGTGCTGAAGGAACAGGTCCAGGACTATTTAGAAAGATTGGACATACACAAGTCCATGGGGCCAGATGCAATGCACCCGAGGGTGCTGAGGGAGTTAGCTGATGTGATTTCAGAGCCATTGGTTATTATCTTTGAAAGCTCGTGGCAACAGGGGGAGGTCGCTGATGATGAGAAAAAGGCATATCTAGTGCCCATCTTCAATAAAGGAAAAAAAGAGGATCCAGGGAACTATATGCTGGTCAGCCACACCTCAATCCCTGGAAAAATCATGGAGCAGGTCCTCAAGGAGTTCATTTTAAAGCACTTAAAAGAGAGGAAGGTGATCAGGAGCAGTCAACATGGATTCCCAAAGGCAAGTCATGCCTGACCAACCTGATTGCTTTCTATGAAGAGGTGACTGGTTCTGTGGAGGAGGGGAAAACAGTGGACATGATATACCGTGACTTTACCAAAGCTTTTGATACGGTCTACAACACTATTCTTATCAACAAGTTAAAAAAGTATGAGTTGGATGAATCGACTATAAAATGGATAGAGAATTGGCCAGAGCAAAGGGCTCAATGAGTAGTGATCAATGGCTCCATGTCTAGCTGGCAGCCGGTCACAAGCGGAGTGCCCCAGGGGTCGGTCCTGGGGCCGGTTTTGTTCAACATCTTCATTAATGATCTGGAAGAGGGGGTAGATTGCACCCTCAGCAAGTTTGCAGTTGACACTAAGCTAGGGGGAGTGGTAGATACCCAGGAAGGGAGGGATAAGATGCAGAAGGACGTAAACAAACAGGAGGATTGGGCCAAAAGAAATCTGATGAGGTTCAACAAGGACAAGTGCAGAGTCCCACACTTAGGACGGAAGAATCCCATGTACAGCTACAGACTGGGGATCGACGAGCTAGGCAGCAGTTCTGCAGAAAAGGATCTGGGCGTTACAGTGGTTAAGAAGCTGGATATGAGTCAGTAGTGTGGCCTGGTTGCCAAGAAGGCTAATGGCATATTGGGCTGTATTAGTAAGAGCATTGCCAGCAGATCGCGGGAAGTGATTATTGCCCTCTATTCGGCATTGGTGAGGCCACATTTGGAGTATTATATCCAGTTTTGGGCCGCCCACTACAAAAAGGATGTGGACAAGTTGGAGAGAGTTCAGCGGCGGGCAACAAATATGGTTAGGGAGCTGGAGCACAAGACTTATGAGGAGAGGCTGAAAGAACTAGGCCTGTTTAGTCTGCAGGAGAAAAGAATGAGGGGGGATTTGATAGCAGCCTTTAAGTACCTGAAAGGGGATCCCAGGGAGGATGGAGCTAGGCTGTTTTCAGTGGTGGCAGATGACAGACCAAGGAGCAACGGTCTCAAGTTGCAGTGGGGAAGGTCTAGGTTGGACATTACGAAAAAGTTTTTCACCAGGAGGGTGGTGAATCATTGGAATGGGTTACCTAGGCAGGTGGTGGCATCTCCATCTTTAGAGGTTTTTAAGCTGCAGCTTGACAAAACCCTCGCCAAGATAATATAGCTGAGGATAGTCCTGCTTTGAGCAGGGGTTTGGACTAGAAGACCTCCTGAGGTCCCTTCCAGTTCTAATATTCTATGATTCTATGATTCTAACATATTCATAAATGATTTGGAAAAAGGGGTAATTTGTGAGGTGGCAGAATTTGCAGATGATACAAAACTACTCAAGATAGTTAAATCTAAAGCAGATTGTGAAGAGTTACAAAAGGATCTTACAAAACCGGGTGACTGGGAAACAAAATGGCAGATGAAATTCACTGTTGATAAATGTCAAGTAATGCACATTGGAAAACATAATTTTAATTAGACATATAAAATAATGGGGTCTAAACTAGATGTTACAACTCAAGAAAAAAATCTTTGAGCCATTTTGGATAATTCTCTTAAAACATCTACTCAATGTGGCAGCAGCAGTCAAAAAAGTTAACAGAATGTTGGGAATCATTAAGGATAGATAATAAGACAGAAAATATCATATTGCCTCTTTATAAATCCTTGGTACTCCCACCTTTTGAACATTGTGTGCAGATCTCATCTCAAAAAAGATATATTGGAATTGGAAAAAGTAGAGAAAAGAGCAACAGAAATGATTAGGGGGATGGAAAAGCTTTTGCATGAGGAGAGATAAATAAGATGTACTTTTCATCTTGGAAAAGAGAGGACCACAGGGGATATGCCGCAGATCTGTAAAGTCATGACTGGTGTGGAGAAAGTAAATAAGGAAGTGTTATTTCCTCCTCATAATACAAGTAGGGGTCACCAAATGAAATTAATAGGCAGTAGGTTTAAAAGAAACAAAAGGAAGTATTTCTTCACACAGTGCATAGTCACCAGCGGAACTCCTTGCCAGAGGATGTTGTGAAGTCCAGAACTATAATGGGGTTCAAACAAGAACTAGATAAGTTCATGGAGGATAGGTCAGACAATGGCTATTAGCCAGGATCGGCAGGGGTTACTGTTTGCCAAAAAGTGGGAATGGGCGACGGGATGGATCACTTGATGATGACCAGTTCTGTTCATTCTCTCTGAAGCACCTTGCACTGGCACTGTCATAAGGCAGGATACTGGGCTCAATGGACCATTGGTCTGACCCAGAATGGACGTTCTATGTTCATTATTTGCCACTCCCCCATCTTAGTGTCATCTGCAGATTTTATCAGGGATGATTTTATGTTTTCTTCCAAGAATACAAGAACTGATCCCTGCAGTGCCTCATTAGAAACACACCTGTTCCATAACGGTTTCTGTTTACAATTACCTTTGGTTAGGTAGTTTCTAATCCACTGAATGTGTGGCATATTGATTTTGTATAATTCTAGTTTTTTAAACAAATTGTTGCGTAGTGCCAAGTCAAATGCTTTACAGAGTCTAATTATATTAGGAATCCTTCAGTCACTAGGCGGGTGGTGAAGCACTGGAATGGGTTACCTAGGGAGGTGGTGGAATCTCGGTCCTTGGAGGTTTTTAAGCTGCGGCTTGACAAAGCCCTGGCTGGGATGATTTAGCTGAGGTTGGTTCTGCTTTGAGCAGAGGGTGGGACTAGATACCTCCTGAGGTCCCTTCCAACCCTAGTATTCTATGATTCTAACTCTATGACCATTATCTACCAAATTTGTAATTTCATCCAAAAGAGATACCAAGTTAATTTGACAAAATGTATTTTACATAGCCTCTGTTGATTGGCATTAATTTTATAATCCTCCTTTAACTCTTTATTATTTGAGTCCCATATCAACCACCCCTTTATTTGGCTTTGGATCCACGCCAAGCAGACAGGCCTATAATTTTGTGTGTGTGAGGGGGTAGTCTGCCCCCTTAAAGGCAGTGATGTCTTTTGGTCAGCACACCCTGATTGCATGGCATGGCTAAGGTTGCTAATTTTAATTGAACGGACCCCTGGAGGTTTTATCACATCACATGATCTCGAATTAAAGATTAATTTTTAATTCCTGGAGACTCCAGGATAACCCTGGAAGGCTGACAGCCCTAGACATGGCCCTTTCAAATTTTGGGAGGATTTGAGGTATGCAAAAGACCAAGAAAAGCAGAGGTATTGGTGGAGAGAAAGCAGTCCCAGGAATAAGCAGTGTTTGGGAGGGAATCAGTTTCTTTTTCTTTAAGGGTCAGGGGCCAGCTGCTCCCCTCCCACTCAGTCAGTTGGGAATGGGCTGGTAGAAGTACACAAGCATATATGCTGCTCCTCCCGCCCTTGTAGCCGAGCACACTGGCAGGACACTGGCTGAATCTGAGTCTCTCGGCTGTCTGGAGGCAGGGACTGCTGACGGAGAAGTTGGTTGAAAGCCTCTCCCCCACCCCCCTCGGCCTGGGGTGATGCACACAGCCCAGCAAGGGGAGCTGTGGGCCAAGCAGGGAGCAGCATCACAGAAACCCCAAGCCGGAGGGCTGGGAAGACCCCTGACCCTAAAGGGGAGCTCTTTTGGGGAAGCTGTAAAAGCTTCTCCCAGCCAATTTGGCTCATCCTTGTTTTGAGCTTTGTGATCTACCCATTTTAAAGCACCAAGTCTATATGTGGATATATATTGCTGGTTGAGACTTTATTCTGTTTATTCCTAGCAAACTTAACCAAGTCATGATGACTTGTACCTAAGCAGCCACTAACTTCTAGGTCTGCGATCAATTCCTCTCTATCGGGCAGGACGAGGTCCACTATACAATTCCCCTGTGTTGGACGCAGCCCTTTTCGCATTAGGAAATTGTCATCTAGAACTTTTGGAAATTCCAAGGATGTTTTAATACTGGCGAGCAATGGTTGAACGAATTCAGGTAAAATCTGAATCTTCCCCTCAAACCCGAAATCTGACCATTTTCTTTTTAAAATACCGGGCTAAGCCGAATTTTTGTACAGACAGATTCATAGATTCTAAGGCCAGATGGGACCATCGTCATCATCTCACTGGCCTCCTGTAAAACACAGGCCAGAGGCTGTATGGCTTTGGCTCCTCTCAGGTGGAAGAAAAGTTCAGAAAGTGACTGAACTCCACTTGACAATTGCTTGTGCAGCTCAAGTCTGTCGGAGCAGGGCTATGCCTTAGATACCCACCAGTACTGGCCACTCAGCAAAGCTAAACTATTGCAAAAAGGAAGCCAAGGAAAGATTAGATAAAATCTCTAATGCATCTTACCTTTCCCAGGCTCTTGATGAGGAATGACTTTGGTCATGTTCTCATAGTAATTTTCCTCTTCTCCGCTCCTCATTTTGAGTGGAAAGCTTGGCAATTGGTTCCTGTTAGGTGGTCTTCCTGGCTAGTGAATGTATCTTTCTGACCCAACTGTGAACTCGGAAATAGAAATGGGAAATGAGATCTGCAAATTCTCTAGGATAACAAAACCTAAACTGCTCAGACCACAGCGTGCAAAGTCACACACAGCTGTGATCTTTGAGCTACTGCAGCTGTAGAGAGAGAAGAGGGATAAGCCAGGATGTGTGTTAACCACAAATCATAGCATGAACCATCATTGGCTAGTTCCACAGACAAGTGCTCACATCACAAAACCTGCCACAATTCTTCTACAGATCATTGCCAGTCTGTGCAGAAGGGACTAGAGCTAGACGGCCCGGTCCTGGGGGTGGGCTGAAGAACACTTGGAGGTAGCAGGACTGGTGTGGGGGAACCTAGCACTGTGCTATATCTGTTCGGTGGCTGAAGCGGACTTCACTTGCCAGGGACGTGAATTCAGTTACTTTCATCAGCACTAAAAGTCAACAGACAATTCAGACCACCACCTGATCCCCACTTGTTTTGGGCTACTAGCAGGAACCTGGATAATTGCTGCACCAGGGGTTAAACCTGCTTGTCTTCCTCACTTGCAATCCCCTTCCCCCAAATGCATCATCTTTAGGAGGTTGTAAAACAGCAGGGGAAACTATTCTGATTATTTATTATTTTAGGTTCCAGGGGTCTCTTGTTGCACACCATGAAGAGGTGCTCCAGCGCTTTGCAGTAGGTTTAGGCTAGCTTGTGATGAATTTGGACTAACCATTAGCCTAAAGAAGACAATATTATGGCCCAAGGTGTGTTGACTGCACCAGCCGTTTCAGTCGATAATACCACCCTAGGAGTTGCACACATGTTCTGCTTTCCAGGGTCAACTGCATGGGATAACTTGTCCCTCTCTCTGATGAGCTTAATTCTTGCATTTGAAAGGCAATGACCACATTCAGCCAACTGGACAAGCGTGTGTGAGATAACAAGAAACAAGTATTAAGCACCAAAGTATGGGTCTACCCATGCTGCTCTATGGTGGTAATACCTGGCCCACTGATAGCAGGCACAATAGAAGGTTAAACACCTTTTACACCCACTGACTTTGCCATATGGTAAGTATTAAATTGGAAACCAACATGCCTGACAGCAAAGTACACGAGAAAGGAAAACGTCTCAAATCTAATCACTAAACAGAGATGTCTTCAT
>ML675627.1:1858900-1876959 GCA_007922155.1 Mesoclemmys tuberculata | reverse complement strand
GTCCCTTCCAACCCTAATCTTCTATGATTTTATGAAATATCACAGCCAAATGTAAATGGTGAACATGCGGATTACAGGATGCTACTTTGAAGTAGTGTGTCCCGGGGCGTCACTGCCAAGCATGGCATGCAGCTCATTGTGAAAGCAGCAGGTCTGCAGATTTCCTATCGCCCTCTGTAACAAGGCGCTGTGCCTGCCTCAGAGCCTGGGCCCGAGGAAGGGTCACTCTGCCCCCGCTGGACAGAACCCAGCCCTGCAGGCCCGGGCACCCGGAAGCAGAGGGGTGGAGCCAGGGCCTGGGTAGGCAGTATAAAAGACAGGCCAAGCAGCTCAGTCAGGGGGAAGCTGTTGCTGGAGGCAGATGTGGCTTCCTGGAGGCAGGGTGCTGGGCTTCAGTGATGGGGTGGGGCTGCCGGACCTAAGTAGCTGGGAGCTGCTACCCAAGCCTGGTGGGTGGGAGAAGCCCCTGGGGGCTGGCCCTGGCCTGGAGGAGCTGCCTGGTGTGGAGGACCCCCTTGCATGGACTGACCCAGGCATACCAACAAACCCCTGTGACCTGGAGGAGCTGCCTGCCACAGATGATCCTCAGAAGTTCCCGGACCTGCTGCCGATCGATGGTGAGGGACTCGCCAGATGCCTGCTCCCCACCTCCCCCTGTGACCTAGAGGGCCTGACATGGCTGCAGGTCCCTGAGAACTGGGTGGGAGGAAGTGGCCCAGGGAGAGTCATAGCCAGTGGCTGAGCCTGGGGTGGAACCCTCCCCCCCCCACCGTCAGTGTGTTGCAGCTGGACCCCCACTGACCCAGTGGCAAACAGGTTTGCCGCTACCAGGGCTGTGGGCTGGGACCCAGGGGAGACGGGTGCGCCTGCGTCCCCTTCCCTCACCGCCCCAGGAGTGCGCAGTGTCCTGTGCACAGCTGGCCAGAGGGCCCCAAGCTTTGTCAGCCCTGCTGGACTGCAAGGCCAGGGGCTTCAGACTATTTTATGTGCCCCACCTGCTTGAGGGCCAGGGGCTATTGCTCAGTAACCAGGCCTGCCTGGCTTAAGGGGTGGGGGCTGTAAATCGCTGTACTCGCCCCGCCTGATGGAAGGTCAGGGACTATAGACAGCTTCACCTGCCCTGCCCTGTTTGAGGGCCAGGCGCACCAGACCTTGGTACTGTCCAGCCCTGCTTGCAAGTCGGGGGCTAAAGACTCTGTTGCCTACCCTGTCCTGGCTGAGGGCCAGGGGCAATAGACTGCTGGCCCATCCCGCCTGCTGGAAGGCTGGGGAGCCGCAGCCCCATTACCAGCCCTGCCCTACGTCAGGGCCAGGGGGCTATAGACTGCCGGGAAAGGGGCCGGAGCTACAGACTCTCAAACAGGGCTTATTCCCCTCAACAAAGGCGCTGTGGCCTTCCTCGGACCCTGGGCCCGAAGAAGGGTCAAGACACCGCTGGCTGGACCGTGCCACCAGCTTACGCTCTCTCTGACTTTGTGGTATGCTTGACGTATTTCCTTCACTTTCGCGCAACACTGCTGCCAACCTCTGCGGTGGCCTTTGGCAGAATCCCCTGTGAAATCTGACTGAAGAAGACGTGGCTGTAGCTGTGCTTGTGCAATTTCTTCTCCCCACTAGCTGAGGAGATCCAATACTTCTTGCCTGCTCCAGGGAGGAGCACGTCTAGTAGCTCTGTGTGCATGTGGAGCTGGGACGGTCGGTCGAGCAGCTGGGCTCACAAATCAAAGGGAGCTGGTAGCGTGCTTGCCACGGTGAGCAGTTAGGAGGAGGCATTTCAAAAACACGCAGGTCCCATCCTCCACGTGAGCTAGAGCTGCCTGCCTGGGCAGAGCTAAGGACAAAGCAGCCGGCAGCTGGGAGGCCAGAAGAGGAGCCCAGGAAGCTGATCTGATCTGATCCACAGCAGCAGAGCCAGAGGGGATCCCAGAGAGCAGAGCTGAGCACAGCTGCACTGAGCAGAGCAGGACCTGGGGCTGGAGCCCTCCGGAGCCGGGTGCGGTAGCAGCTGGGCAGAGCGAATGGGATCCTGGGAGCGGGTGGCTCCTGCCAGAGCAAGTGTTTGACTCTCTGCATCCCTGCAGCATAGCGAGGGCCTGGACAGTGGGTCTGCGACAGTGACACAGACTGAACCTCCCTTACACCCTAGAGACGCTGTGTTTGGTGCCCCGTGCCAGGGCAGTGTTGGCTATTTCCTTTAACCTTTCTCCTCTTTTCTTATTTGTATTTGATTTTTGGATTGCTATTTGTGTAATAAATTGTTCCTTTGCACTGTGTGCAGGGATTAGTGGGTCAGGGAAGTGCCCAGTGCAGTTAGTACCCTGGAGTGGGGACACCCTAGCCCCTGCCCTAAGGGACCATGGCAAGATTGGGCATTGAGACCCAGGAATCCTGGCCCCCGCCTTGTTGGGGTTAGAGGGACCCCACGACACAGGAGAGTGGGAGGGGAGCCCTCTAGGTCAGGCAGGCCTCTGGCTAAAGAGTGGGAGCAGGGGCTCAGTTCCTTCCGCTACCCTACATAGAATCATAGAATATTAGAGTTGGAAGGGACCTCAGGAGGTCATCTAGTCCAACCCCCTGCTCAAAGCAGGACCAACCCTAACTAAATCATCCCAGCGAGGGTTTTGTCAAGCTGCAGCTTAAAAACCTCTAAAGATGGAGATGCCACCACCTCCCTAGCTAACCCATTCCAGTGCTTCACCACCCTCCTAGTGAAAAACTTTTTCCTAATGTCCAGCCTAGACCTCCCCCACTGCAACTTGAGACCGTTGCTCCTTGTCCTGTCGTCTGCCACCACTGAAAACAGCCTAGCTCCATCCTCCCTGGAACCCCCTTTCAGGTACTTAAAGGCTGCTATCAAATCCCCCCTCATTCTTCTCTTCTGCAGACTAAACAGGCCCAGTTCCTTCAGCCTCTCCTCATAAGTCTTGTGTTCCAGCCCCCTAATCATTTTTGTTGCCCTCTGCTGGACTCTCTCCAACTTTTCCACATCCTTTTTGTAGTGGGGGGCCCAAAACTGGACACAGTACTCCAAATGCGGCCTCACCAATGCCGAATACAGGGGAATAATCACTTCCCTTGATCTGTTGGCGATGCTCCTTCTAACGCAGCCTAATATACCATTAGCCTTCTTGGCAACCAGGGCACACTGTTGACTCATATCCAGCTTCTTATCCACTGTAACCCCCAGATCCTTTTCTGCAGAACTGCTGCCTAACTCGTTGGTCCCCAGTCTGTAGCTGTACATGGGATTCTTCCGTCCTAAGTGCAGGACTCTGCACTTGTCCTTGTTGAACCTCATCAGATTTCCTTTGGCCCAATCCTCCAATTTGTTTAGGTCTTTCTGTATCCTATCCCTCCCTTCCCGGGTATCTACCACTTCCCCTAGCTTAGTGTCATCTGCAAACTTGCTGAGGGTGCAATCTACTCCATCCTCCAGATCATTAATGAAGATGTTGAACAAAACCGGCCCCAGGACCGACCCCTGGGGGACTCCACTTGTGACCGGCTGCCAGCCAGACATGGAGCCATTGATCACTACTCGTTGAGCCCTATTTTCTAGCCAATTCTCTATCCATTTTATAGTCCATTCATCCAACCCATACTTCTGTAACTTGCTGATAAGAATACTGTGAGAGACTGTATCAAAAGCTTTGCTAAAGTCAAGGTATATCACATCCACCGCTTTCCCCACATCCACAGAGTCAGTCACCTCTTCATAGAAAGCAATCAGGTTGGTCAGGCATGACTTGCCCTTGGTGAATCCATGTTGACTGCTCCTGATCACCTTCTTCTCTTCCAAGAGCCTCAAAATGGATCCCTTGAGGATTTGGTCCATGATTTCTCCAGGGACTGAGGTGAGGCTGACCCATCTGTAGTTTTTCCCAATCCTCCTCCTTCCCTTTTTTGAAGATGGGCACTATATTTGCCTCTTTCCAATTGTCCGGGACCTCCCACAAGTGCCACAAGCTTTCAAAGATAATAGCCAATGGCTCTGAAATCACATCAGCTAACTCCCTCAGCACCCTCGGGTGCATTGCATCTGGCCCCATGGACTTGTGTATGTCCAATCTTTCTAAATAGTCTTGGACCTGTTCCTTCAGCACTGCAGGATGTCCACCCCCTCCCCATTCTGTGCCGCTCAGTGCTGTATTCTGGGAGCTGACCTTGTCTGTGAAGACAGAGGCAAAAAAGGCATTGAGTACCTCAGCTTTCTCCTCATCTTCTGTCAAAAGATTGCCTTCCCCATTCTGTAAGGGGCCCACCCCTTCCCTAATCTTCCTCTTGTTGCTAACATACCTGTAGAAACCCTTCCTGTTCCCCTTCACATCTCTTGCTAGCTGCAACTCCAGTTGCGCTTTGACCTTCCTGATTTCATTCCTGCATGTTTGAGCAGTATTTTTATAATCCTCCCTAGTCATCTGACCAAGCTTCCACTTCTTGTAAGCTTCTTTTTTGTGTTTAAGCTCACCAATGACTTCTTTGTTAAGCCAAGCTGGGCGCCTACCACACTTGCCATTCTTTCTGCACATCGGGATGGTTTGCTCCTGTGCCCTCAATAAAGTTTCTTTAAAATACAGGCAGCCCTCTTGGATTCCTTCCCCCCTCATATTAGCCTCCCAGGGGATCCTGCCCATCAGCTCCCTGGGGGAGTCAAAGTCTTCTTTTCTGAAGTCCATGGTCCGTATCCTGCTGTTCTCCTTTCTTCCTTTTGTCAGGATCCTGAACTCGGCCATCATATGGTCACTGCTGCCTAGGTTGTCACCCACTTCTACTTCCCCTACCACATCTTTCCTGTTTGTGAGCAGCAGGTCAAGAGGAGCACGGCCCCAGTAGGTTCCTCCAGCTCTGGCACCCGGAGGTTGTCTGTAACACTGCAACACAGAAGCAGTAACCCTGCTGACCTCGTTTGTGAAGCACCTCGAGATGTGCAGTGGGAAAGCTCTATAGAAGAGCTGCGAATTATTGTTATTCTAGTTCTCACCAAGGAGAAAATGAAATGAGCAGTTCCTTGGCTGTGACACTGAGAATGCAATAGTGTACCAGACCACGAGATGGCACTAGACCCTCAGTCATATGCTGGGCCAATTGCCCATGGAAAATCCCATTTTAGCGCTGGTGGAAGTAAATCTGTTTTAATAACAAGTGGCAGAAGAGTGAATAGCAGAGGGCAATGGAGGGACACAAAAGGAGAGGACTCTGGTTTTGCTTTCTGAGCCACCAGTGTGCATCCAGAGTCACTTCACTGAAATCAGTGGAGTGGCTCCAGATTTACAGCAGCGTGGCTGATCTGTACCAGTCCAGGGTACCTCTATTGGTAGCCCTGGACTTGCATTTGTGTAACTGAAATCTGACCCAGACTCAGCGTGTGCCACCACTTCTGCTGGAGCCAGGCCCCTCCAGGCATCCCTGTTCTGCCTTAACTGGGCCATGTCCACTGCCACCCTCACCTAGCTGAGAATATGGAGTGTTTGCCTGCCATTCACTGCATGATCAACACACGAGCCCTCCCCTGCGCACCAATATATGAACAAAATCAGCAGTCACTGAGTGCAAAGGGCTGGCATACACCAGAAACTAATTAACCCCTATAAATAAAGCTATTATCGCCACCAAGCTGTACGTAAAAAGGGAGGGCTTTTCTGCATTTCTCCACTTTGATCATGTCCAGATGAGATTCCAACCTGAGAATTAAACCTCAGAAGGGGGCAGAAGGCAGATATGCTTATTACCGTTCCTATCAAAGGGTGAAATTGTTAGATTCGGCGCCACACCTGCTTAATTGTATAGGACATCTACTTAATTCTATGCCACACAGCCAGCTAACCCATCGTATCCCTTCCTGTGCATGCCCTTCTGTCTGTTTTTTTCTGTGGCACGCATCAGCAAAGCGTGTGAGCTGTGCGGCCTCTGAGGAAAGGTGTGATGGAAGCTCAAAGGATTAATTCGTATCATTAGTAACCAATTCCAAAGACTGACTAAGGCGAGGCACCTCGTGGGTTGAAGTGCCTAAGCGGCGTTCTGTGTCGATCCAAGACAGACGTTCATGCAGTGTTTTAGGTCTTCTGTATTTCATGGAGCAGAGATCCAAAAGGGACCCTGGCTCAGCCCAAAAGAGGCCTGTGTGGAACTGAAGCAACTCCTGATTTACACGGGTCTAAGGAAGCTCCGCATCGGACATTCTGCCTGAATCACTGTCTCATTTATCTGCTCGAGACGGCCTTGTCCTAGGTATTAAATTGGGAGTACTGTGGCGAGGAGCGAATGAGCTTTGGGCACTGCAGAACCTCTCTTTGGAGTCACAGAAACTGTGCCTGGTAAAACATGCATATTACGGCCCTCTTGCTAGAGCGAAAGCCATTTATTTCTCTCATATTATTTCTACCAGTGAGAATTGCTCTGCAACTTTATTTCATGCTCTTGCTGGGCCTCTTAGCCCAGACAGGTGAGTGGTTAACTCTGAGATGCTTCCATAGAAGCTGGATGCCATTTTTATTTGTCATCATGTATGAGAAAGCTCAATAACATGAGAGCAGCTGGTGCAGCCATGGTCCAGAGCCTGGGCTTTGGCCAGGCCCTTGTGTTATGTAGCCTGTGAGGACATAAAAGGGCTGCATTCTGGTTCTGAGGGCCACGGCAGGCCCAGGTGGAGAGAGCAGCTGTTGCCCCTGAGCTGTGGTGGAGGGTGGCACTGAGGCAGCAGAGTAGAGCCCTGCGCGGGAGGGCTATTTTTTTACTCCCGTTCTCGTCCCACCCTGCAATACCTACGCCCACCTGCTCCTGCGTTGTTCCTGTGGGACCCAGGAGATACCAGACCTGCTGCGGGGCTCTACAGCCCAGAGAGAGGCAGAAATAATCTCACCTGGGAGCAGCAAGGGGCCATGGGGCGGGGAGGGGGCGCATTCAGCCAGTTTGGAGGTAGAGGGCCAGACCCTCAGAGGGGGTAAATTGGTGCAGCCCACTGACTTCAGCTGAGTCCACTGATTTCAAAACCGGCCCGGTGTGTACTAGCCTTGTGCGCGTTGGTGCGGGGGAGACGGGAGCGTGTGTGCGGGGATGGGGTGGAGCTGGCAGAGCTTTATTTTGCAGTCCTGGCCAGTCTCTGCTCTGCTGAGACATCCCCCCTTTGGGGCACCCTCTCCACCAGCACCACCAGTGCCAGCGTCCCCCTCCCGCGGTGACCGTGCGCTTTCTGGCATCATAGCAAGGCCCACGGGGTCACAGGGGCGAAAGGGACACGAGCAGGACAGTCACCCTCACCCACCAACACACTGGGGCAAGCAAATCCTGGGCAGAGCCAGAGCCGGGCCATGAGCTGGTCTGATGAGTCCCAGCGGGGCCTAGCAAGGGTCCAAGAGGGAAGGAAATGCCCAGGGAGGGGCTTCTGGGAACTTCTTTTCATGGGCCGAGGCTGGCACCCATTTTGGATTTTTCCCAGGAGAACCTGACAAATTCTCACCACTGCATCACCGACCCCCGCCACTGCAGTCCCCCCGCCACGCTGGCCACCCTGGCCGCTGGCGCTGGGGTCCCCTCTGACCCAGCGACCGTCCTCAGCACCGACCCTGCGGTGGCCACCCAAGCGAGGCCAGGCCCATGCTGCGGGCCCCGCTGACACATTGGCTTCGCCTGTCTGGGGCACAGAGGATTTGTCAGTGCACCGCTGGGGGTTTTCTCTAACCCTGAAAAGGCTGTGCCCAAACAGGGAGTGGGAACTTAGCGACGTCACCTTCTCCATGGCTCTGTCCTGACCAGCTCATTCCTGAGAGGGGAACCCGAGTGTTCCTCCTACCTTCTCCCTAGTGCTTCAGTTTCCGCCCTTCCGTTATTCCTCCTACCTCACTCCCCCTCTCTTTGCCTGTGAGAGTTGTCATCCCAGCCAGCCCCCGGGCTCAAACCAGGAACCGCTCTATTGAGAGCAAGAATGGACACAGCTGCTGTCAATGAGCCAGGCTTTCAACCCGAGGGTTGTAACAGTCCCATGTCCTCTGCGGACGGGGTGGAACAGGAGGGCGTGTCCTACACTCTGACCAGGTAGTTACATACAGGTGGACGGGGAGCAGAAGTGGCTTCCCTCACTGTCTCCCTTGCACCCCAGACTGGCCAGATTTTGACCCTGCATGCATGTTGTTCCATGCCGCTATCAGATATTTCTAAATCGACTCAGGGCTTAGGGCTGGAATCCAGTCCCTGCTTGGCCAGTAGACAGCTACTAACCAGCTTTTGCTATAATCATCCTCCGGGGTAGATTGCATTGTGATTCTGTCTCTGGAATCTCTCTGGCACATTTTAATCATTCCATTATGGAAGAAACAGACCTTGGCAGCAGCTGGCATCTCATTTTCAGCCCGCTTCTCATTTGTGTTTTTCTGTCAATGGTTCTTGAAAAGACTCAATGATCAGCCACGCTTTCCCTTCCTAGCAGCTTGAATCCACATGAAAAATCTGTTTTAAAAAATCCAGCATACGGCAGCAGAGAAACTGGACTTGCACTAGTATTATTGTTACTGATTGGTCGCAGCAATTTCAGGTTCCCTCCCTGCCGTAGTTCCTGTGGATTTCTGGAAGGGAGACAGTCGGTCTAATGGTTAGAGCACACAGACTGGGGCAGCCAGAACTCCTGGGTTCTCTTTCAGCGCCTTTTGTGACCTTGATAACAGCACTTAGGCTCAGGTTATCTGGTGTCTGCTCGCTCTGGGTTCCTGTGCTCTCGGAGGCACCTACGAGTTTGATTTTGCAGGCTGCTGATCATCCACAGTTACAGCTGACGTCAGTGGGAGCTGCGATGCTCAGCCTCCCTGAAAACCAGGCCCCAGGGATCTCAGGTTGGACACCCAATATTAGAAAACGCTTTTGAAAATATTGGCCTTGACTTCTCTGTGCCTCAGTTTCCTTCTTCTGTAAAATGGGTCAGTGAAACGTCCCTTCTCCCCTGCAGTCAGGGTTAAATAATTTGTAGTTGACAACCTCACATAAAAGCATCGTCTGGTTCCATTTCCTATTGGATCCGACCTCCATTTTGGCTTTGGTGAACTGAAAATCTTGTCGCCAGACAGCTTTTACCTGGTATGGGGCCCAAATCAAGCAAAGGCGCAGCATCCCAGCATGGTTTGCACCGGAATCAGCTCCCCCCAGGCTTACTCAAATCATGGCCAGGTTTGTTTCAGCCCTAGCCTGGTTCCGCCTGAGTTTCTAATGGAGCCTGAGACCTGGTGAATTTCACCCCGGATTCAGGTCTCAGAACAGACGTTTCCTATTGTTCTGGTGCGACGTGTCTGGTTTTTCCAGGTGGCATCTGAAGCTATTGATTAGAGCTATTGATCAATGACTCATTGTGACTTCGTCAGTGAGTTAGCCCTCCCCTGGGTAGCAAACGGATCCCAACTTCTCTTAATCTAGATGTGAAGTTTTACTGTTGTTTACACCAACAGATTTCAGCTGCATCGATCTCTGCAGTGCATGATTTGTCACTTGCTGACTTTTCTCCTCCCCGGCCATTGACGTGCCATGCAGAATTTCAGCCTGGCTAAAATCCAGGAGATGTTCGGGGCCTGTGAACGTTTTCACGGGTGCCCAGCCGCTATCCAAAATGAATAACAAGGGCTCCCCATGAGCCCCTGGGAACCAAGCTCCCAGTGTTGGATCAACCAAGTGTTGATCTATTCAGCCAGTTTTTATTAACTATTTAACCAGTTCTGCTAGGGCTCATGCGTTTCCACCACCCTTCTACTTGCAGTGCTACGCCAGACTGTCTGGCCAATGACAAGGACCTGGCTTGAGGGACTGTGTCTGGCAAGGAGTGCTCCCCGGGGGTGCGGTTTGCTGACGACAGTCTCTAGAGCGGGGGGCTGGCGGAAATGTGATGAGACAGTCTGAGAACCAGCTGCTACTTGGCAGGACATGCTGCACGGTCCAGGTAATCTGCGTAGACACGGGCTAAGCCACGGCAGGGCTAAGCCTGAGATGCAGTGAGGCTAGCTGAGCGTCATTCCTGTTCCTTGGGAGCCCCGGATGCTGTGGTTTCTGGGTGGCAGGTTGTATGGAAATTGGCAGATCATGGTGCTCGCAGCTTATTGTGCTTTTGAACCTGAGGCAGCCCTTTTAAAAAGCCTGCTTGTGCTGCCACTGGAGTCAGTGACCAAACTCCCGTCAATGTCTCTGGGAGCAGGACGCGGCTGGGGCCCGATGCAGCGAAGCCCTAAGCAAGCCGGTAACTTTCAGCACAGGAAGAGTCCCGCAGCAAGTGAATCCGCTGGCCACTGGCCCAGAGGGGCAGGGTAGAAAGCAGCAGTTCCTGGCTCCCGCACTTGGCTTGTGATGCTCTGGCTCTGGAATTGCAGGGCCAGGACTGAAAGGAGCCAGCACTCACAGTTTGGAGATCCGATATACTGAGTATCCCCAATTGCAACTGAAGCCAGCAGGTGCTTGGCCCCCTTTGAAGAACAGGTCCTGGGGGTATATCTAAAAATACAGGGAGCAACTCACTGGTCGTAAGCACCCCTCCTCCCCCAACCAACGCAGGACATCTCTAACCACTCCTCTCCTGGCTCTTCTCATAGGAATCCCCCTCCCCACTCCTTTGACCCCAGCCGGGGTCCCTCTAGG
Organism: Mesoclemmys tuberculata; assembly: GCA_007922155.1. Taxonomy (NCBI): domain Eukaryota; kingdom Metazoa; phylum Chordata; order Testudines; family Chelidae; genus Mesoclemmys; species Mesoclemmys tuberculata. Next base: position 1,866,357 of record ML675627.1, on the reverse strand, counting down.
GGCCATGTATGTTTCTTGTCACAGCAGATATTGTTTCAGCTCCGCAGGGTTTCTCTCACCGCACCTGCCCACGTCTCTGGAGAGGTCAGAAGCTCTCTCTGGGGAGCCTGGCAAGTCAGGGGGTGTCCTGCTTTTAGACAGTCTCTCTAGCTTGCGTCTGCATCGGCTGAAGGATCGTGGTGCCAAGCCAGAATTGTCAGCTCTAGTTCAGCAATCGCCGGAGGCCAGAACTGAGATCAGAGCCCCCAGGTGGTGGGGGCTGCACACGCACAAAGGCAGAGATGATCCCTGCACCAGTCTAGAGAGGCCTGGCAGACAAGGAAGTCCTATGACCCTTGTGTGGAAGTAGGTAGCGGAGGCCCAGAGCGTTTTTCTGGCCTGTGCTAAGCAGGAGGTCAGACTAGATGACCGCCACCGTCCCTTCGGGCCTTGGGGTCTATGATTAAGTGATTGCCCAGCGTCACACTGAAAGCTGCAGCATGGCCAGGAATGGAATGCCAACCTCCTGCACCGCGGGCCCGTAGCTCACTCACAAGAGCAGCCTCCCGCTGTGCCCCGCAGCTCGCCGGGAAGGTAAGTAATGAGCTCGGGACATCTCAGCCGGAGCGTGAGTGCACACCTCTGCTTCCTTACACGCTGTTTTCTGAAGCACTGGGCAGTGGGGATGCTTTGACGTCTCTTCCCTTTCCACATGCTCCCTTCGTAGAGGGATCACCTTGGGTCAAGCATCCCGGAGGGTTTTTCCCAGCCATCGTGCATCTCTGTTGATCAGACTTTGCTCTCAGACCCCATCTCCTTTCATCCCCCCTAATTGTACTCGCTGGAGATCAAGCTCCACTGTTGCTGTTCCCCAAGCCTCATGGCAGAGAATCACCCCAGCTCCTCATTCTCCAGGTCTTCACCGTCCTCTCTGCTGTCAGAGGCCAAGTCTGGAGCCTGGCAAGGGACGTGGAGTCCCGACACCTGCTGCGTCATCAGCCTTGCTTCCTGAGGACAGTTAGCCAGCCCTGCAAGGCTGTGCTCCTTATTACATTAGGGTGCCTCATTTATTGTTGTGCTCATTAAATGTTTCTGTGATAAGCAGACTTTCCACCTGGGATTTAGCTGTTAGCCAGGAGCTCCTCTACGCGCAGCAAAACATTTAGATCCTATTTTATTGCTTCCTATTTTCTTTCCCAGGCTGCCTCTGAGGAGGCCATTTTTGCTGCCTTGCAGGTCACTGAGCAAAGTTTTGCTCTTTTTATTCCACGTGCCAGGGAGGAAGTAACGCCGCTCTCGGTAACTGAGCTGAGGGTTTCCAGGGCTGCCCCTGGCGTTCTGCAGGGCATCAGAAAGTCTCTAGGGAAGTCACTGATCTATCCCTCACCACCCTCGTCTGTATTATGAGGAGTACCTCTTCTCTCTGTCCTGAAAACTCCAACTCCCTTGGACTGCGGGCACCACTCAGAAAGGGTCATAGCTTCCTCCATGCTTGTACAGCTCCGTGCACACTGATGGGACGTGGTAGATAATAGATGAGCACCAGTTCCCCTGAAAGGATTGCATCTCCTGCAGAGGGCACTAGACCAGAGCTTAGATAGCAGGAGGAAATCTGTGCTAGCCCCTGCGTGGATGGGGACAGGACTGAATATGAACTGTTTCCCAGAGGGGAATGCCAGGCCCAGGTCCCCGTGGTTTCAGACTGCTGCTGGCAGAAGGCTAGTGCTATGTGGGAGATCAGACTGGAGGAACACAGGGGTCCCTTCTAGCTTTGGACACTGAGAGGGGTTCTCTGCTCTTCTACAGAGCAGTTCAAGTCCGCTGCCCATCATCTTGCCTGGTGAGAACCCAGATATCTTTATACAGGCCACTGCCATAGGGGACACTGCAGAAGCAGCCGCTGCGGGGGCGTTCTGACATCATCCGTGTATTTCCTACAGTTTTGTGCACCAGTTCCCTCCCTCATAGTCTCGGCACCTCAGCCTCGAGACCTGCCCTTCACACCTTCCTCCTCTTCCCTGCTCTGTCCCCCCGCCCTGCTCCCTTCCCATGTCTCTCCATTTTGCTGACTAGCTAAAGACACGGCATTCATGGAACCCCTGTGGCATTGATCGCCCAGCTTGTGCCGGCCAGCCCTTCCCTGACCCGGGAGCTGTCCTGGCCATTCAGTTTGTAAGCTCTTTGGGGCAGAGGCGGCCTGCTACCGCCACTGCTATGATAAGCACAATTGATGGCAATCGCTCCTGGCCACTAGCATCTGAAAGCGCCCAGGATCCTCTCTGGAGCAAACGCTCACATCCACGTTCTGGGAATCGCTCAGTGCTCCCACCCACAGACGTACAGAGCTGTTTGCAGCCCGCTGGCGTCCCAGGTAGAAAGGTTTCTGGGCCGAGGTTGGGTATTAGATGCAAGCATGGTTACAGGGCTGTATCCCCAAAACCCGTTATTGTGGCATTAGGAAAATGTCCTGGGGCTCATGAACACTGAGCCACAGTGTGAAATACAGGGGTGGGCGCTGCAGAGCGCACCAAAGTGCTGTGTGCTATCTGCCCCATGAAGACACTGCTGGTGTGAGCCAAAAGGTGTGTTGTTTTTTATTAAAAATGTCACACATTCATAAATTCCTCGGCCAGAAGGGACCATTGTGCTCATCTAGTCTGACCTCTTGTGTCACTCGGGCCACAGCCCTGCCCACAAATCATTCCGGGAGGAGATCTGTTAGAAAAACACCCCATCTTGATTTCAAAATTGTTCCTGAGGGAGAATCCACCACAATCCTCTTGGAAAACTGGTCCAATTGCTAATTGCCCTCACTGTTAAAAAAGTACGCCTTATTTCCAGTCTGCCTTCAACTTCATGCTAGCCCTTTCTGTGCTAGATTGAAGAGTCCATTATCAAATATTTGTTTCCCGTGTAGGTATTTATCAGCTGTGACCAAATCACCCCGTAACCGTCTCGCTCTGAAGTTAATTAAATTGAGCTCCGTGAGTCTCTCACTCTAAGGTAGGTTTTCTGACCCTTTAATCACTCTCATGGATCTTCTCTGACCCCTCTGCAATTTATCAACATCCTTCTTGAATTGTGGGCACCTGGACCCAGGGTGCCAGCAGCAGCCACCCCAGTGCCAAATACAGAGGTAAAATAACCCCACTACTCCTAGTCACAGTTTAGGGCAACTGCGCTTGCTCCCCATAGTCCAGCAAGGTCACCCACTCCTGGCTTCTCGCTCCCCAGCTGTTGCCTTTCTGGGTGGAGCTCCTTTCTCTCCCTTCTGGCTGGTGTATTGCAAGGCTGCACGGTTCCCTGCCTTCCCTGTGTGTTTCCAAGCAAAGGCAGTCTGCCTAAACAGCCTGCTTGCTTTCTCTGCAGAGACTGATAACAGAGGGGCGAGGGAGATCTGCGCCACCACCCAGTTCTTTCGAAGCAAGACGACTTTATTCTTTGTTAACAGCACTACAGAGAAAACATCCAAAACAGCCACTGAACCAGCACACGTGCAAATGGGCTTAACCAGCAACACCCCAATCCAGGGGTTTCTTTGTCATTACAAGTTCATCAGAGCTTCAGCACACAGGCTGATGAGGTCCCAATAAGCCTCTGAGGAGTGGGGCCCTGGGATGGGCTGTCCACCCCACACGCGCCCTGAATTAATGGGCTCATGGAGGCCATATGGGCCAATTCTCTATTACGCTGAAGGCTGAGAGGAAAGCCCGAATTAGGGAAGCTCACCTGTGCGGGAACAGGCGGCGCCTCTATACAGCCAGGGAGCTGATAGCAGAAGGGATTGCAGGGAAGTAGGCTGTGATTACTCCCTGGGTGAAGGGAGCTGTGTCTGGGGTTATAGCGGGTGGTCCATAGCTACCCCCTGGAAGGAGGGAGTTGGGTCTGGCAAGCCCAGAGCATGGTGGGAGTCGGGGGGAGCCAGAACGGTAGGGAAGGCGCAGAGGAAAAGCGGCATAGGATGAGATAGTATAGGCTTTAGCTGCTGAAGAGAGGCTTGCTGAGCTGGAATCCAGAGTAGGAGATGGGCCAGGGTTCCCCTATCAGCCAGGACTGGCTGGGCAGTGAACGGGAAGATTGTCTGAGCCTATTTGTCAGGAGAGACTTTGGTGTCCTGGAGGGGGGAAAGCGCATAGTAGCCTGGCCGTGGCGCCAAGTCATGGAGAGGGAGCACATGGAGTCGTTGAGGGAGAGAGCAGCAGAGAGGGCCTAGGGCTTGGAATGAGCTAATCCCCAGAGCAGCCAGGCGGCGCAGGGAGTGGATCCCGCATGAGGCATTTTGTGGCCCAGAGGTCCCGTCACTTTGCTGGACCAAGAAGAAGGCCCTCTGTCAGCTTCAACTCAGGCTTGTTATGCAAAAGGCTTTTTCTTGTCTGCTGGTCTCTGAAGAATCCTGTCAGAACCAGCACACAGATCTCTCCCAGAAGGGTGACTTCAAAGGCTTGTAACAGAGGAAATTCCTTAGCACTCCCCCTACCCGAAGAAGGCCCATACAATGCCATAACGCGCCACACACATCTGCATTTTAGTGCAATGTACCCCAAAAGAGTAAACCCTAGTTCAATAAGGTTTAGCTAATTCGACAATGTTTATCTTAGCTCTACTGGTGTGTTCAGAATATCATGGGGTCCTGTCGGTCTGTTACATTTCTACTCGGCTTTCCCGTTTTTGCATCCCAGGATCACATTCGCTCTTGTGGCCATAGTGTCACACTGGGAGCTCCTGTTCAGCTGATTGTCCACCACGGCCCCCAAATCTTTTTCAGAGTCACTGCTTCCCAGGATAGAGCCCCTCTCCTGTAAGTACGGCCCACATTCTTTGTTGCTAGATTTATACAGCTACATTTGGCCATATTCAAACTCATATTGTTTGCTTGCGATCCTGATCGCACTGTATCAGTGACCTGCCTCCTTCATTATTTACCATTCACCCAATTTTTGGGTTACCTGCAATCTTTGTCAATGCTCATTTTATGTTTTCCTTCAGGTCATTGATAAACATGTTAAACAGCATAGGGCCAAGAACTGATTCCTGCAGGACTCCACTAGAACCACACCTGTCTGATGATCAGTGCCCGTTTATATTTTGAGATCTGTCAGTTAGCCAGCTTTTAATGCATTTCATGTGTGCCATGCTAATTTTATATCCTTCTAATTTTTTAATCAAAATGTTATGTGGGGCCACGTCAAATGCTTACAGAGTCTAAGTACATTACGTCAACACTATTGCCTTTATCAACCAAACTTGTAATCTCATCAAAAAAGATATCAAGTTAGTTTGACAGGATCTATTTTCCACATACCCATGTTGACTGGCATTAATTTATATTACCCTCCTTTAGTTCTTTATTAATTGAATTCCGTATCAGACTCTCCATTATCCAAGATCAATGTCAGACTGACAAACCTATAATTACTTAGGTCATCCCATTTACCCTTTTTAAATATTGGCATGGCATTAACTTTCTTTCTGGAACATTCCCAGTGTTCCAAAACATTGCAAATCAATCTGAATGGCCCCGTGGGCTTGTCCGAGAGCTGTGTTAAAACTCTCAAATGCAAGTTATTCAGACCTGTGGATTTAAAAATGCTTACCTTTAGTAGCTGCTGCTTAGCATCCTTCTGAGACTAGTGGAATGCAAAGAGTGTTGTCATATACGGTCTGATTAAATCATCAACAAATCCAGAAAAGAAATATTCATTGAACAATTCTGCTTTTTCTGTATGATTTTTGATAATTCTACCATGTCCCTCCAGTTATGGCCCAATGCCATTGTTAGGACTCTGTTTGTTCCTAATAGACTTTTAAAATGCCCCCCTCTTGTCCTGAAGTCTGCTGGCAATAGATTCCTCCTTGTGTCCCTTCATTTCCCTTAGCAGTTTTCAAAATTTTGTTCCACATCAGAACACAAAATTTCAAAGCCTCAAGATCTTTCATGAAACCAAATTGTCATTTTCCAGCCAGCTATAGTCCTACCTTTCCACGTTCTCTGCCTTTGAAGTGTGTTTCCTGGGGAAATAATGGGTGAGATATAGATATATATATAATATTTTTTTCTTTCAAATAAGCCACACACAAAAAAGTATGCTTCACCAGCTTACTGATTCCCTGGGTATCCAGGGAATATATTTGAGCATGTTTTGTCATCTGCTTATTCAGGCAATGTAGCCAAGTGTCAAATGATGCCAAGCAATGCCCTGGTGATAGCCCCACGCTCTTCTCCTGCCGCCTTCTGTGAGCATGCCAATCTTTTATCAACGGAACCTGGAAATCCGAGAGGGAAGGACTAATGAAGGCATCCATCCCCCAAGGAGAACGCAGCACTGCTGCAGATCTGGCCAGGGCTTTACTCCAATCTCATTTGAAAAGGGAAAAGGGCTTCTGCTGCTTCACCAGTAACACTCCTCTACTGTCCTAGCCTCCCTGTCTCATAGGACAAGATCAAGAGGCCACGCAATGAAGCAGAGAGATGGGAAATTCAAAACCAGTACAGGAACTATTTTTTCCAAACGACATATTATTAACTGGTGGGACTCTCTGCCACAGAATGCCAGTAAGGCCAAGAATTTAGTGAGATTCCAAGAGGTCTTTGATACAAGAGGACTGGAGCACAGGACTTATGAGGAGAGGCTGAGGGAACAGGGCTTGTTTAGTCTGCAGAAGAGAAGAATGAGGGGGGATTTGATAGCAGCCTTCAACTCCCTGAAAGGGGGTTCCAGGGAGAATGGAGCTAGGCTGGTCTCAGTGGTGGCAGATGACAGAACAAGGAGCAATGGTTTCAAGTTGCAGTGGGGGAGGTCTAGGTTGGACATTAGGGAAAAGTTTTTCACTAGGAGGGTGGTGAAGCACTGGAATGGGTTACCTAGGGAGGGGGTGGAATCTCCATCCATAGAGGTTTTTAAGGCCTGGCTTGACAAAGCCCTGGCTGGGATGATTTAGCTGAGGATAGTCCTGCTTTGAGCCGGGAGTGGGACTAGATACCTCCTGAGGTCCCTTCGAACCCTCATCTATGATTCTATGATTTATGTAGCTAACTCTGGATCAGGGCTGGAGAGGGAGCAGGGCCATGGCTTTGGGGCAGGAGGTGACTTGGGTGCCTGGTGTTAGATGAGGAGAGGAGGGGGACACTTGTTCTGCTTTTATGCAGCGAGGGCTGCTGGCTTTGCAACCGTGCTGCCTTTTTGTTGATGTTTTAATAGACGGGCACTCGCCCCTGGCCAGGTGCAGTGAAATACAAAAGGGAGAAGATTCCCTTCCACAGCTCCTTTTTTGCTTAAAATCTTTCCTTTATCTTAGTCCCAAGGAGACTCAGACTTGTCTGGGGTCCCCTCATCTGGCGACATCAGGGCAGATTCTCTATCTCAGCTAGATCTAAACAGTGGCATGTCTCAGCACAGGGCTGGGAGCAGAACGGAGCTGCCAAGTGTGTGTTTTGTCTCCTTCTAGTGGCTGTTCCACAGACAGGATAACAACCCACT
>ML675627.1:1842379-1853900 GCA_007922155.1 Mesoclemmys tuberculata | reverse complement strand
ACCCACTACTGCTATCCACTAATGGAGTTGCTCTGTTAGCGTGACATGGCAAAGGCCTGTGCTTTGAAGGTCGCAGGTCACTCCCTGCCAGTGGTCTGTGCTGAGGGTTGTTAAATCAGCACTAAGCATATGCCAGCACATACATGGGTGCATTTGCTTGGTTGCCTTAAAGTCAGCAGCTCCATTCCTTCTCTTGTCATGTCTCCATTCTTTTCCCCAGGGTGCAGCCAGCCCAGATTTGGAGACCCCTCATCATGGATATCCCCTGATGGCCAGGACCCTCTGTTTAGCCACAGCCAGAGCTAAACTGTTCTGTAGCCTGGATTTGGCACTCACTGTGCCAGTGCAACTGGGATCTTTCCCCTCCCTTTCTCTCTTCCCTTCCAGTCCTTCCTCTCTGTGGACCAGCATCGGTCCCTGAAATCTCCCTGCCATAGCTGAGGAAGGCAGCAAGCCGGTCCCTGGTCTCAAAAGGGTTGAGAAACACTGCTTTCAGGGGTGCCCGGAGAGCTGCTAATGGGCTCCAAGTATCGTCACAGCAGCTCTGTCTCCCCCACCCTGCTGGGCCAATCAAACACCTCCCTGACTGGCCTCGAAAGGAGAACAGGCTGAGGTTTGGGACTGATCATAAAGCAATTTGCTGCATTGACTTCAAAGCCTGTGCTGGCTCCTCGGGAACCAGCCAGACGGCAGCCACGCTTCCTGGGCCAAGCTGTTCCCTGTGGTAAGAGAGGGCCTGATTTATGCTTGCCTGTTGACCTCTTTATGCCATGCTGGCACCAGGAATGGGCTGTGAACTGGGCAGTTGTGTCTTCTGAGGAATGGCACAGACGGGAGAGAGGTCCCCCACTAGCAGGGAACTGCCAGACCGGTGCCATGCCATCCCCCTTCTAGACCATGTCATGGGGGGCAGGAGGGGCCAACGGCACATCAGGGACAGAGGGAACATGAGCAGAGACAGCTGCACTCTGGCTGCTCTGGCTGACAGACCCAAGCCTGCCCGGGCTCTGGAAAAGATCCCCTCCACTTCTGGATCCACCAGGGGTGAATGGAGGCTGCTCTGGGGCTGTGCGACCCCTTGCAGCACCCTGGCCATGCCCTCTGCTAGCACCATTCCCCACTTAGGCTGCACCATTCAGCAGCGGTGAGGGGGCACCTCGCACGACTGTCCTCCTGGTGGTGCTTTCAGCACCCAGTAGCCTGCAGCCTTGTCAATCCAAAGCGATTGCAGGGTGGCATCACGGCGGTGTGCACCGCCGGGTCGGGAACCCAGGCCCAGCTCTGGGATGCAGCGAAGGCAGCTGGGAGGAAGCAGGGAAAGTTTTTCCTTCCAGCTGAACAATGGAGGGGAGGAGGGATGGAGTCAATGTGCCGGGGAGCGAGGGCCAAGCGTGAATGCAGCAATGCAGAGGCAGCCCCCTGGAGTGGTGGGCTCTCCATGTCTGCAGCCGGGGTGCGACGGGGCCAGCAATCAGCAGATGGGTGTGTGATGAGCTGGGTTCCCCCAGCGTACAGCTGGCACCACGGGGGTCTATGGAGACCCCACACAAGCCCTCCCACTCATTATTAGTGATGTTACAGGAGCGCAGTCCCATGGACAGCGGCCCTTCCAAGGCAGGCGCAGGGTGAAAGGAGAAATGGGCCTGCCGTCACCCAGCAGGCTAGCCCCAGACCCCAGCATTCCTGAGCCCTCGCGTCGCATGCTCACCATTAGGCCACGCTGCCTCTTGTTAGCCCGGGGGAGTTCGCCTTTTGGGTTGTAAAGGAGCGGGTGGCTAAAGTCACGGCAGCCGGCTGAGCAGACACAGGCGTGGCCATGTGCCCTGAGCCAGTGCCTGGCTTCTGTCGCCCCAGAGGCAGGCGTTCGAGATGCAAACGGCCGGTAAGGCGGGGCCTATCCCAGCTGCGTGCGGGGGCAGCTAGCAGACGGTTCCTGCAGCCGGTGCTTTGTGGCCTTGTCTAGCAGGAGTGACTCACGCGGAGGTGAAGAGCGGCAGGCAGAGTGGCTTTTCTGTCCTTAGATTGCTTTGCATAATTCATTGCGCCGCTAGTTCTCCTCCTTTACGAAGTCTGGGTACGGGCTGTGATCAGCGCCCGCCACCACCTTCTCTTCTCAGGCTCAGCGGCTTTAATTGCATCTCCTTTGATGTCTCCCCAGCTCGCCTTCGATCCTGTGGCGTGGGGGCTGCAGGCCTCTGGTCACCATGGAGGAAGACGGCCAGGCTGGGTGGGGAATGACGGGCAGGAGGGGAAGGGGCAACCCAGTGGCTGGTGCCTTTCCCCAGTGCCCATAAGAAGAGGCTCGTAACTCCAGGGAGCGCCCCGTAAAGAAGCCCTGCATGGAGCAGGGCAGAGAGATTTACATTCGGGGGCGTTACCCTTCCAGCAGCCCTGTGCTTTGCCGGGAGCCATCGTTCCTTGTTCGACAGCTGCGGCAAGGGGCCCCGCTCAGCCACGTGCGTGCGCTGAGTCCCGGCTGACCTGGCCACCCCATGCGACTCCCCTGCACATGGGGAGTTGGTTCCCCCAGCACCCTACAGATCAGTTGGCTTTCAGGGAGAAAATATTGCCTAGCCGCAGTGTATCCTTGTGGCCTGCTATGAGGAAGGCACACAAGGAAGAGGCAGGAGGAACCAGTGGCTAGCGCACTAGCTGGGCTGTGGGATACCCAGGTTCAGTTCCCGCTCAGCCATAAGCAGCCTGTGTGACCATAGGCAAGTGGCTCGGTGCCTCAGTTTCCCCATCTGTACAATGGGGATAACGGCCCTGCCCTGCAGCACAGGGAGGTTGTGAGGAGAAATATGCTGAAAACTGTGAGGCGCTCTGGTACTACGATGATGGGGGCCAGATAAGTACTTCTGATGGAAGATGGTATCTATTCCCAGCTCCATCACTGACTCACAGAGTAGCCTTGGGCAAGACCTTTGTGCCATAGCGCACAGCGCTCTGTGGGGAAACTGAGGCATAGGGGGGTTAAGGCTCTAATGCTCAGCACCAAAACCCAAATAAAAGTGGGTTGACTCGCAGAGCTGCTCAGCACCCACATGCCAGCCGAGTCCCTGGGAGCTGTAGGCACTGCCTGCCTCTGACAATGGGGCCACTCAGCGCGGGCTTGGCTGTGGCTCCAGGGCCCAAACCATAACCCACCAGGTCTGAACATTTGGGCCTTCCCCTCGCTGAACCTCAGTCTGTCCCTCTGCCTGGTGGGGATACACACCCTGCCCTCGCGGCCACGCTTTGAGATCGCCGGGTGACTCCTGCTGTGGACAGTCTCCAGCGATCACCGGCCCTCTACGGGAGGCTGTTGGGCAGCCAGGGGTGTGCACAAAGGGGGGGCTAGCCGGGCTTGGGTTTGGGGTTGTGATGGGGTGACTGCCCCACACTAGCCTGGAAAGGGTTAATAAAGCCCTAGGGCGGCTGCCCTAGGGGCAGCCAATCAGGGCCGAGGAGGCCCTATATAGGCAGCCAGTGGCGAGCAGAAAGGACAGTCACTCCCAGGAGCTCAGGGAGGCGAGGCTGGTGGCCCTGCAGGCCGAGGCGGGGCAGCACCATGGACAGAGCAGTGGCTGGCTCTGGGGAAGGAGCAGCTGAGAGCCCCGAGCCAAGGGCCAGACAGTGGCCTGCAGCTGTCACTGGAGGACCTCGCTGAACTGGGACTGCAGAAGCCCCGGGAGGGGAGAGCACAGATGGTGGCTCGGCTGGAGGGGTTGGGAGAGACGGGGGTCCTAAGGCGGGGATCTGGGGATGTGTAAGGGCGGGCGAGACACACCGCGTCGGAGCACTGGGAGCGGCAGAGCTGATTGCCCAGATGAATCAGCAGCAGGTACAAGAGCAGTGGGTGGAACCTCGGCAGACGGGCACAGAACCCCGGGGCCATGGGGGAGACTGAGCGACTGCTGGGGGTGGGGGGAGACACTGAATGTGCCCCTCCAAAAGGGAGGAAAGCTACGTTTCTAGGCTGGCCCCTGGGGGCTGCTGTAGTCGCTGCCAAGGCGAGCGTGCCAGCCCGATGCCCGTAGTGCTGGCTGGTGTCTCGGATTTAACAGAGGGGCTCCCGGGGTGAAGGCTAGGGTGGGAGCGGGTGTTACACCTCAAGGCCCCTGGAGCAAGGGAGGGTGTGTGGGGGTCTCACCCCACGGCTTCTGGACAAACTGGCAGGAGGTGTTTGAAATGATTTAATAAATCCCCAAAATTCAGGGCCACTTCCCCGGCCCACCCCAGGCATTGCAGCGCAGCGTGGGGAGTGCTCTGCTGAGCCAGTCTGTATGTTTGCCGTTTAACCAGCAGCAGCTCCCAACGAGACAGAAAGAGACAGAACTCGGCGTCCCCCTGGCATGGGGGCAGATTCATCCTTCTTCCTCGCCCCCGCCCAGGAGTCCAAGCACCAGCAGTGCTAGGACGCAGGCAGGGCGTGCCTGGAAGAGGAACCGCGGCACTGGAAGGGCTCTTCTGTCCAGCTCCAGAGATGGGAGATGTGCTGAGGGAACACGTGAGGATGCAGGGCAGTCTAGGTTTGCAAATGGGAGCCAGGACTCCTGGGTTCTTTTCCTTGTGCTCTGACAGGCTCCCCATCTGGCTGTGGGCAAGTCACATACCCACTCTGTGCCTCAGTTTACCCATCTGAGAGATGGGGACAATGACCTTTGAGTCAGCTCTCAGTAAAGTGCCTTGCTTTGAAGTCCATGGCTGTCGGTGCCAAGAACTGTGGCTACCGCAGTGGTCCCAGCCCAGCCGTAGCACGCCTGTCCTTAGCTGGGGCTGTGTTCTGACTTTTCAGTGGAGAAGGATCATCCGCAATGTCTCCTAGTGCCCCTCCAACAAGCCATGCTCTGCTTCTAGCTGAGCAGAGCCAGAAGTGTTCCTTTTTGGTCTGTTCCCATCTTCACCAAAGATGTGGGGCTCCTGTACCCCAGCCCAAGGGATTGTATGCATTGGAGGGGCATGTAGCCCTCTCTCTCTCTCTCTCTCTCCTTCCTCGTGTGGCTGCCCTCCCCACAATATCTGTACTTGGCTTAAGGGCTGGACAAGCTCCCATTTCTTGCTGCGCCTCTGCTCTCAGGGACACTAGCTATCCACCCCACCCCATGGGTTTGACAGCTGGCTGTCAGATGCCTCCGCCCTGGCCCAGGTGAGGTGTGACATCCTAGGCAGGCCCAGCAAAGTGGAACGGGGGCAGTTGAGCAATCTGAGATGTGTGTGGCTTGAACAGGACTGCTGCATCTTTTCTAGGGAGAGAGGCCCTAACCGCTGGGTCCCGGTGGCCTCTCCAGAGCAGATTTGTGGCCAGTTGCCCACCTCCCGCTCTCCCCTGCCTTGGTGGAAGCTCGTGTAACGCAGTGGGAGCTTGTCTGTGAGAACCGGCTTGGAAGGAAATGACCACTTGCAAGGAATAAATCATCTGACTTCCAATGTAGCGTGGGAGACAAAATTCAATCTCTGCCAATAATGAATTGCAGCCCACGGGGGTATGGAGCTGGCCAGCACCCATGAGGACTATGTCATGAGGAATTTCACTGTCCTGTTATCACAACTTAGGGAAGCAGGTGCTGCCCATTTTAATGGCCAAATCCTGCATGGGGATGACATCCAATACACCTCCTCGCAGAGACACAGGCTTGTCGACAGCGTGGCCATGCACACTAGCAGGGTGCGATTTCCAAAGCGAACGAATACGTTGGGCCCTGCCTGACCCACGTAGATCCGGCTAGCGTGCATTAGACGTCCCCCTGTGCTCGTTAGCAAAGCGCTTGTCACAGGCGCGTCATTCGTCAGCAGGCTGGTGCCTCCTGACGGCTGCCTTGGGGACTAGACTGAGCGCCATGCACGGTCTGCACGTTGTCACTGGTTCGTGTCACTGGCTAGGTCTTCCTCACTCACTGTCATGGGCTAGGCAGCAGGTCTGCGGAAAAGGGCCTGGGGTCTACAGTGGAGAAGAAGCTGGATGTGAGTCAGCAGTGTGCCCTGGCTGCCAAGAGGGCTAATGACTAAATGTCCCCTCTAGGCGGGTGGTGAAGCACTGGAATGGGTTACCTAGGGAGGTGGTGGAATCTCCATCCTTAGAGGTTTTTAAGGTGGGGCTTATCAAAGCCCTGGCTGGGATGATTGAGTTGTGATGGGTCCTGCTTTGAGCAGGGGGTTGGACTAGATACCTCCTGAGGTCCCTTCCAACCTTCATCTTCTATGATTACCCCCAACCCTGTCCAGATTTTCCACACTTGCTTTCTGGTCACTTAGCTGCCAGTTGGCCTGGCATTGGCAGCAGCTGTGCTGTGGGCGGCAGCACTCGGGTGCCAGCCACGCATGTTTTCCAGCCTGTCTATCTTTTTCTCCCACAGGGAGCTGAGCCGTGCGGGCGACCAAACAACAAGCTGGATGAGGCGCCAGCTTCTCTGATCGCTGGCTATCTGCCTCACTGAAACGTGGCATTGACTAGAAAGCTCGGCCTGACACTGGCTCCAGCTCAGGAGTAAAGCAGCTTCCAGAATCTCTCCCCTTGCCCTCCTGTCTCACCCCTCCTCCCGCCTCTCTTTTTTCCCCTCGGCAGCGCCTGTGGAGTGCCTGGTTGGTGGGATGGGTTGAGCTACTGCTGTGGGGTGAACCCCATCTTGCCTGCACACCAGAGTGGGGTTCACAGCTCCTCCGGCCCATTGGTCACATCTTGGACCCGCGGCCTCCAGGATAGGCTTCTCTGGTGCCTTGGCCGCCCATCCCCTGAGAGCAGAAGCCACATCCCTGCCCAAGGATTCTCTGGCTGACCCTGTGGCCCAAGAGCCCCTGGGCCTCGGTCAGTAGCACACAGCAGCACGGTGCAGACTGCGTGGCCACATGCTTGACTGGTTAGAAGAAAGGCCTGGAAGCTGAAGGGCCCAGACTGCGATGGGTGGCCGCACGGCTGGCTTGCTCTCGGTGAGACAGCAATGCAGCCGCTGGCTTGACTGCCTTCTGCCTCCGCCTGTGCCGCTGCCATGGGAATTACAAGCTGAAGCCTGGCTGAGAAGCAGACTGCATCTCCCCTGAGAGATCCTGCGGGAAGAACAAATACAGCCCCACTCGCCATCCCCAGCCCGCCACACCTTTCCCTTCCGACATCCACGAGCCTGCTTTGAGGCTCAGCAGTGTCTGTCAGAGCCGGGGGTGCAGCTCTTCCCAGCCGATGACCTGTCTTCAGCTCTAACCGCGAACCCCCTGAGTGGGGCACTCTCACCCTCCTTAACAGGCAGGTATCAAAGGAGGGACTGTCCTCCACGCAGCTGAGCTTAGAGTCGGCCACTTACAGGTCAGAAATGAACAGCTGGGGGGGGGCGGAGGGAGCTGTTGTTCCATCTGATATTTAAGCATGACATTTATTATGATTTATAACATTTAAGAGTCTTTCTTCTCGGCTGAGGTTTTGTTTCTGACAGCAAGAGCCACATACCTCTTCCCCCCAGGGCCAGTCTCAGAGCTCAGCTCTGCTACTGGAAATCCATAGTGGCTCCCATGGAAATACTCCAGATTTCCACCGCTCTAACCTTGAGCCACAGTCAAACCTCAATGTTACATAAAAATAGGTCCAGAGACCCTCCAAGCCCGAATTCAAATGTCACTGCCACTTCTGGAAATTGCCTTCGTTCTCGCGTGGGGAGAACGGGACCCTAACGCGCTCAGCTGTACAACAATGCCACCAAATACAAAGAGATCCGGGCGTGGTTTTGCTCTCACTTACATTGTGTGTCCGTGTCTCGGGGTGAGATACCAAGTTCGCTAGGGTCCTCGGAGGCTACAAAGTTTTTGGCCTTGCCGAATAAGAAAATGGCTGCAGCTTCCTGGTTTGTCTGATGCTGGGTTCAGGACGCGTTTGCCGTGTCAAGCAGAGAGGGTGAAATTCAGCCCTGACCACAGCAGGAAGCTGCACCGACCGCCTGCGCCAGAACTCCCAGCTGCGTGGAGCAGGGCTAGGAACTCCGCCCGTGTCCCCAGGCTGCTGGTGTAGCCAAGACCTCAGGCCAGCTCCCAGTAGAGCAGCGTCCGCCTTGCTGCTGGCCCTGCCCATTCTCCCCGGCTGCTCAGTGACATGCCTGCAGCTGGAATCGCTCCTGTCTGCCCCAGGGTGACCCCTCGTCCTGAATGGGGCGGGACGGTCCCAGCATGGAGACTTGGGCAGCAATTGTCCCGGGGTCCCAGCCCTGGACCCTCCATCTGCCCTGGGCAGCAGGCCATGGGCTGGGGGGCTGCTCTCGGGCACTCGAGTGCCCTGCCCAGGGCAGGTGGAGGCTCTGGGGCTCCCTTCAGCAACCGGAGGGTGGGACCTCAGGGGAAGCGGTGGCGCAGGGCAGAGCCGGGGAGGGGTGCAGCTCCTGCCTGTGTCCTGGTTTCGCAGTTTGAAAAGGTGGCCACCCGGGTCTGCACTGCTCCTGTCCTGCCCACTCTGCTCCCGCTCTGACTTCTGCTGCCTGGCGCTGATGCTGGCTCTAACCACTGAGCATGACCACCTCCATCTGACCCCTAGGCCAGACCACCCACGTCCTGGCTCATGGCAGCTTGTTCCACTGATGCACACCAGCGCCTGTCCCTAAGGGCTGTTAATCTGGCCCCTTTCACCTGTCCTAAATTCACTTTCAAAATGGTTTAAAAGCTCTGAATACAGCCACGGCCCAGGAAAAAGGGCGCGAGACACTGCAGCGCTCAGGAGGCATGGGTGGAACTCCTCGGATTAACAACGCCACAGAAGTTAAGGCCGGAAGGGATGGTTATACTCATCCACTTTGACCTCCTGCCTCACGCAGGCCAGATAACCTCTCCCACCAATGTCTGCGTCGCCGGTGGTTGAGCTTGAGCAGAGCTTTCGGAAAGACATCCCCTCTTGAGGTGAAGATGCCAAGTAACGGAGGAGCCGCCACATGCGGCGGTGAGCTGTTCCAGTAATTAACCACCCTTGCTGGTCAACATTTTGTGCCTGGTTGCTCCCCTGAATTATTTCTCTTCTGATTCCAGCCACGGATCTGGTTGTTTCTTTGTCTCCCAAAGAGCCGTCTGGTATCGGAAACCTCTTCTGCATGTTGGTGTTTAGACACGGTCAGTGTCACCTCCTAACTTTCTCTTGGGTAAAGCAAATAGATTGAGCTTAAGAATATAGGAACAACCATGTTGGGTCAGACCAATGGTCCATCGAGCCCAACATCCTGTCTTCCAACAGTGGCCGATGCTAGTGCTTCAGAGGGAATTAATTGAACAGGGGATCATCAAATGATCCCTCCTATTGCCCATGCCCAGCCTCTGGCAAACAGCAACCCCAGCCTATCCTGGCTGACACCCATGGATGGACCTATCCTCCATGAACTGACCTAGGTTTTTTTTTTTTTGGAACCCCGTTCTAGTCTTGGCCTTCACAACATTAGCTTTTTTGACTGCCCCTGAACATTAAGCTTATCTAGCCTCTCACTGTAAGGCAGGTTTTCCAGACCTTGAATAATTCTTGTAGCTCTTTTCTGAACCCTTTTGAATTTTTAAACATCCTTTTTGAAGCACGGACACCAGAACTGGGCAGTCTCCAGTGATGGTCTTACTAATGTTGTATACGGAGGAAATACCACCTCCCGACTCCTACGCTTATACACCAGGAATCGCGTCAGCCCTTTTAGCCACAGCATCAGACTGGGAGCTCATGTTCAGCTTGCACCCCTGGACATGCTGAATGGCCTGTCCTCCTTAATGTTAGGTCCAAAAGGAATGAAGGCTGTCAGGCTGTCTGGAGTGGCTCACAGCTGTGAGTGCTGACCG
This sequence comes from Mesoclemmys tuberculata, assembly GCA_007922155.1. NCBI lineage: Eukaryota > Metazoa > Chordata > Testudines > Chelidae > Mesoclemmys > Mesoclemmys tuberculata. The sequence goes on along the minus strand of ML675627.1, from coordinate 1,844,141 downwards.
CAGGGCAGACTGTCAAACAGGGCAGACCTCCCAAACTGGTGGTGTGTTCTAGAACGAGATTTCACCCAGCCAGTTACAAATGTGAATTCCTGGTTCACTATACTAGGCTTATCATGGGGTCACAGACAGTCCCTTGGACTCTCAAATCTATCTTACCACCCAGTCAGACTGGTCCCAGTGATAAACGGTCACTTACACCAAAGGTCACATCACATTTAGGTTGCTTCCAGTCCCAAGAGACCAGTCACTTATCCCAGATCACTTGATACTCTGGATCTTACCCCAAAGACAGCCCTGGTCGCCAATTCCATAGCAAACTAACTAAAGGTTTATTAGATAAGAAAAAGATGTGAGAGTTATTGAGAGGTTAAAGCGGGTAAAATATATGTACAGCTGAGTCACAGTCTGTATTCCAAATGGTAGCAGAGATGTAGTGATCAGCCAGTTTCCCAAAAGCTTCTCAGGGCTAGCCAGAATAGCGCTGGAGATCTCCATCTTTTTGTTCAGTTATTCTTCCCCTGTTAGCATCCAACCAGTCCAGAGATGCAGGATCTTTGCTTGAATCCATACTTAGAGATTCTTCTCACAGAAAACAAGCTGAGGGTGTCACTACCCGTGGGAGCTTTCCCTCTGATGTTGGAGAGTGAGTCTTTGACCTCTGATCGCCACACACAATAACCCTGTGCTTTGACATTAGCATTTCCTGTTAAAGTTCTTCCTTTGCATTTCACAAGTCGTCTTTCTCATTTCATGGCTCACTGGATGGGTTATTTAGTGAAGGGTGTGCACCATGTAAATGTTTGCTAGGACACTATAACAGGATACAGATAAGTGAAAACAATGCAAGTAACATCCCACTAGTTTTCATGATATTTAAACACTGGACCCCCTCTGACACATTGAACAATCACGCTGATCTGTATGAATACACAAGTGAATTGAGCTGGCCCTTCAGCGTGAGCTGAAGCTGGTCTGCCAACATCACAAAAGCATCTGCCACCGTTCAGGACTAGCTGCACCTCGGACCCCTCCTCTCTGAGTGCCTCCCCCACCCTAGGCTGGGCCTTGGACCGCCACCTGTCCCTGGGAAGATCCCTGCTACTTTCCCACTCTCAGGCCGGGTCCCTGGGCTCCGGCACTGTGGGTCCCGCAGTGGGCTCCGGCCCTGCCTGTGGGCCGTTAGGTAGCTGTGACCGGTGGTGGATACAGAGACCCACGCAGCCTCTTCCACCCAAACTGCTGTTGAACAGCAGCGGTCAGGACCCGGCCCAGCAGAACCAGAGCACAGAGGTGTAACCCAGCCCACATCTAGGGGCTGGGGAGGCCTAGCTTATCCCAGACACACACCCCTTTAGGCACTGGGGTTCAGCTTGCCTCCCACCAGTCTTTTTGCCTCCCTTACTGTCCTGTCCTCCAGGGATTGGCTTTTTATCCCCCTCCCTACCCCAAGTTCTTTGTTCCTGTCTATCCCACTTGGATCCTCTCAGGGATCACAAGCCGGGATCCCCCCCCTCCAGGGGCACTCAGAGGGCATGTCTACTTTGCAAAAACACCAGACCCCTCACATTAGTGAGTCTGAGCCCAGGTCTAGCCCCCTCTCACGAGCCCCGGGCTGTAAACCCGAGTTCCAAGACTTGCTGTGTCAGGGTTTTGTGGTTCTTGGAGGTTTTTTTACAGCACAGACAATCCCATCGAGACTCCTGAGTTCAGTCCATTCGCAGGGACCACTTCAAAGGGGTCCGTAAGTCCTGGAAGATGAGGC
>ML675627.1:1826487-1837379 GCA_007922155.1 Mesoclemmys tuberculata | reverse complement strand
GAGGCAATCTGGAGCTATGGGTCCTGCTCCTGAATGTGGGCTGACTTGCTGAGTTGCTCAGCTCAGCTGATCCCCTGGTGACCCTCTAGCAAGTCAGGACAAATGGACGTACACAAGTCACAAAACGTTACAGGCCGCCTCACATCCTTCACAGCACCTTTGGCTGAAGAGGTTACAGCTGAGAGCAGTTATGGGTGTTAGCAGCACTATAAGAGGGTTCAAAAAAGAGCTAGAGAAGTTCCTGGAGGCTGGGTCCACCAGTGGCTATTAGGCAAGAGGGTGCGGGATGTAACCCCATGCTCCGGGCGTCCCTAGCCTCTGACTGCCAGACGCGGGGAGTGGATGACGTGAGATGGATCACACGACGCTTGCCTGTTCTCTCCCTCCCTCGGCAGTATCAGGGCTGGCCACTGTCAGAAGACAGGCTGCTAGCTAGCTGGACCACTGGTCTGATCCAGCCTGGCTGTTCTACAGTAGCACGTTGAGGCTCCCTCACAGTTTGTGACCCTGTTGAATCTGGTCCAGTGAGCAGTGCAGTGGAACTGGGACCCCTGGGCTCTATTCCTGGCACCGCTCATGCCCTAGGGCAAGCTGCTTCCCCTCCCACCCTTTGTCTTGCCTTTGGGACAGACATTGTCTCTCACAGCACCTGGCACAGTCTCTGCGTATCTAAGTACACAGCCCTCGCCAGCTGTGTGCCGCCGAGCCGTCCCTGGACGGGGCTCTCCCACAGCCATGGGCAGCAGGGAAGCGCTGTTCCTAGCCGTAACTCAGACAGAGGATAGATGAAAGGACCTGTCCGTGCTCACACAGGGAGTGTGTGGCAGGTCCACGTCCTGAATTCAGGGCTCCATGGTCCCAATCTAGTGAAAGCAGGGCCCCAATCCCAAGCGGCCCGCTAGAGGCTACTGTCAGACAAGTTAATTGTGGTAGGCGCTGTGGCGATACAGAGTGAGAGACAGTCTCTGCCCCAAGGAACTTACAATCGACACAGCCAAAGGGTGGGACAGGGAGAGCCATTACCTCATGTTACATCTAGGGGATGAGACTCCATGCATGCCTCTACAATCCCAGCAGTAGCCTGTGACAGAGAGTCTTGGAGCTCTGGGTCGACGGCCTCAGGCCCGCGGGGCTCGTGCTATGGTTCTAAAAATAGCTGTGTGGCCTTTCGGGCTAAAGTTCAGCTTCTGAAGCCTAGGGAGGAGGGGGCTTCAGAGCCCAATGCAGAACATCTGCACCGCTCTTTTTAGTGCTAGAGCACAACTCCCGCGAATCTTTCTCGTCTGCTCTTTGCTGCAAACCACATTCATAGCCCCGCTCAGCCCCACCAGCCTGCGTGGCCTCTCTGATCTCTTTAGAGCCGGAATAAAAGCTGCATGCAGAACTTCCTCTCCAAGCCCTGGATTGTGCCCAGCTCACAGGGGGCCACTGGGGGGAGAGGGGAGGTGAGACACCACTAGGAGCTGCTCCTACATATTTCTGTGAGACCTGTGAGAATAGCTGGGGAGGGGGCGGATGATGGGGACCTGGCCCTATTTCCTCCATGTACGTGATCCCACCCCACACCCAATCCCCTCTCTCCACCCTTAGTTCTACCCACACCTGCCACCCCGCTCGCTCTCTCGTGCCTTCCCTCTTCCCCAGCTCCCATGCCCCGGACTTGTCCCTGCACCCCCAAGACCCAGGGGAGAGGGAACCGCCAGAAGCTGCTGCCGTCTGAAGAGCTGCCCATGGGAGCAGCATTTCCACCCCCTTCTTTTGCTAAGAGCTGCAGCCCCTCCACCCCCAGCTCTTGGGCAGCTCCTCCCTCACTGGGCCCTGGTGCTCCCACACCGCTGCCTCCTAACACTGCTCCACGGTCGAGTAGCCACGTAATTGGACCAGTGGGTGCCAGGGGAATCCACATGCAAAATCAGCCCCGAGGAGCAGCTCCAGAGTCTCCCCACCTCACCCACCCCCGCCCCATCCAACCCGAGGGCAGGGCAAGGATCCCCCCTCGCCCCGAGAAGGGATGCCTAGCCGCTGAACAGCACCCACTGCCCAGGGTCCATGGCACCCTTCAGCCGTCCCCATTGGCTTGTGTTAGGTGATGAGTCACTCCTCTGCTAGGCGCTGGCCAATCCACAAGACAAGAACTGGTCATGTGACTCCCAGACCAGGTATATAAGTCCCCCTCCCCAGGGCCTGGTGCATTCTCCCACTAACAGTGGCAATGGGTCCCCTGAGGCTTTGCTCTGGTCTGGCTCCAGCCTTCTTCCTAGGCCTGCTCCCACTCCAGCCAAGGGCACCTGACTCTGGCTCTGACCACTAGGCTTGTTTGCTCCAGCTCTGAGCACGAGGCCTGGCCCTCTCCATCTCAGTTTCTGACAGCTTGCACCTCAGTGCCAAGGTACGTGAATTGTCTCATCTCTTGTATTCCTTTGCTGTCTAACGGGCAGCTGGGGCCGGGAGTGCGGGGTTCTCATTAGGCTGGGGTTTGGTTTTGTTTTTCCAAAACTGATTATTAGCCCCATCTCTCCTGCGATGCTGGCCAGTAATTGCACGCCTCATGCTGGAGCTGTCACTAAGAAGGGCGCCGTTGTCCGCAGAATCTAGCTCCTCAGTGAACTGATACTGAGCTGTGTGCTGTCTCTGACTGCACCTTTCCCCTCAAAGAAATCCCTGGCGATGCCCAACAGGAGAGGTGGGAGAATGCTTCTCGTCTGACCCCAGAGTTTATGGGAAACCATTCACTCCAGCCTGTGTTTCCTTTGCTCGTGCACGCTGCACCTTGATAGAAAGGCTTGATGATGGTGATTATTTTTGTGACCATATCCTAGCGCTGCAGGATATGCTAGAGTCATGATGGAGACGGTCAAATGCTTTCTTAAAATCTAGCGTGACAAAGTGGGTGAGGTAATAGTTTATTGGGCCAACTTCTGTTAGTGAGAAAGACAAGCTTTCAAGTTTAGAGAGATTTCCCCCAGGTCTGGCAATCTACTTAGGTGGTTTAAGTCACCTTTCTCTGGTATTTTGACTACAATGCTACTTTCCATTGCTCTGGAGGCATTTCCTGCTCCCATACTATGTTGAAGAGTTCAGTGGGTTTTGTTTTTTTTTTAATCAATGGTCTCATCATTGCAAGCTTTCACCGTTTCTCCAGTGACTGTTGCCATGTTTTAACTGTTCTATTGCATCTTTCACTTCTTGATTATGTGAGATGCTATGCTGGTAATATCTTCATCACTTGAAGTCTTTACCTCTAGACCAGGTATCGCTCTACAAAATGCACTCCAGCTGAAACAGAAGTTACGGGTTTCAAGCAGAATTCACTGAGTGATGTTCTCTGAGCTGTGTTATATAAGAGGTCAGACGAGATTGTCATAATGGTCTCTTCTGGCCTTAGAATCTGAGTCTATGAATAGTTCTGGGTGTTTGAGTCAAACAAAGAAATTAATCTTTTCTGTTGCTGCTGGTCTGTCCAATACCACTTGAAGATCTCCATACTTAGAGGTTTTTAAGGCCCGGCTTGACAAAGCCCTGGCTGGGATGATTTAGCTGGGGTTGGTCCTGCTTTGAGCAGGGGGTTGGACTGGATACCTCCCGAGGTCCTTTCAGACCCTCATCTTCTATGATGCTCAGATTACTCCTAGTCCCAAATGATCAGCTGCTTGCCCCAGGCCAATTGCACCTTAGATCTCACCCCAAAGACGTGATTTGTAGCCGATCGTATAATAAACTAGCTAAAGACGTGTTCCCTGGAAAGGGAAATAAGAGTTACGTAGAACAGTGGTTCCCAATTGCGGATCCGCAGCCCCAAGCTGGTTTCAGTGGGTCTGTGAAGCAGGGCTGGAGTTAGACTGGCTGGGGCCTAGAAAGCTCAGAGCCCTGAGCCTCCCCACCCTGTGGGGCAGAAGCCCCAATCCCTGCAGCACTTAATCCCCTAGCCCTGCTATCCCATGGTGCAGAAACTCCTAGGCTCCGCCTAGCAGCTAAGCCCCAAACCACCCTGGAGTTTTTATAGCCTGTTGCGGGGGCCTCAGAAAGAGAAGGGTTGAGACCCCCGATTTAGAAGGTTAAAGCTGCGAACCATAGATACCAACAAATGGGTTCCAATCTTAAGTTTCAAAAAGTAATGGAAATTTCTATAGTAAGCAAGCTCTGTATGGCCTTTAGGGCTAATCTGGACCAAGCACTTGCTTATGCTTAGTAATTTTGGCCCTCTGAGTCTAAGTCACATGAAATATGCAGTTCCTCCTTGTCAGGGCTTTTTATTCCTTCTCCCCTTTCTGCTTTGAGTTGCAAATTCAGCTGTCAGGAGGCATTCACTTGCATGTATCCTTCATGGGGTGGGGAGCAAACAACGAAGTCTTTTGTCCCAGATGTTCCACAGTAGCTGGTCTGGTGTTGATGGGCCTCCTTTTTTGGGCAGGCGATAATCCCTCCTGTTGGACACTAGTATTTCACATGTGTTAATGCTTCTCTCCCATCTGATTTGCAGTTACAAAGCAAACACTTGATATTCCCTTGATGCTTGGATTACAGGTGTTATAAATAAGATTAATGCAGGCAGCAACCTGCAAGCATTTAATAAAGTCTAAACACCAAGCACACTCTTCTCATTCTAATCCCTGTTTTAACAACGCCAACCCACAGGGGAGCCAGACGGGTTTCCAGCCATGTATTTGACAATGTTCAGCTGAGACCTAGGGGCCTTGGCTTAAGCTGCCACCTGGTCCGCCGGCATCACAGTACCGTCAGGCAGGAGGACCCATATCAAGCCAATGTGGACTGCCTGGGGTGAATCACCAGAAGTCTGTTCTTCAGTTCAGCTTGACACTGCTGTTGTGGTGTCTTGTCTGTGAGCCTTTTGCGGTCAATTTTCTTGGTGTCTTTGGGGGTTATATTTTTTCTTAAGTGCCTAATAGGTGGGTTTGAAAAGAGGCTGAGATGTGCCAGCAGCCCAGCCCAATCTGCTTCCTGGTAGAAATGAGTCCTATGGCCCTGGAGCCTCCTCTAGGAATGCCCCCCACCCCCACACACGACCCTGACTATCATCGCCCCCACCAGGGCTTCTTCCGTCACTGCTGGCGGGGTGGGTCCAGCTGGTGGGATGAGGTGCAGGGAGCAGGTGGTCTCTGAGAGAACTGGCCCCTTGCTTGTGCCAGGGCTTTATGGCAGGGCCAGGAATTGGCCACTGACCTGGCAGCCGGTGTGAGATGTGGAGCGTCGCAGCAATGTATTGACGTTGGTCTGCCTCTGGTGACCCTTGGGCAGAGCCCCGGCCGAGTGCTTTGTGATAGGTCAGCCTGGACAAGGCACAGGCAGGACTCTGTGTCCAGACCTGTGAAATCTGGCACAAAATGTATGTGGCACACAAGCTGCGCCGAAGGAGGCATAACCCTCCCGATGCTATTAATGGAAATCCAGAGTGGGACAACGCTGGCCTGCCTGGAATAAACCATTCCTGGGCTCCTGTTCAGGCAGTTTGCACACCGGCAGCTTTGCTGCTTCATTGGCAAGCTGTCGCTCCTGCTTCTTTCCCGGGCGCCTGGCACCCACGGGCCCCTGCGGCAGCAGTGTTAGATGCTGAAGCTTTTTGTCTAGTTTAATCATCCACTGCCGCTAAAGCTCTGTTTGCCAGCCAGTCAGCTCCCTGCTCACGGAAAGCAGGTGGCTCTCCAATGTGAGCTAATGTCATGAGTTCACAGCTTCTCTCAGCACAGACCAATTCCCATCATGCGCTGCATGTCAGGGCGGTTCCAACACCAGCAGCTGATGCTGCAGCGTAGCATTAGGGGGTGTTATGCTTTTTTCATAGATCCCTGGGATTTAAGGCCAGAAGGGACCATAAAGTTATCTAGTCTGACCTCCTGCATAGCACAGCACATTAAAATTTATCCAATTACCCCTGTATTCAGCCCAGTATGTTCTCTCTGGCTAAAGCATCTTTCAGAAAGACATCCAGCTGGATCTGAAGTCCACAGGAAGATGGAGAATCCACCATTTCCTCGGGCATTTGTTCCAGTGGTGTCACCCTACCCGCTAACAATTCGTGCCTTCTTTCTCATTTGAATCTGCCTCACTTCGGTCTCCAGTCATTGGTTCTTGTTCTGCCTTTCCCTGTAAGATTAAAGGGGCTTTTCAAACCTGGCATTTTCTGCCATATAGAGGTAAAACCCATCTCCTAGTCCTAACTGCTACTCCCTTGTTTATCCATCCAAGGAACCCATTAGCCCTTTTTGCCAAAGCATCACCCTGGGAACTCATGTTCAGTTACTTCTCCGCTATGACCCCTAAATACTTTTTGGAGGGGCTGCTTTCTGGGATACAGTCCCCCATTCTGTAACTGTGGCCTGAATTTTTTGTTCCAAGATGTATGATTTTGCATTTGGCTGTATTAAAACGCACGGTGTTTGAACAGTCTCACCTTATCAAGAGAATCAGATCGCTCCGAATGCCCTGTCCTCATCACTACTTACCACCGCACCAATCTGCATGTAATCTACACGTTTCATCAGCCATGATTTTATATTTACTCCGGGATCATTAATGATGATGTTGGGCCTGGTACCGATTCCTCTGGGACCCCACCAGAGAACCCTCCATTTAATGAAGATTCTACACTGACAGTTACTCACTGAGATCTCAGTTAGCCCCTTCTTAATCCATTTAACATGTGCTTTATTGACGTTGCATACCGCTAACTTTTCAATCCGACTGTTGTGCAGTGCTAAGTCAAGCGTCTTAAAAAGTCCAAATCTATCACATCTCTGCAGTTGCCTTTATTTTTAATTTCATCAAAGAATGAAATCAGGTTTGTTTAGCAAGTCTTGGTTTCCATAAAATCACATTGACTGGAATTAATTGTGTTCCTAACCTTTAATTTACCAACTGACTCCTGTATCAGCTTTTCCATTATTCTGCATGAGACTGATGTTCGGGTAGCTGCCTTGTCGTTTTCTACATCATCCTGCTTGCCTTTTTTGAGCAGTGGCGCAACATTTGCACGCTTCAAGTCTTCTGAAATTTCCTTTGTATTCCAAGAGGGAAAACAATCTACTAAAAATTAACATAAGCAGGTCATAGACCTCTTCAGCCAACTCTTGAGGAAACTTGGGTGCAAGTTATCTGGACCTGCTGCTTTTAAAAATGTTTATCTGTGGTATACATTGTTCAACATCCTCCTTAATTACTAGTGGTCTGGAATGTACTTCATCCTCCTTGTCTAATACAAGTACGGCACACTGATTCTTTCCAAATATAGCACAAGAGTATTTACTGAACACTTCTACCACTTCTGCATCATTATTAACAGCTTTACTATCTCCACCTCATTATGGGCGCATTCCTGGGGCTTCATTTTTCCAAATATATTTTAGAAACTCCTTGTTCTTGTCCTTATCGCTTTCAGTCATGGACTTTCCCCTGATGTCTTTAACATCCCTTATCAATTTTCTCCACTTCATAACTTTTAATTTATATTGATTGACGTCTCTTTCCTCCTTTGTTCCAATTATTTATTGCTTTTTTAATTTCTATCTAGTGCCTTCACTTTGCCGCTGAGCCAGGATGGGATTTTAGCCAAATTTCCCTTCCATCTTGACTGTGGAAACATGGCTTTTTGGCCACCTAATAAACTCTTTTTAAAGAACTCCCAACCTGCGAGGCTGAATTCAGCTCTCTGTGATGCAGGTAAAGCTGGAGTGACTCCACTGAAGTGAATGGAGTTACACCTGTGTAGCCTGCAATCAGAATGTGGGTGGCTTTTTGTAGCATTGCCTCAGCTCAGAGCCAGAGTGTCTGTCATCATTGGTGTTTCTTAGGTGCCTTTCATCTTAGGATCTACACCTGGTACTGGCAGTCCCTCCCCTGAGGCATGGCTGATGCCTGAACCCTTGTGTGTCTCCTCCCCACCTTGCACAGGTTGTATCCTGGGTGCGACACCTGGTGCCTTCACACAAGGTGATTCTTCTCTGCCTGGGACACAGATGGATGTGGTATACCTTGAGTTTAGCGAAGTTTTTGATATGGTCTCCCACAGTATTCTGATCAGCAAGTTACAGAAGTGTGGGTTGGATGAATGGACTCTAAGATGGATAGAAAGCTGGCTATATCATCAGGCTTAATGGGTAGTGATCAATGGCTCAATGTCTAGTTAGCAGCCAATAACAAGTGGAGTGCCCCAGGGGTTGGTCCTGGGGCCGGTTTTGTTCAACATCTTCATTAATGACCTGGAGGATGGGGTAGATTGCACCCTCAGCAAGTTTGCAGATGACTCTAGGCTGTGGGGAATGGTAGATAAGCTGGAGGACAGGGATAGGATACAGAATGACCTAGACAAATTGGAGGATTGGGCCAAAAGAAATCTGAGGTTCAGCAAAGACAAGTGCAGAGTCCTCCACTTAGGACGGAAGAATCCCATGCACAGCTACAGACTGGGGACCGACGAGCTAGGCAGCAGTTCTGCAGAGAAGGACGTGGGGGTTACAGTGGATAAGAAGCTGGATAGGAGTCAGCAGTGTGCCCTGGTTGCCAAGAAGGCTAACAGCATATTGGGCTGCATTAGGAGGATTATTGCCAGCAGCTCGAGGGAAGTGATTATTCCTCCCTATTCAGAAGTGGTGAGGCTGCATTTGGAGTATTGTGTCCAGTTTTGGCCCACCCACCCACGCACACACCAGCAAGGATGTGGACAAGTTGGAGAGAATCTAGTGGAAAGCAACAAAAATGATGAGGGGGCTGGAGCACAAGACTGATGAGAGGCTGCAGGAACTGGCCTTATTTAGTCTGCAGAAGAGAAGAATGAGGGGGGATTTGATAGCAGCCGTTAGCTGCCTGAAAGGGAGTTCCAGGGAGGATGGAGCTAGGCTGTTCTCAGTGGTGGCAGGTGACAGAACAAGGAGCAATGGTGGGGAAGGTCTAGGTTGGGCATTAGAAAAACCTTTTCACTAGGAGGGTGGTGAAGCACTAGAATGGGCTACCTAGGGAGGTGGTGGCATCTCCATCTGTAGAGGTTTTAAGGCCCAGCTTGGCAATGTCCTGGCTGGGACGATTTAGCTGAGGTTAGTCCTGCTTTGTGGTATTCCCAGCCTGAGTTCTGCCAACTTTGCTTCACAACAGCAGGGGCTAGACTATTGCTAGCTCAGATGCTTTGCCCAACTAACCGGCATTCGCTGTGTAAGGCTTGAGAGTGTTTTCCGCTAACAAGCTACAAGTCGAGACTCGTGAACAGCTCAGGAAGCCAGCTGTCCTCTTCGTGACTCTAATTCCACTGAACTGCACATTTGCTCTTCGAATTTCTGTCTGTCTGCCACCTACCTGTGAGGACCCCCTCCCCTTCTTCCTCCACCCGACCTCCACTGAGTGTAACCCTAGCATCCTTGATGTAAGTACAGTGATTAAAAGAATCTCTGCATGTGTGTAACGACCATTATCACTGTTCTCTCCGGATGGGACAATGTCTGTATCTGTAAGTGAACAGATAAAGAATTTAAAACATACTCTTCGTATCGATTACATAGTATATAACTGACCACGGTAACACCATGAAGTTGAAGCTGATTTATCAGACTTCCTGGTATCGTGAATAAGCCTCTGCGGTATTGTTTGTGCCGTCTGACTCTTGGAGAAAGAATCCTTACTGCTTTACAGCTGCACAGCGTGACCTTGCACACACCATACGTATGAAGTCACACTGTGCAGAGGACACCGTTTTGTAGAGCAAAATGGCACCCTCCATGTGCTCAGACCTCGCTCGTAGGGTACCTACGCAGTCCTAGTGTGTGGAGAAAGACCTACTGCTCTTCATAGTGGCATTCTCTACGCTGTCTGGGGTCCTGGCAGGAAAGACTTCATTAAAAAGGGGTCACACTAGCAGAAAGTTTGGGAACCCCTGCCCTAGCATGATTAAATGGCAAAAGTCAAGGGCTTGAACTCCAGGGCTGCCCAATGCTCTTTCCATCTGCCTGTCTCTCTCCTAGGCACACACGTCTCTCTCCACTCCAAGCAGGGCTGCTATTGCAAACCACGAGCCTCGAGAGAAGCCCAGAAACAGCAACTGTGGGTGGCGTCTCATTTAAAAACAACCAAACCCACAGCCCGATTCCACCTGACCCTGAACAGGGAGGAGGGGGAAGAAGCAAGTGGCTGGGAAAATAAATGTGGCACTTAAACTAAACGGTGCTCCAGGGAAATACCCTTGGAGACGTGCAAATAGCTTCCTGTGGTTGGTGGTGGTGGTGTGGCCATGTGGGTCCCAGGATATTAGACAGACGAAGTGGGGGAGGTGAGAGCTCATATGGGACCAGCTTCTGCTGGTGAAAGACGCCTGTTTTGGAGGTTACCCGGAGCTCTTCTTCTCCAGAGCTGAAAAGCATCTCTCTGTAAGCCCAATAGTTTGTCTCACCCACCAACAGAAGCGGGCCCAATAAAAGCTGTTGCCTCCCCCGCCATATCTCCCGAACAGCAACATGACAGCCTCCCACCTGCTTCCGCTGGAGCCTGTGAAGTCAGGGCTTTGGGTTCAAACTGAGTCACAAAGGCTGCGCTGGCTGCTGTTACCAGGAGAGAGACATTAGATAATTGGTGGCGGCAGCAGGAATAAGAAGGATGTTTCCAGCACATTCAAAGCTGAGTGAGTCCTGCAGCTCTGGGTGAGGGCGCGTGAGGCTTCTTCTTTTCTACAGGCAGCTGGGGATTTTTTATTTCAGTCTGTCACGATTGATGGTTCTAATTTCCCCCCACCTAATTGCTGCAGATTCAATTAGCTTGGCCCAGCCACTGAGCGGCCAGCGCCACGGCTGCAGTTTGTATGCACCCACCAACCGCTTCGCCAGCTAAGCAGAGTGACAACCCCACCTACCACCCCTCTGTAACCCGTCCGTGCCCAGGGTAGCCCACTGATAATGCCA
>ML675627.1:1808849-1821487 GCA_007922155.1 Mesoclemmys tuberculata | reverse complement strand
CCCCCCCCTCCTAATGCAGCCCGCGTGACACCCTCACTGGCAACAATTCATCCCCTTGGGCTTGGGTGGGGGCACAGGCTTCTGTTCTGTGGGGAGAAATAACATGGCTCCCCACTTCGCGGTGAACACAGCTCCTCGTCTTTCTCCTCTCGTTCTATCCCTGTGTATTTCTTCTTACCCCTGCCTTCTCCAGGGGCTGGGGCTTTAAGGAAGGAAGAAGCAGAAGAGCACAGCTAGTTGGAAGCTGGCTCTGGGGCACCAGGGGCAGTGCTGGCCGTGCACGCTGGTACTTAGGTGACTGGCTAGAGCAGTGCACACCGCAATAAAACCCTGGTGGTGTTAGAAGGCTGGGCACAGAGAGGTCATGTGTGTCATGCCCTTCTCTAGAGGCACATCCCCTGGCAAGGATAATAGCCTGTCACTGCTGCCAGCTAATGGACTTCTTTCTCTTGTTCAAGCAGAAGACATCTGCGCCTTTGAGGAGAAGGCCTCCGATTCAAAGCCTCCTGGCCCCCGTAGTGCAGGGGTCTTGACACACTGACCTAGGTGTCAGGAGGAGTTGGATGGTAGGATGTGGTTCCTGCATCCCTGCATCGCCTGGGGCTGTAGCATCATTTCTGTGCCAGTTCAAGCTTCTATAGCTGTCCTGCAGCCACTTCTGGGGTGGAAAAGTCCAGCAGTGCCGATCCTGCTGCGTGCCATGGCTTGGCAGGACAGAAGAAAAGGTTCTTTGACATCACCCTGGCAGCTGCAAAGTCACATGCACTCTGTTTAATCCACGCCCCCGGCCAAAACAGGTTTTCACACTGAGTAATTTGCTGTTTGCTTCGTGGGCCGACAGGGCTGCCCACATCTGGGGTCAAGGCAGGGGCTTCGGAGCACAGTCCTGGTGTCCTCTTGGCTTGAGTTTTGCCCCACTGTGCTCAGTGAGGTCTGGAAGTGCAGGTCGGACCATCTGGGTACACAGAGCCCAAATCCTACTTGGATGGCAAAGATGATGGGGCCCGCTTGCTGATGGAGGCACTCAGTGCCTTTGTCCGAGGCCTGGCTGCCAGACGTTCTCTAGGAGGCTCTGCTAAGAGCTCCAAGCAGGAAATCAGCCCTTGGTGTTGCAGAGCTCACCAACAGAGCTGCCTAAAGAGTGGACAAAAAGATGTCATGGAAAACCTGCAACGCTTCGAGGTGGTTTCCCATTTTGCAAGGTTTGAAATGGCCCCTGTGCCGGGGAGAGCAGTGCGTGGAAAACGTTGCAAAATGTACACTGGCCACCTTTTCAAAAGGGTTAGTCAAATGGCTATTATCAGGTTATGTTTTGATAAGCAAAAACTTTGTGATAAGAGTTCCAATCTAAAATAAAAAAAGCACAGGAAATATTTTGGGGGTGGGGCAGATCCAAAAAGGCCATTTATGGAGGATGGTTTGTTCAAAACCACTGAATCCAGCTCTGCTCACCCATTCCAATCTGGTATCACACTGCCGCTGGGGGGAGATTCTTGAGAAAGCAGAGGCCAACCCTTCTGGTGTCCTCAAACCTGAACAGCCAGGCTGGACCTGTGCCTGAGCCTGAAACCACATGAGTAGCCACAGCTGGTGGCCATGGATGGGGGGACACGGTCCATGATTTGGTTAGGCCTGTCAACAATCTGTTTTTGACCAAGAGGGGGTGTTGCTACGTCTTTGGTACCCATCTGGCATGGTTAGAAAAGCTCTAACGTGGCTTCGCCAGCTCTCATACAAGAGGGACCCAAGTGGGTTGTTCTGAATACATTTTCATGTGGTGCTTTCATGCCAGGTAGCACAGGATTCTTCTTTCTCTGCCTGTCTTGTGCAATGTTGGTCTGAGGCTGCCGGGGGAGTCGGAAAGGGGGCATGAGTTACTGTGTCTGTCACATGCAGATGATACCCAGGGATGCATTTCCATTAGGGCCTGTCCTGCTGACGCGATGGCATGGATGATCCCGTTCCATTGCATCAGCAGGAAGGGCTGTAGGGGGGGATGTCACTGAGTGTGCACAGGAGCATAGCTGAGAGCTTACTACCTGGGCCTCATCCAGGTAAGACTAAGGAGAGAGAGGACCCCTTCTTTTCTATTACAACTGGAGGTGTTGGTCCGTATGGCCTCTTCAAAACAATGCAGGAGGCTCAAAGGGTTTAGAGAGAATTTAGGAGCAAGCCTATAGCAAGTTCTACTGCATGTGTGAAAATGGTGGGTTCCCCTCCCCCCCCCCAGTGGCTTATAACATCTGGGTTTGTGTGGGGAGGGGCAGAGAGGGGAGGGTAGCCTCTTGCTCAACCTTTGCCTGACCCTGCACCCCTCTCTGTTGCTCTGGTGCATGTTCTGGGATCTGTGTTTCAAGAAAAGACCAAGAAGCTGATTTATGCGTGCCCTCCAGGAGATGTTTGTCCGGGCCTTGCCTTGATATGCAGATTCTGTAGGAACAAATCTAGTTCATTAAGAACTCTGAGCTCTCGCTTTTGAAACTTTTTCCTCTTTCTTGAGGTGCTCTTGTCCACTAACGAGGATAAATATGGGGGGAGAGGGTTGGACTCTTTAGGGATCTTTTCTTGGACACAGCTTCTGGATCCTCCAATGGCAGCTGGAAGATCAGGCCAGTTGGGAAGCCGCTTCTGTTTCCACTTGAAAGCCACCCCAGGCTTCGGTAGGTATTGATGGTTAAGGGTTGGGGTGTTTTTACTAACCTGTGGTGGGCATGTGTTCGTGCTTGAGCCTAAGTAAAGAATAGCTTTGAAGTAAGAGCACTTTTGTATTCCACTGTTTCTGCCACGCCCTGTATCGGCTGGACGGCCGTGTCTCCATTTGGCTCATTTCCTGACCCCACCTCGCACAAAGTAAAGTTACCACGAGCTTTAGGTTGGCAGAACCCCGGGTAACAGGTTTACCTTTGTGAAGACGACAAAAAGCACCTCCTTGGACCATTCACCTGCCCAAGAGCAGCTTCTTGCTCCAAACCTCTGTGGCCCCTGCCTTGAGCAGGGGGTTGGACTAGACGACCTCCTAAGGTCCCTTCCAACTTTAATATTCTATGAAATGTAGTGGTCCAGTCTCCATGTCAATGCATCCCATCCCTGGCCTGTCATACTCTGGATTAAAGAGGGGCAGGGTGAGGGCGAAGTATGGGTGTGTCAGATAGAAGCACTATCCCCAGCATGCTAACGAAGTGCCTAGCTGTACGTGCTGCTCGCAGACCTGCCTCCTGCTTCTTGGGGGGCGGGTGGGGGCACAGGACAGCAGTGCCAGGCTGTTCCGGGGTCCCCTGTGTCCACCCCACCCAGCAGCTCTTTTTACCAGGCAAGTCGATGCCCAGTATTCTTCCCCAGTGCTCGGCAGGATCAACCAACCCCTTTCACGCTTGCAGCTCATCAGAGCCCAGGCGCCAAGGGTGGAATCCTACCCATAGACCCCTTCACTAGGCACTCACCCCGTCTGCACTAGCTCCCACTGCTCAGGGCAGAGCACGGATACATTCCTCCCTTGTCAATGGGGAAGATCACGTGATGTTCCACACAGGATTACGCTCCCGCCGGCCCCTCTCAGCCCAGGCCCCAGCAGATGCTGTGGCTTATATCGGTACATATCCCCATGGATTACATCCTAGGGGAGAGGTAAGCTATGGGCACAGTGCCAGCCTGGCACAAACACACTGATTCTGACAATAGCAAGGGATTAGTTCATAAATAACTCCTGACAATGCACTGTGCAAATGTGAGGGCCCGATCCCGGCAGATGTCGAGGGACCACAAAGCAGAGGACTTTTTAGGGAAGCTAAGGGTGCCCAGGGCTGACCAAGAAGTGCTGAGTATCTGCCAGGATTGGACCCTTTACTTTGCACTACATTCTAATCATAGCAGATGAGGGCTGGAAGGGACCTTAGGAGGTATCTAGTCCCACCCCCTGCTCAAAGCAGGACTAACACCAACTAAATCATCCCAGCCAGGGCGTGGTCAAGTCAGGCCTTTAAAACTTCTAAAGATGGAGATTCCACCACCTCTCTAGGTAACCCATTGCAGTGCTTCATCAACCGCTAGTGACAAACGTTTTCCTAATGTCCAGCCTAGACCTCCCTCCACTGCAACTGGCGACCGTTGCTCCTTGTTCTGTCATCTGCCACCACTGAGAACAGCCTAGCTCCATCCTCCCTGGAACCCCCTTTCAGGTAGTTAAAGGCTGCTATCAAATCCCCCCTCATTCTTCTCTTCTGCAGACTAAACAGGCCTAGTTCCTTCAGCCTCTCCTCATAAGTCTTGTGCAGTGATGATATCCCAAATTTCCACTAACCAGTTCTATAAAGGCAGGTGATATTTAAGAACCTATTCTGAATAGGTTCTTAAACATCATGCACACAGCACCCCAACAACCCAGCACCCAAACTTCACAGTGCCCTCCACCGTGAAATTGACCCTCCCTGGTCAATTTCGGGGGCAGGGAGAATCACTCCCCGCAGTGAAATTGACCCTCCCTCGTCAATTTCGGCGGCGGGGAGCGCTAAGAACCGGTTCGCTGAATTTTTTCTATTTTAAGAACCGGTTCGTGCGAACCGTTGCGAACCAGTTGGATATCATCACTGGTCTTGTGCTCCAGCCCCCTCATCATTTTCATTGCCCTCTGCTGGGCTCTCTCCAATTTGTTCACATCTTTTCTGCAGCAGGGGCCCAAAATGATGAGCATCTTCAACCAGATTACCCAGGCCTCTCTCCTGAGACAACTGCTGTCAGGGCACAGTGTGTGCAACCTAAAACTGCCTTCAAGAGTAAACCCCTTGGCGCACTGAGTCCTCTTTGGAGGGGACAGGCACTTCCCCTGCTTCGGCACTAGGTTAGGGCACTGTTATTAGCCATTTGGGCCCAGATCTTCTGCTGATGTCAATTGACCTCACTCCATGGATTTTGATGGCACTTGGGCAGTTTCCACCAGCAGAGGATCTGACCCCTTTTATCTAACCTACCTAGCTCTGCTTAGCCGAACGGCTGGGGGGTGGCGGGGAAGGGGGCATCTGGAAGTTTCAGGTGACCAGGTTTACAGGTCAACGGACGTGCCCGTTTGCAGAGAGCAGCTACGCAATGGCACAGCCGCTGAGTAACGCTCACAGGTGCTGAGCCTCATGGAGACAATATCAGCGGCTGGCTGACTAACAGTGTTCCAGGGGGACACACTGCACCTGTCCCCATTGCCGGGCTTCAGCTGGTGTGCTGAAAATAGCGGTGTGGACATGGTCGGTCTGGTGCACAAGCCCACGCAACCCCCGGCCTGCATCCGAGTGGCTAGCCCGCATCTGTGCCAGAGCTGCGATGTACCTGCCCCCCCCGCAATTGTTTTTGAGCACTCTATCCGGATCGTTGACCCAGGCTGGGAGGTTCACTCCCAGCTGCCATGTAGACATGCCCATCATGGCTTTGGAGACCAGGATGTCTGGATAAAGGGACTTCAGATCACTAGAACCACAGGGTGTATTTTGCACCAGTCACCATGCGAGGCAATGGGCGGTGACTGTTATATGGTACTGCCGTGGGGGCAATTAGCGGGGGGCAGACGGAATCCCTGGGCTAGGGTGGAGGGGGGCAGATGACAGAGCATTCACCCATGAATGGCCCCTTCCCTCTGGGGACCGTTCCTTCACTTTGCCCTGGTGTAGTCCAAACCTGTTGAGCTTCTGGGGCCCATTGCACAATGCGTGTGCTAACCCCAGCTCTGGAGAGGGAGCGTGGAGGAAAGCTGGTATTTTGAAGGGATGGAGATATTTATCTTTATTATTTCAGATTTTAATCTGTTTCCATGTGGCTGACAGCCAAGGGCCAGACTCATCACTTCCTGATGATCTGAGAGGCAAGATGGTCTTGTAGTTAAAGATCTGGGCTGGGAGCCGGGAGATTTTAGCGCCTGTTCCCACCTCCACCACAGACTCCATGTGTGACATTGGTCAAGTTCCTTAATCTCTCTGAGACTCATTTTCCCATAAAATGGCAATGTTCATAACACTTCCTTCCTCCTACCTTTTTTCTGTCTACTTGGATTGCAAATCTTCCATGGTAAGGGGGTGTATGTGCGTGCGTGCCTGCACATGTAACATAGCACAATGGGACCTCTAGGTGCTACCCTAATTCTTCCACTAATTCCTATGGCTGTGAAAGCAGCTGCAATCAGTGTGAAATAAGGCAGCAGATTCAGCTGGAACGTCACAGGGGTTGCACAGATCAACCAATTCAGAAAGCAAACATGTCAGGTGACATGAATTCTGCACTGCACTGCACAGCCCTAGCTCCTCTTGGTGTTTAATGCAAGACGGGGTATCATAACTTTGATTTACAGATGTGGCAACTGGAGGGAAGTGAAATGACTTCAGGGGCATGCTGGGTTGGGGCAAAATCAGAACACAGAGCCCTGACTCCTAGTCCCGATTGAATCAATAGGTCATGCTTCTCACACCGCAGAACCCTGAACAGAGCCAGGACCCCTAAGTTCCCCCCCAACCCGGTGACCCCTGCTCTGACCATTAGCCCTGCTGCCTCCCTGACTAATCTAAACCTAATGTCCACAGCAAATACTCTTGACTTTTACCCAAACCAATTCTTTTAGCCAGACTCCTTAATCTGGTTAAAATGGTGCCATTCTTCATTTCCAGGACTCTGGGGCCTGATCCCCCATTGGACACAGGCAGAGATCCAGCTGTAGCCTATAGGAGAGTTAGAACACGTATTAACATCGTTTCAGTTAAAAAATAAGTAGAAATCAGGTTTCTGGGCCAAAGTAGAGAGGAGTCTGGGAAACTGCATTTGCTGGTGTGAGAGTTCAGGTTATGGGAAAGCAAAGTTTAGCAAGGACCTGACCCAGCATTATGTTGCCATTACGTTTTGGTTAGACCTGGTTTGAGCAAGGTTTTCAATACGTTTAAGAATTGTGGCTGTTGTATTAAAATACTATCTATATCGACAGCAGGGAAAGGACATTGGTGCAGATGGTAATTTAAATAACGTATAATGTAAAGAGCCAATAAGGAGACGGCAGAGATATATTTCTAATAAGGAGCAGTTGGCTGTTAATTAGTATTAGAATTGATTTAAAAAGGAGTAGGGTTGCTAACATTTCAAAAGCGCTCCAATTAACATCCAAAGCAGTAATCACTGACCTGTCTGCTAATTAATCATTTTCCTTTTAACTAAAGTTTGGTTTCATCACCCAGCGTGTTGCCTAGTCGTCCTCTACTAAATAAACTTTCTGCAACTGACCTAAAGGCTCCAACTAGGTTGGGTTTTATTGTGTCCTCAACAACTTCATATTAACCAGAAACATTTCCACACAAAAGTTCCGTTGTGGATGTACAATTGCAGGTCAGAATCTAACCCTTCCTCTCCACCTACAAAGCAAGCACATCCCTAAACAGGGGGCCAACTTCCCAACCCAAATAATTGCTAAAAACAAAACCACCGGGGCCACTGTTTTTTCTTGTCATTGCCCCAGCTGTTTAGCATTGTGGAACAGAGTGAAGCATGAAACATTGCAACATTTTGCTTCTGTGTGAACTGGGGGTAGAGAAACTAACAAAAGGTGCATCACTGGTGATTATTTTTCAGCCAGAAGACGACACTCTCTTCCCCAGCTATTCCTCACTTTTCCCCTGCCCTTGCACTTCTCTCCTGCTCTCCCCATGTGTTTCCATCTCTTGCTGTCTGGCTGGGAACTCTCCTGGAGAATGCTGACTGCTCTGAGATGCTCTAGAAAGAAACCGCGCTCACAAACACTGCTCTAAATATCCGCAACTCCTTAGTGTCCAGCCCCGTGCAGTTGGCTCTCCTAAGCACCTGATGCCAATAGCCTTTCTACAGCTCTCTCTCCTCAATATCCACTCCAGACCCATTCTGCTCCGGTTCCTATACCGCACCCATCACTATGGCATCCGAGCTGTGATGGTTTCTCTGTGCCCAGCAGATTTCCAGGGCTGACACTTGTCAATACTATTCTTTGTTGTCGCTGTGGCACCTAGAAGCCTCAGCCAAGTTCAGCACCCATTAGCCCTGGTCTAGACCTAAACCTCAGGTTAACTGGGCTGCATTGCTCAGAGCTGTGGCAATGTCACACCCTGTGTGACACAGCTCGCTTGATGTAACTCACGCTGTAGCTGCACCTAGGTGGTTAGAAGAATTTGTCCAGCTGCCGCTTTTCAAGGGGGTGGATTTACTACAGTGAGGGGAAAACCCCTTTTGCCTCTGTCTGCATTACATAGCACAGCTGTCGCACTCGCAGTGTAGGCACGCACACAGAGCAAGGGACAGTCCCTGCAGAGAAGAGGTTATAGCTGATTACGGAGGAAGAGCAGTCTATTACGTAGACACCTGGGGTTCAGTTCCTCCTTACTCCTTGCTGGTGTGACTCTGGGCCTGTCATGTACTCTCTCGCTGTCTCAGTGCCGCGCTGTGCCCTGCGGATAGTGTCACTGCCCTGCCATGCCGAAGTGTTGGGAGGAGTAGGGCAACAGGGTTTGTTTTGACAGAACAGTTTTCTGTCCCAAACTCTAGTTTTGTCAAAATTGAAAAGCTTTCCAAGAACACCGAGATTTGGGTGAAATGTTTATCGTTGGACTGGATCACTTCAATTCACGTTGCCAATATTATACTCGCTTATAAGAACAGCCACATTGGGTCAGACCAATGGTCCGTCTAGCCCAATATCCTGTCTTCCAACAGTGGCCAGTGCCAAGCGCTTCAGAGGGAATTAATAGAACAGGGCATCATCAAGTGATGCATCCTGTCGGCCATTCCCTGTTTCTGGCAAATGGCAATCACTGTCCATCTGGCTCATAGCCATTGATGGACCTATCCTCCATGAACTTATCTAGTTCTTTTTTGAACTCCATAATATTCTTGGCCTTCACAACATCCTCTGGCAAGGAGTTCCACAGGTTGACTGTGTTGTGGGAAGAAATACTTTCTTTTGTTTGTTTTTAAACCTGCTGCCTATTAATTTCATTAGGTGACCCCTAGCTCTTTTATGAGGAGGAAATAACACTTCCTTATTTACTTTCTCCACACCAGTCATAATTTTGTAGACCTCTACCATATCCCTCCTTAATCATCTCTTTTCCAAGCTGAAAACTCTCAGTCTTATCATTGTCTCCTCAGATGGAAGCTTTTCCATACCCCCTCATCATTTTAGTTGCCCTTTTCTGTACCCCTTCCAATTCCAATGTATCTGTTTTGAGATGGGGCATGCGGTATTCAAGATGGTGTGCCATGGATTTATAAAGAGGCAATACAATGTTTTCTGTCTTATCTATCCCCTTCCTAATGATTCCCAGCGTTCTGTTACGCTTTTGACGGCCGCTGCACATGGAGTCATTGCGGATAGTTCTCTGAAAATATCCACTCAAAGGTCTTTCTTGAGTGGTAACAGCTAACTTAGATCCATCATTTTATATGTATTGTTGGGATTATGTTTTCCAATGTGCATTACTTTGCATTTATCAACATTGAATTTCATCCGCTATTTTGTTGTCCATTCACCCAGTTTGGTGAGATCCCTTTGTAACTCTTCGCAGTCTGCTTTGGACTTAACTATCTGGAGTAGTTTTGTATCTTACCCCTTTCCTAGATCCTTTATGAATATGTCCCTGTACAGAAACCTGGGGGACACCACGATTTACCTTTCTCCATTCTGAAACCTGACTATTTAGTCCTATCCTTCGTTTCTTATCGTTTAACCAGTTACTGATCCAGGAGAGGATCTCTTCTTTAATGGAAGATGAACATCAAAACCAAACAGAATCGACATCATCACAATGAAACAATTTGATGGTACTGAACTGAAGCTTTTTCAGCATTCTTGTTCCATGGGAAACTGACATTTCAGCTTTGTGTTCCCATTTGAAATAGTCTTTATTTCAATATTCAACCAGCTCTAGTTATGAAGTGTTCCTGTACCAGAGTAATGGGACCAAAAGACATGTGCCGGTGGGAAACTGAGGCACAGACTGACTGGCAGGGAAATCATATCTGAGGCAGGAACTGAAGGCCGATCAGCAGAGAGCCCATCAAGTGCCTTACAGACAAGCCCAACCTACCTCTTCAGTCCTCCACCTTAAATCTCCATTTGATGCAGAAACTCTTCCAACAGCACAGGTGCTGCCTTTCCTTCCCACTCCGTCCTGTTCCCTGATGGGGGATAGTTTCTGTGTCAGAGCCAGAGGAGTTTGTCCACATAGAATCCCAGCAGAGTAGGCTTAGAAGGGACCTCAGGAGGTGTCTTGTCCAACTCCTGCTCAAAGCAGGGCCAACCCCAACTAAATCATCCCAGCCAGGGCTTTGTCGAGCCGCAGCTTAAAAACCCCTAAAGATGGAGATGCCACCACCTCCCTAGGTAACCCATTCCAGTGCTTCACCACTCTCCTAGTGAAAAGCTTTTTCCTAATGTCCAACCTAGACCTCCCCCACTGCAACTTAAGACTGTTCCTCCTTGTTCTGTCACCACTGAGAACAGCCTAGCTCCATCCTCTCCGGGACACCCATTCAGGTGGTTAAAGGCTGCTATCAAATCCCCCTTCACTGTTCTCTTCTGCAGACTAAACAGGCCTAGTTCCCTCAGCCTCTCCTCATAAGTCTTGTGCTCCAGCCCCCTCATCATTTTCATTGCTCTCCTCTAGACCTTCTCCAATTTGTCCACATCCTTCCTGTAGTGGGGGACCCAAAACTGGACACAATACTCCAAATGCGGCCTCATCAGTGCTGAATAGAGGGGAACAATCACTTCCCATGATCTGCTGGCAATGCTCCTACTAATGCAGCCCAATAGCCCGTTACCCTTTTTGGCAACCAGGTCACACTGTCAACTCAAATCCAGCTTCTTGTCCACTGGAACCCCCAGGGCCTCTTCTGCAGAACTGCTGCCTAGCTCATCGGCCCCCAGTCTGTAGCTGTGCATGGGATTCTTCCATCCTCCGTGCAGGACTCTGAACTTGTCCTTGTTGAACCTCATCAGATTTTCTTTTTGGCCCAATCCTCCAATTTCTCTAGGTCCTTCTGTATCCCATCCCTCCCTTCCAAGGTATCTACCACTCCCCACAGCTTAGTGTCATCTGCAAACTTGCTGAGGTGCAATCCACCCCATCCTCCAGATCATTAATGAAGATGTTGAATAAAACTGGCCACAGCACCAACTCCTAGGGCACTCCAACTAGACATGGTGCCATTGATCACTACTCGTTTAGCCTAATGCTCTAGCCAGTTCTCTATCCATTTTGTAGTCCATTCATCCAGCCCATACTTCTTTAACTTGCTGACAGGAATACTAGGGGAGGCTGTATCAAAAGCTTTGCTAAAGTCAAGGTATATCACAGCCACTGGTTTCAGGTTGGTCAGGCGTGACTTGCCCTGATCACCTTCCTCTCTCCCAAATGCCTCAAAATGGATTCTAGTTAATTCTGAACAAATGAAAGCGAAATCCTCACCCCGCCCCCCCGTTTGGCTGATTTTTTTGAGGCTCTTCTATCCCTTCCGTCCTTGAGAGCATTTGCAGCTGCAGTTTGGGAAGTCGAAGACCAGCCATCCTCAGCCTGGCTAGTTCGATGGGTTGATCAGCTCTGACTGTCACTAAGGATTGGCACACCCTTTGAGCCAACACGAGCAGCAGCGACTCCCGGAGTTCTTGGTCTTTCACTCTGGCTCTCTCCTCTGGATCCCAGAGCTCGTGGCTGCTGAATCGCTGGCTGCTTTTCTTACCATCGCTGCCGCAGCACAGGCAGACGTGCGAAATGGACAAAGTGGAAACGCTCCCCCTGAAATGCTAGTGCAAGAGCCGCTGCCTGGCAAAAAGTGCAACCCACTCCTGAAGGGAGGATCCCATAAGCCGTTCGCTGCCGCGGAGCAGCTGCCTCTCCCCCGCATTCTCGGCTCAGGCCACTAGTTGCATGCACGGATCCAGCGGCCGAAAACTCCAGTGCCTTCGTATTTCCAAGTAGTGAAGTACTGGAACAAGGAACGCGGGGCACGGTGGAGTCTCCCTCCCCGGCGGTTTTTAAATGCAGACTCGATGCTTTCCTAAGAGCTCTGCCCCGGGAATTGTTTCGGGGCCGCTCTCTCGCCTGTTACCCAGGAGCGCGGCCTGGATGCCCAGAGGGGCCCCTTCCCCGCTCTGAGCTATGTGATTTCCCCTCGTCCCGGGTGGGGTCAGGGCACTGGGGTGAGCGCCCTCGGGGAAGGCAAGACTCACAGCAGTGCCTCGCATGTACCCCGGGTCCCCTGCACCCCGGGGAGGGGAGCGCGGGGCGCCCCTCCCCACCGCCGCTGAGCAGAGCGCTCCCGAAGGCGGGCGCGGCGGTGCCGGGGCTCGCGGGGGGGTCTCAGCAGCGCGGGCAGGCGGGGCTGGGCCGGGAGCCGGGGGCTATTGGCGGCGGGCGGCACCGACGCGGGCTGATGTCAGCGCCGTGCCATATAGCGGGCGGGCCGGGCTCGGCGCCGCGCCTGGGCGAGCAGCTCCCGCCCGCGCAGCCGGCCCCGGGACCCTCCAGCGCCCGCCGCACGTCGCCGCACGCCATGAACCGCTCGCGGCCCGAGCCGGCGGGCGGCGGGGAGCCGGCGGGGACCCTGGCGCTGCCCCTGCTGCTGGGCGGCCTGGGGCTGGCCGGCCTGGCGGG
>ML675627.1:1776454-1808449 GCA_007922155.1 Mesoclemmys tuberculata | reverse complement strand
GCTGCTGCTGGCCCGACGGGGCGCCGCGCCGGCCGAGCGCAGCCCGTCCCCGGAGCCGCCGGAGCCGCCGGCCGCGGGGAAGGCGCCCCCCGACGTGCAGCTCTTCTGGCAGGGCCGCCGGGCCGCCGCGGCCGGGGAGGAGAGCGACCCGCTGCCCTGGGAGCACCAGGGCGCGCCCTGAGCGCCCGGCGACGCCCCGGCCCCGGCCCGGCCCGGGCGGGCTCCGCTCGTAGCGCCCGAAGAGGTCCCGCTGCGACCTGCGTGGCCGCGCCGGAGCCCTTCCCCGCACGGGCCGGGGGCTGCCCCACCGGGGCCCTCCTGCCCCGGCTGCACTAGCAAGACCCGCTCGCGCGGCCTTCTTGCCTCCGCAGATGTTGGCAGCTGGAGCGGTGGGGCCGCCGCAGCGAATCCCAGCGCCAGAGCCCGAGAGCGTGTGGGGCCGCTCGGCGACCAGGGCCGGCTCAGAGTCTCTGAGCCCACGGCCCCCCGTGCCGCTGATCTTCCAGCAGCTGTAGCCAACCTCTGAGTCCAGATCCGGGGCGGGGAGGATGGCTGTGTCTACACCGCTTCGGATCCGTGTCCGCCGCCTGCCTTCGCCCACCCGCTTTGCTTCCAAGGGACGCGGCCGCGAGAGAGGACGGGACGCCGGCGTTCTGCAGGCAGCTACAACTGGAGTTGGGCGGGGAAGCTCGTTAGTGACCAAGGTACCTGGAAAGAGACTGGCCTGCCGTCTTGGATAATAAAAGGAATGAAGGTGTGTGCTAGCGATTTCCCTTCATTGGTGGTGATACCTGAACATGTGGGGCAGGGCGGGTTAATACAGATGAGAGGATAAAAGGGCTAACGTGAAGGCATTGTTTCTCTCTGACCTGGTTGTCTGGGCTTTACAATTCCGTGATGGAAACAAACCAACCAAAAGCTGTCCATGGAAAAGAAGGGAATGTACTGCCCTGGCCTTGCATTTTATCAGATGTGTGTGTGAATACGGGGAACGCAGCTCAGCTTCGCAAAGCACGACTGAGGCCAAGATTTGCCACACTGAATTCAGAGTGGGAATAAGGCATGCGTTTTTAACAGTGAGGGCGATGAGCCATTGGAATCATTTACTGATCCTCCATCACTGACCATTCTTAAAGCAAGATTGGCTCTTTTTCTGAAAGTTCTGCTTCAGGAATTATTTGGAGGCAGTTCTCTGGCTGTGTTACACAGGAGGTCAGGCTAGCTGATCATAATGGTCCCTCTGGCCTTGGCATCTAGGACAAGTGGGTTTGGATGGCTGAATTTTGGCAGTCAGACCCCAATCAAGACACTTGAAGTGCTCTTGAGTTTTCCAAATTTGCTGAGCACGTTGCTTTGAAAGATCAGCCGCCAGCAGGTGTATCAGAAGGTGTGTCTACACGAGGATAAAAAAATTAGTTACCACATTAAAAAGCCGTGGCATAGACAGGGCAAGTTACAACTGTTCAAGGTGAACCTTGTCCTAGTGACTGCCTGGAGCATTCACTGATCAGTCCTGCTCTTAATGACACGACTGGAATTCTGTCCTATTCCAAGCAAACACTGTCAGTGTCATTCATTCACTAGCCCATGTTGGTGTTCTCTGCTGGTCACCCAATGGGCTGGGGTGGAATACCTGAATTCAGCTGGATCGGGCAGCTCATATTCAAAGCTTTGTGTATCCATAAATGTTAAAGGATTAATGTACAATCATAGCAAACTCAATATGTCATAGCTGCAAAAACTGTAAATCTTTCCACTGGGAGACGACCCGTTCCATGTGTGTGTATGTATTTCCTTGATTTCAATGCATACGTAAGCTTGAGGATCTGGGCCTTAGTCTTTGTGCCTCAGTATTCCTAAGGTGACATTTAAGGGGACCTGCAAGGGAGACTGAACTCAAATCGCCTGAGTCCCAATGTCTTATGCATAAGACCGACCCTCTCGTGACTGGAGTCTTTCGTATTGCTGTACAGTTCTCTCTCTCTGGCCTAAGTTGGGAGAAGGAAGAGAATAAGACCGGAACACTTCGGTGTGTTGGTGAATTTATTCCTCTAGTTTCGATGCAAGCTTCTGGGAAGCAGAACCGGGGAGCTGCTGGGGTGGAGGTGTGGCACAGCGGTCTGTGCTTCTACCCCCAATGTTACACCCGTCAGTCTGTTCCCGCATGGATCACGTCAGAGCACATCACCTTTGGGGTCTGTGAATCATCCAAGGAAACAAATGGCCCAAGCACCAGACTGGTTTTTGGTTTTTAAAAAAATATCTTAAGTGATAGAGTTAGGTACAATAAAGCTTGACACTCTTTTACGCTGTTTTGACTATTCCTCCTCCACTGTACGGTAGCAAAGGCCTGCGTGCCGTTTTCTTTTACATGCTTAAATGCTGTCTGCATTTATAACAACACTTATGCAGGGCTTGTTGCCTGCAGCTCTCAAAGCAGTGTACAGAGGTGACAAAGCACCACTAACCCAGTGTTAGAGATGGGGAAACTGAGGCACGGAGCAGTTAGGTGAAGAGTAAATAGCAAGGCTGGGAAGAGAGACCTCCCCCAGTGCCCTATCTGTTGGACTGTGCCTTGGCGACAGGAGCCTGGCAAAGCCAACTCGCAGCCCCTAAGTCTTTGCTTCAGCTTCCACTCCATAAAGAGGTTTAGCTTGTTCCTAGCCTTGACCTGCAATTACCATGGGCACAGAAATGGTGCTTTAAGGGTGCGTCTCCTGGGAAAGCAGATCCTTGTTCTGCCTCGGTCTGGGAAATTCAGGCTTTAATTTCTATTGTGTAGCCTTTCTGTTGCCGGCTGGGAGGAGCCATCTGACAGCGGGAAGTCTGAGAGCTGGAATGTAACAGTGCTGGCCAGGGGAATCTTTTGGGGACCAGCTCAATGCTCTCCACACACCGCCAACTCCCCACAGATTTCACCACACCCATTGGTTTATAGTGGTTATCTCGGGCTAGCGAATGTACAGGAACAAGCTAAACCAATGTAAAAGCATCCACGCACAAAGCTGCGCCTGTTTAAACTGATGTCAGTTAAACCCTTGCAGCTTCCGTGCCTGGACAAGCCCTTACTTTCCTCGACGACACTGCTGTGAAGTCCTCCTTGTCCTTCCATTTCTATGCGTTGTTTTGTCTGAGGGCGTTTCTGCTGCACCGAGGGGTGGACCAGCATCCATTCTGCCACAGCCAGTTTGGCCCCACTCCCTGGTTTTTTCCCTGTCCCCAGCTGAAAGGCCGGGCCAAGCCTGCAAAACGACAGCTCGGAGCAAGTCAGTGTAAATGCATCCCCAGGCAAAGTGTATGGACAGGGCGGAGAAAGCAAAGTAAAGATGAGTTACCAGGGCCAGGTCTGGAAGGGCTTTAGGTGCCTACAGGTGCAGATTGGCATCTCGTGGGACTTTCAAAAGGTGCTTTGAAAATCAGGGGCCCCAGCTCAAAGCACAGCCCGCCCCTCTGAGCCCAGCTCTGGGGTTTCAGTGGCATCCCTCCCTGGTTACAGCAGGTGACAAAGCCCATGGGACTCCAGCCGCAGAGACGCTCTGCAGCCCGCACCTTGTCTCGTGGCAGCACAGCTCAGGAGCCGGGCTTGTGAACCTGTGGCAGTGACCGGCTGGTGTAGGTCTGAGGACAACCAGGCCCCTTGTCTCTGTGGCATGCCAACCCCAGGTGAGCCCCAGGGAGCTGCTGGAGGGGCGTCCGACTGCAGAATTACCCAGGATGGCTCAGTTCCTGCTGGCTAGTTATAACTGCCTCTGTGACACCGTGTAAATGAGCCACAGCTGGGCTGGCGGGGGCCTCCTGGTAGCAGTGATCAGGAAATAACTGACAGCTGCAGCCTCTGGACCCAGCTGGAGAGGGAACAATTATTGCCTCCACCTTCAGGTAAGAGCTGCTGCCTTCCTGAGACCGGGCTGGGACAGAGAAGGCTACTTCTGGCTCGGCTCGGCCCCCACGCTGCAGCCACACGGCCCTCCTTTGTGAGCCCCTTAAGGAAAAACAAGGGGTCTCTAGGGGGGAAGGGTGGCAAAGACAGAGGGGAGGGGAAGAGATGCGTATCTGAGCCTCACACACACAGCTGGGGATGAGGGGTTCTTGGCTCTCCCTGCCCAGTGGCTCTGTTCTCCTCTCAGGGGTTGCTGAACTTGGTCTCTGCAGTAGGCTTCCTGGGCCACAGGGCAAACTAAGAATCAAGGCAAGTTCACAGATGGGTTGAGCTAGGAAATCTGTGGCATCTTGGTGCCTTCCAGGGCTAGGAAAGGACCTGGGGCCTAGGTTTCAGGTTTGAAATGACCCCCCCCCAGGTCAGTACAACCACAGGCTCGCATCTGAGTGGGGCCAGCTCCAGATTTCGTCATCCCAAGGGAAATAAACTGAACCCTGGGAACCCTCACCAGGGCCCTGACAACGGAGTGTCACCCCGCGCTTTGCCAAGGGAAGAGCAAATGGGACAAATGCCCAGATTTGCCAAAAGAGTGGGGCACGCCCTGCAGTGGGGCAAGGAGGGATGTTCGGGGGGGCTTGGGCGAGGAGTGACACCAGGCAGCTCGGGCGAGCCCCGTGAAGGAGGCTCAGGTGAGCCCTGCACAATGTCCCATTTTCCCTTGGGGAAATATGGTCACCCTGCCTCTGACTGATGCCATTTGAAAGGCGCTGTGGAGACCCCCTCAACCCAAGCGATGCCGCCTCTCCGAAGAACTGACCAGTCCTGATGCTCATTCGTCCCTCAGCCAAATGGTTCCCCCATTGCCCAGCGTGGGTGGGGTGTTCAAAAGCACCTCAGAGCCCAAGCGCACTGAAGACCAGTGGGACTGTCTGAAGCTAGGCCTCTCTGAAA
The DNA here is from genome assembly GCA_007922155.1 of Mesoclemmys tuberculata. Classification (NCBI taxonomy): domain Eukaryota; kingdom Metazoa; phylum Chordata; order Testudines; family Chelidae; genus Mesoclemmys; species Mesoclemmys tuberculata. The sequence goes on along the minus strand of ML675627.1, from coordinate 1,803,618 downwards.
ACTAACAGGACCAGATCATTCGATAGCCCAAGGGGATTTCGAAAATCCCATGCCGAGGGCCCAGGCCCACTGGTTATTTGGCTCATGCTCTCCTAGCTCCTGAACTAAAATAAATAGCCCGTCACTCACAGGTAAATTGGTTGCTTCCATTTGCCCACACGAGACGTCTCCCCCTGTGGTAATATGCGAATGGACACCGTTCATGCTCTGACCCTCTCACCTGAGCGTAATTGCCTGTCATCCTGGTTAGTCAACCTGCAAGGGATGTAATTGTTTGATCCCAGGGTTGACAAGCACCAGCCACAAGCCAAGCTGGCTGGCTCTGGCTCACCTTCAGGGGAAGGGTTGGAAACCAGAAATGTCAGGGGAGCTGCAAACGCCATGCACGGTCCTGCAGACTCCCCAGGCTCCCAACAGCTTCTGAGAGGAGCTGGCCCCCTCATCCCTGTTCCACTTAAACCCTCCACTGTGCTCAGCCTGCGGAGAATTACCAATCAGCGCAGGGGATAATTCTGACAGGCGGGGGGAAATTACCCACCACAGTAAAGGCATCTCCAGTGGGCCACATGGCCTGATGAGAACAAGAGAGCGTTCGATGAAATGGCCCCTCGGGGCACCGTGACGGGAATTTCTCCCAGCTCGCTCGTTGACTCGGGCATTGCATTTCCATCCCAACAGAGGAACCCCTGAAAACGTGTCGGAGCCACGGGCCACCAGCAATAACAACTCTGGCAGAACCTAACCAGGGGTTGGCGCAGTGGTGGGCAGCCGGGCACCTTCCGAGATCAGGTCGTTGGGGCTGGGGTCTGGCCCGCTCATTGCTGGTCATGGCCAGGGAGGGCAATGCTGCCGCTGTAGAAGGCGCTGGGATTCCATGCTTGCAGCAGAACATGGCCTCAGGGCCCTCTCCTGGATGTCAGACCTGCTCTGGGGCAGGGCAGTGTCACCCCCTAGCGCAGGCAGAGGTGGCCTGGGAAGTAACAATGGGATCTCCCAGGTGAAATAGCACTTGCCACTCCTGTTCTCCCAGCGTTCCCCACTTGCCAGTCCCGTTCCCCCTACAGGACTTGTGGTTTTTTTAATTATGAATTTTCATAAAGAAAAAAAATACAAAAAGGTAAAGGTCTTACAGCTTGTATATGTTACCAAATAGCATACAGCACAGCGAGACTGGCATCCGATGGGTCCCACAGGACCTGCTGCTGTAATAGTGGGAGCGGGAAAAATGTACCGTGCTGTGGGCGGGATTGGGTGGGCAAAAAAAAGCAGCCTGTGGAAATTTGCAGGAAAATGCTAAATGGTTTAAGCAAGATTTGTTTGAGTCTTTTAGTGGTAAAAATCATGTCTGAATTCCATTTATATATTGAATATAATGCATTAAATAGTTGTTTTTTTTTGGTTTTTTTTTTTAGTAGCACGGGGGACTCCGTCTGTCTTACGGGGTTAGTGGGATTGAAGGTTTTTGTGGGTGGGAGTGGGATAAAAATGCAAGAAAAAATGCAGGAGTGGATGGGAATGGGAGAGGGAAACTGAGAAAGTGAGAGGCCCTCAGGGGACATCTCAGAGTAGCACAGAGCAGCCTGAGGCATCCCTACCCCGCAGGTGGCAGGCGTGAGGGGGAGGGTTGTGATGGGGTGGCTGCCCCACACTAGCCAGGAAAGGGTTAATAAAGCCCTAGGGTGGCTGTGCTGGGAGTAGCCAATCAGGGCTGAGGAGGCCCTATATAGGCAGCCAGCGGAGCACAGAAGGGACAGTCTCTCCCAGGAGCTCAGGGAGGCGAGGCTGGTGGCCCTGCAGGCCAAAGAGGGTCAGCACCATGGACAGAGCAGTGGCTGGCTCTGGGGAAGGAGTAGCTGAGAGCCCCGAGCCCAGGGCTGGACAATGGACTGCAGCTGTCACTGGAGGACGTGGCTGGACCAGGACTGCAGAACCCCCGGGAGGGGGAGAGCACAGATGGTGGCTCAGCCGGAGTCATGGCATTGTGGCAGGGTGTCATGAAGCAGTTGCTGTGGGCTTTGGAGAGACGTGGGGCTTAAGGCGGCGATGTAATGGCAGGTGAGACACAACCATTGGGACTCTGGGACTTGTACAGTGAATTCCCCAGATGAACCAACAGGAGGCGCAAGAGTGGTAAACGCAACCCCATTGCAGGACCCCGGTTCATACAGTTAAAAACCTGAGTCCTGCTAAGCTGTACCTTAAGCAGTCACTTTAAACTAAAGCACTACTAGACAGCCATTTTCACCAAGCCTAGCCCTTATGAAACTGTCTTTACCAGTCTTACCCCACCATCTTAGTTGATTTAAATCTTGCAAAATTACGTCTTCAACAGACAAACCATCAGACTCGGACAGAGAGCATACAGCTGAGCAATGGAGAAGTGGGGACCATAAAGGCCAAACAGTAGAGCAGTCTAGATTTCACAGGCACACCCGTTGAGAAGTGGGATCTTCTCAGACAAAATGCCACCCAGCAACGTTTTCTTTAAATATCTTAAGATCTGTTTCTCTAGCTGGTGACAGCGGGTACTCTTAGCACAGGAGAGCCTTCTTAACAGCCCGATGTTACGTTGTTTTAATATCATTTACAGGGAATGTGAGGCTGTGACTTTTTGCTTCTTAGCTCTCTGCTGCTGCTGTCCTAATGCGGCTGGCTGCAGAAAAGGGCCTCAGACCTTACGCTGAGGTTTGACTGCTGAAGCCATGCCCTGTTTCCACTCTTGGGTCCAACTCTTTCCACAGCTGCCTGCCACGCCCAGGCTTTTCCGATGCTCTGGGCCCACCTTTGCCATGAAGCTAAATGTCCTGAGTTCTAATCCGCAGCCCCCACTCTCTGGTGTCCGGCTGATGCCTGTGTGGACACATAGCCATGCTCTGTGGGGCCTTGTGGGTCAGCTGCCCCACTGCTTGAAGCTGTAGCCCATCTGGGCTGTTCTGGGGTCACAGAACCCCAGGAAGTGCCTTTGAGATGAATCCCCTTAAGCCAGGCAGCCGGGGGGAGGGGGGAGAACAGGCTCCGTGGCATCAGCACCACCCCAAATACAATAATCATCCCCGGGACAAGGCTGTGAGTGAAACGTGGAGCCCAGAGTCAAATGTCAGGGAGGCAAAGAGACTCCTGAAATAGGCCTGGTCGGTGGGATTGCTGGGAGCCCTGCGCACACCCAGGCTGCTGTCGGAGTGACAGTACCAGCCGCAGGAAGGAGCTGCACCTGCAAGGATGGGCTGGCTACCCAGAGCCGAGGGGGGAGCAGCAGAGGCTGGAGGAGGCAGCTGCTGTTGAGAGTGTGCGTGACTGTATGTAGGCTTGGGTGTTGAGATGTGTGCTCGTGCATGGGTGTGCATGAGTTTGTGTCCATTGGAGATTTGCCAGGGGCTTTTCCGTCCTGCAGATGAAGACAGAGCAAGGCTCAATAGCTGGATGTTGAAGCTAGACCAATTCAAGCTGGAAATTACAAAAAAATTACCTTAACAGAGAGAGTAATTAACAGTTGGAGCAATTTATCCAGGGTCATGGTGGATTCTCCATCACTGACAGTTTTAAAATCTAGACTGGATGTTTTTCTAAATGCTCTGATCTGGGGGTTATTTGGGGCAGGTCCCTGGCCTGTGTTACGCAGGAGGTCAGACTGGATAAACACAATGGTCCCTTCTGTCCTGAGAATCTCTGATTCTATTGATCGGTGCCATGGTGGTGGGAACAGGAGAATCACGGTTTTTCGTTTGGATTTCCTTCCCCCAAAACACATCAGAGAGATTTAATTTTCTTCAGCTCTCACCCAGTCCCCAGTTCCTGCTCACTGGTTTAGGCTGGCCTGACTATGAATCCTTCCCATGCCATCAAACATGGCTATGGACATGCCCCAGGCTTTGCCATCCCTGTCTGTCCTGGGCCACTCTTTGCATGTCCCCTAGGTTGTTAAGTTCTGTATGTTTTCTCTCTCTCCATGCTCTCTGATGGAGGGCTTCTTTCAGTCAGTCCCAGGGCACACCTGCCATGGCAGACATTCTAGCTTCGTTCGTAACGCAGGCCCCGGATTTTCTGGATAACGCTGGGGCACTCCCTGATGAACTTTGGCGTTTCTTATAAATTTGGTCCCTTTTAATACCTAAGATGTTCCTGCAACACTTGCTTTCTGGAGGCGTTTAGAGTCAGTCTGTATCTTTCATGGATTTCCAGCTTTCCAGAGGCAAAGTTGAGTTGAAGAGTCATGGTTTGGTCTTTTAGGTTGTACATTTTTTGAGGACCAAACCTTGTTTACGCCGGTGAATGCAGCTGCCACACTGCTAATCTGTGACATTTTTAGCTTCTGGACATCCTCACTGCTTGTGCCTCAGTGCCAAGGTATGTAATTGTCTCACCTCTTGTACTCCTTTGCCTTCTGATGTGATGCTGGCACTGGGAGTTGCTGGGGTTCTCTTTAGATTTGTTTTTCCATAACTGATTAACCCATCTTTTCTGTGATGCTGGCCTGTCTTTGTCTTTGCATCCATCTCGGTGGAGCTGTCACTTAGAAGGGTTGTGTCCTCAGCAAAATCAAAATCTTCCACTGTGCCATTTTTTGAGCCAGGCAATGCTTGTGTTGTATTCGATGGCACACTTTCTCATAGTGAAGTCCATGAAGAGGTTGAATTGGAGAGGTGAGGGAATTCTTCCCTGCTTGACACAGGACCTACGTTAAACCATATGTTCAGTCTCAGGCTACTCTAGCTGTGCTTGTTGCACCACGATGCAAGACTTATTGATGTCTGCAGAAGAGAAGATTTGTCTGCAGAAGAGAAGAATGAGGAGGGATTTGATAGCAGCCTTTAACTACCTGAAACGGGGTTCCAGGGAGGATGGAGCTAGGCTGTTCTCAGTTGTGGCAGATGACAGAACTAGGAGTAACAGTCTCAAGTTGCAGTGGGGGAGGTCTAGGTTGGATATTAGTAAAAAGATTTTTCACTAGGAGGGTGGTGAAGCACTGGAATGGGTTACCTAGGGAGGTGGTGGAATCTCCATCTTTAGAGGTTTTTAAGCTGTGGCTTGACAAAACACTCGCCAGGATGATTTAGCTGAGGTTAATCCTGCTTTGAGCAGGGGGTTGGGATGGATATTCTATGTCCATTACTTCTGGGGGCACCATAACACTTCAAGATGTCCCAGAGGGCCAGCTCCTAATGACATTTCTCCTCCTCTGCACCATCTATCATAAAAGCATGCCAAGTAAAGATGGACAAGATCTGATGAGTTCCAGGCAGTGCATCCCCCGAGGGCTGGAGCAGGTGTGTCCCCTACAGTTCAGTCTGCAGAGCTTTGCTCAGGCTGGTGTTTAATTGTCCTGAGCAATGGAACTCACGCCGCTCCCCTTGGAGATGATTTCACAGATATGAACTGAGCTTATGAGACTTTTCTTCTTCTTCTGTCTCATGAGACAAGAGTCACTGATGGTTAGAAGTGGGCCAAGCCACCAATCTTCCATCTGGATTTTGAACAGCCCAGAGTGGGAATGTTTGCATCTATTTGGGTCATGGGATTGGACCCATTATAAGTCAAGATCTGTTATTAAAACGACCCTATACGATTTGAGAAGTCTCACTGTGAGAGGAGTCACTTACCTGCCCAGGTGCAAATGTCCCCTTCTAAAACATTGTTAGGAGCAGGTTGGTTTCAAGCCAGCTTGGAGAATTAATTGACCTGTTCATCCATCCTTTGATAGGCACATGCAGTAAAATACAGTGCAGGGAGTCTTTTAGTATCAGAAAATGTTGAGGATTTATTCTGTTCTGCACTGGATGGATTGACGCCTGAAGCTAGGTCTGGCTGAATCTGAAAATGCAATTATTTTTTTTTTTTAAACCACTGTCCACCCACTCCCAAAAAAACTCAAATTCCTTTTAAGTGAGCAATTAACATGATTCAGAATGTCAGCGTCTGAATGTGATGGGCAAATTCCTAGCATCAGTCAGCCCTAGGTACTTGTTATTGAGGAACCATGTGGAGGCAGCTGCACTGAAAACAGTAATTGGGAAGAAAGGCCTTACAGGTGTGCCTTAAACATCAGAATTATGTTTATTAACGTGTAGGAACTTGACATTTTAATATGCAGGGTCATTTACCTTGGAAAGGAACTAAATCCAAGGAGTGAACAACTCTTGCTACTGTAGTGAGGTAGGTTCAACACACGCACGCACGCACGCACGCGCACACACACAGTGTGCTTAAGTCTACAGCAAGGGTAAGAACTTTCTACAAAACCACAAACTAAGTGAAACACACTTGTATACTTATTTCACCCAGCTCTGGCTCTCTCTTCACAAAGATCAGAACTTTGAGTGATTTTGGTAGAGTCCCATCTCTACTAATGTTCTAAATCTCTTCTGTAGTTTATTCATTCATAAGAGATTTAGAAATAAACAAATATTCAGTCCCATCTCTACTAATAGGCCAGTTGGGCTACATGTAATATTTTTCAAAAAAAAGCAGGCATGTTAATTAGAGCAGATCAAAACTTTTTTTGGAAAAAAAAGTGGATTTTATTTGAGGGAGGGACCCCACAAAACTTTTTGCCAAAAAAATTGTTGAAATTATTGATCTTTTCCCCCTTTTTTGTGAAATCTTCTGCAGTATTTTTTAAATCAGAATCATTATCTACATGCCAAAAATGAGTTTTAGACAAACAAAAAATTTCAATTATTGTTTTTAAAAATTTGGAAAAAAACTCATAGAACCAGACCTCTTTTGAATCTTGTGAAAAGGAAACAATTGGAGTGAGGGGCAATTTTTTTTTCACAAACCTTTTTTCCTCACTTATTGACCAGCTCTAACATTATCTACTTGAGCATTCTTATTTTGAACTCCTGCATTAGGACCGCCAAAATCATGAGATTGGCTTAGAAGATTTCACATGATTTTATATGATGATGAAAGGTAGTGAACACTTATTTACCATCATTCTTCCCCCCCCCGGTCTCCAGGGGTCACGTTTTCAAGCTTTTTTTCTACAGGATGGCTAGAGATAGTCTTATTTTTAAATGAAAGCTGCAATTCTCATTTCATCACATGAATCCAGGAGCTGGGACTTCAAGGAAAAAATGCCAAACATTGTAAGATTTGCAATAAAACATAAAGAGTTGGCAACATGCTATGCCAGTGGTTCCCAGAGTTTTTGGCTCGAGGGCCACAGATATTATTGTTAACCCTGAAGGGCCACCAGTCTCTGCCAGCAGCCTCCTTCCCTGTCCCCCCACTGCAGCCAGACAGAAAAAGTTAAGCGAGGAGCCTGCCTCCCTCTTTGCTGATCTCCCATCCCCCTGACTGCAGCAGGAAACTGCATTAGTCCTATAGCCCCATGTGCTCCACTTGAGCCCCCAGGCAGTGGCTCCCTTCTGCAGCCAGAAGGACAGTGCTCCCCTCCCTCTGGCTCCATCAGGGACCCCAGCAGCTAAGGACTCAGGCGGAGCACTTTGCCGTGCTCCCTGTTACAGCCAGGGGTAGGGGAGCACTGATCTCCCGTCCCCATGGATGCAGCACGGAGCCTGCCCCGGCCTTGTAGTCACGTGGCTGTTGCAGGTCGGTTGAAGAAAGACTGGGCCGGGCAAGGAATGTTTATTCGGTTACAGCTTCTAGTCCACTCGCCCCTTCGCCTCACGGCCAACAAAGTGAGCCCCGAGTTCACTGCTTCACAGCTTTGATCTAAAATAATACGTAAATACACACACTTCTACCACGCCCCGTAAAACCTCCTTTGGTGATACTCATTTTATAACCATTTCTGTTAACGGCTGCAGGAGGTATTTAATCCTGCCCGTCCCTGTTTGTTGTTTACTGCTTAACCTGCCTGGCAGATGCTTTTTTGCTGTGAATTTGACTATCTTGACAGCAGGAATGACCATAAATCTCCTTAACGAACCAACTGCAAGGGAAGAAGAGGCGGGAAGATATCCTCAGCTCTCTCTACCAGGCATGCTGTGTGAGAAAGCATTTCTTATCACCTTCTTTGTCCAGAGGGTGAGGGGAGGAATGGGGGGGCACCCTGTTACCATGATACCTATTGGTCAGGTCATTTTGCCCTCCCTCAGCGTTCACTTTCCTCCCCCCCAACTCCAAAGTGAGGAAGTTGCCATGCTCAGCGCGTGATTATTGCTCGTGTAGCACATGGCCCTTTTAGCCCAAGCCAGGGGTCCCACAGAGGACAATTGGTATCCAAAGCCTGGGCCCAATTCCCAGCCCCCCAGGAATGTGGCCCAGCACTGACCTCCTTTGTCCCCACACCCACAGAGTCAACACCCTCCACCTGGGACCTTAGGCAGCGGCTCCCTTCTGCAGCCAGTGGAAGGGGAGCCGTGGGCCCCTTTGAAAGCCCCCAAGGGCCACTTTTGGCCACCGGGCCACAGGTTGGGAGCCACTGTGCTATGCACATATTGCTTATCTGTAGCAGCACTGTAAGATGCGTGACTAGCCAGCAATGGGCATGGTTAAGCGGTCTGCCGTCTCGTCACACAGGGCAGCTGCAGTGTCGATGGTGTCAGAGACAGGCCAACTGGAAGAGGGAGTTTCCAGGAGAGACGGGGATGAGCTGGCTGGTGGCACAGCCCTCAAGTATATCCGGGGTAGACACAGACTGGCACCACAGGGATGGGATGTGGTTGAGCATCTCCTGGACCACAGATGGGACTGGAGTCTGGAGTCTGCTGGGTAGGCTTTAAAATGGAATTGGCTCCACGCTGCCAAATTCAGACATGGGTCAAATTGGGATGACCCCCCCCGCGAATTCAGGATTGTTCAGCCCCAAGGCTTGGTCAGGCCCAGCAGTGATGTGACACGACTGGAGATTGACTGGGTTAATCTGGGGCTACGTGAGGTGAACGTGCATGGGGGGGGGGACTTGGACAAGGTACAGGAGCTGGCTGGGGAGTGAGGGGGCAGGAGGCAAACTGCAGCTGAAGAGAGGAGCTGCCCCCCGGGAGGGCTGGGCATACGCGGCAGGGGCTGCTCGGCTGGCATCTCGGCCCAGGGAGGCACAGAGCGGGGCTGGCACTGCAGCCCCGGGAGCACTCCTGAGCCTCGCTCCAAATGCCCAGTGAAAGGGGCACCGGCGAGGGCAGAGATTCTCTCTCCTGGTTCGCAGGCAGCCGAGCCTGCACGCCTCCGAGCTCCCGGCTGCTGTTTGGCAGGAGGGGCGAAAACAGGCTGCCTAGGGAACGTGTTCAAAGGGGACCTCGGGTCCCCATGGCAACCACTTGGCCAGAGCTGGCAGCATCCCGGCAGACGGCAGCTGGCAGGACTGGCCCTGTGCTAGGCCAGAGAGGCGGTTTTGGAGGAGAGCGCCCAAAGAAAGGACCTCGCTGGTCACCCCTCTGAAATGGTCCCCCACAGCTCTGCCAGCATCTCCCAGTTCCAACCCACAGGTGTCGTTCCTTCCCCCCCTCCGGCCCCCCATCCCAGCCTTGTGCTCCTCCAGCACACACAGCTCTGCTGGTGCCCCTCAATCCCAACCCACAGCCCCCCACACACTCCGGCCCTGGGCTCCCCCTCAACCCCCACCCACGGCCCCCACCCCCCATCCTTGCCATGTACATCTTGTCCACGGTAGGTCGAATGTTATGTCTTTCAAATACATTATTTTTATATACCTAGAAAACTGGTCCACAGCGACCAGGTCATGACGTCCTCTGAATCCGCATCAACCTGTGTGTGGCCTCGTCCAAGCACTGGCTGGCCAGTAGTGGTGTAGTTATTAAGGTTCTTTGAGTTGTGTTGGTCTGTTAGTTCTGCAATGTGCGCATGAGATACTTTATTCTTTGTGGCCTGGCTGGCCTGTTTGTGGCACTTTATTTTTCCCTGAGATCCCTCATGGATGAGGCTTAGGAGTTTTCCTCTCATTTGGTTTGGAATTACAATGCAACTGCCTTTAATCAGGAGTTCATTTGACTTGTTTATTGTCCACGCACTGCAAAGTAGTCTCTTGTCACTTCCTTAGCATCCTTTAGACACATGGGCCAGCCGCCCAGCCCAGTGTAACTTAGAACTTCCTAGAATTGTGTGTTTGTCAAGGTTGCTTTTTGTAGCTGGAGTAGTCTCTTGTCTGACACTTGTCTGTAAATGTCCACAGCAGCCAGGTATGCCTTGACCTCATCTTTGAGCTGACGGGTAGCTGAGTGTGATGCTGGCCTCCATGACGGAGTGTCTGCTACTGCCAGATCTCCCCCCAGGAACACATTTAGCAATGGGGTTAAATCGCATTAACCTTAGCCATAGATGTTGGCATCTCAGCCATGCTTGATCCAGCTCTTTTCCGTGGATGAGCGCTCCAAGTGGTTTATGGTCTGTTATCAGTGTAAACGAAGCCAGTCCACACAGATCGCTGTAACAGTTCTCCCATGCCCATCCGCTTACCAGGCACTCCCTGCCAATGTGTGCATGTCGTTTTTCTGCTTCTGTAAATCAATGAGAGCAAAATGCAGCTGGCTTCCACCAAGAGTCATGTTTGTTGCAACAATACACCACCTAGGCCAGAGCGTCTTGCATCCCCCTGACAACTGTGGGTTTGTTCACACCATAGTACTCGAGAACTGGAGCTGTCGAGATAATTTCTTTTACCTTTTTGAAGACAATGTCTTGATTTGACCTCCATAGCCAAGGTATGTTGGCCTTTAACCATTCCTTCAGCGTCTTCGTCACTGTATAAAGATCTTGTAGGTATCTGCCAAGGTAATTTACCAACTCCAGTACGCATCTCTGTTCCGGTAGATTAGTTGGTACATTCAGTTCTTGAATTGCTTTTACTTTGTCAGTGCAAGGGCTGATTCCATCTTTGGTTATAGTCTGTCCCAGTGTAAGTGGAAAATGCACTTCCCTTGTTCAGCTTTAGTTCAGATTAAACTGAGGGTTTTGTTGGGCTCTTTCCTCGAGGCGCCATCTATCAGAATATCATCTGTGAAAACTAAAATTCCATTTGTTTGTCAACAGTTCAGCCGTCTTTCTTGTGGCAATTTCAGGAGTGCTGGCAATCCCAAAAGGAAATCTTTGAAAGCAAAATCTCCCAAAGGGGGTCATAAATGTAGTCAGTTTAGAATGCTATTTGGCTAAAGGAATTTGCCAATATCAGCTCTAACCATCCAGCTTGGAGACTACCATAGTGCCTTTTCACCCTGGGGAGGAAGTCATCTGGTGCTGGGAGGATATATTTGTCTCTCTCAGCTGCTTCATTAAGTCTTTTAAAATCCACACAGGTTTGTATTTTTCCATTTTCTTTGCAACTGGCAGTATTGCACGCCGTGCTGTTGGCTCAGATTTTCTCAGTTATGCCAGTGGTTTTGGTTTTTGGGGTTATTTTTCGTTTTTTTTTCTCCATGCTCTGACCAGCCATTTTTGCTCTGTTGATTGGCAGGCTGTGGGGGAGAGATTGATCAGTTGGGATCTTTTTTGGCGTGGCTTGGCTGCTCGGGGTCGCTGCTGAACAAGTTTCCCCTCTGGTCTGTAAAATGGCTAGGGTCACTGCTGCCTGCGGGATGGGGCTGCCACTGCGGCAGGGCCACAGCAGGCTGAGAGTCTGGGCTTGGGGCTGGGGGGCAGGCTGAGAGAACGGCCTGTCTGTGAGGCCCCTGGGTGAAATAGCCAGAGCCTGCGGGGAAGGGGGCCCCCGGTTGGTGACTGGGGGGTGGGTCTGGAGGGACCGATGGGTGCCAGGTGAATTCCTGCCTCCCCAGGCTGGAGGAGCGGAGTTTGGAACCATCTCCCAGAGAGGAGAGCCCCTGGCCCCTATGGAACTGCAGGCCAGGGCAGCCCCGTGCCCATTCGTCCCCTTAGAGAAGGGCATGTCCCCTTGGGGTCCAAGAGACCAAGTCAAGGGACAGGTGCCTTCGAGAGGGCAATGAGAGAACCACCTGCCCAGAACGGATATCCCTTCTTGACCCCTGCAGGCAGCCGGCGCGTGCCCTGAAGCAGGAGAGTTCTGCCTCACCCCGGTGCAATGACACACTGGATGCTCTGGGATAGCTCTAGTGGGGGGACCGGGGCTGTGGGGGCAGGAGGATGGAGCCCCACACTGGCCAGGCTGCCTCCTGCCAGCTGGAACGTGCCAGGCACCTACGGACTTGTGGCCGTCCCCATCAGGCCAGAGAGGCTGCGGTGAGCTTTGGGCTGGGGCCTCCCGCCTGGCTCCCTTCCACCCCTTTGTGCAGCTCTGCAGGGACGGAGCCCCTCACGTTTCAGGCTAGGCCTGGCTTTGCAAGCTCCCAGGGTCCCCCTCCCCAGAACCCCACTGACTCTCTCGGGACCCTTGTCACCGCCGCCAGGGCTGAACGAGGGCGAATTGTTGACTCTGGCCTCGCTCATTAGAATTAGCTGCAGCCGGGTAGCTCCAGCTGAGACAGACAGTCCCCCGGGAGTCCACTCTGCTGTGCGCAGCCAGGGACTTCACTGCGGGCTCGTCCTGCGGCGACTCCAGCCTGCAGCAGGGCCAGCTGCCATTCTGGGGGCAGAGGGGGCGGGGGAAGGTCTGTGGGGATCTCTCCACGGGGCTCAGGCCCCACTGATTCCTCAGGCGCAGCCCTCCAGGCCCAGGCTTTCTGGCCTGCTTGGTCCACGCTCCCTGGGGCGTAAGGAACCAGGCTTCCCCCAGACCCCCCCTGCTCTCCTGCAGACACGCGGCGGGGGAGGGGACTGGGGCTGAGGATCCAGAGGGCGACATCTGGGCTCCAGACGCCCATGGGAGATTTGCACGTGCTACTTGCCCTGGGGCTGAGGGAGGAGGGTGCATGGCCAGCAGGGTGGGGTTGGGACGTGGCACACAGAGGCGCCTGGCAGCTCCCCTTGCTGCAGGACGAAGGAGGGAGGGCAGGGCACTGGAATTGCCCTGTGGCTCTTGCTGCTGCAGGTAGAGGGGTGAGTGCTTGGGAGATCCTCCCGGGGCCCTGCAGCCCTGGTGCAAGGCCAGGGTGCTGGCAGCTCCCCTCCCAGGGGCTGGGTGCTCTGAGGAGGGACTGGGCTGTGGCAAGAGGGGGATTCTAGGGTGGGCTGGGAACCAAGCCGTGCTCGGCAGAGGGGGGCTGGTGTGGCTCCTGCACATCAAGGAGCAGGGAGAGAGACCTCAGGGCTGTGCAGCTGCTGTAGCCTCTGCTGCTGTTGGGGTACCCATGCCCGCTCCCCCCCAGGCAAACGAAAGTGCTGCATCCCATGCACATTGGAGCTGGACGTGCCATTCCTGGCCCATTCCCCAGGGGCTCCCATGCACCAGCAGGGCGGAAGGGGGGGCAGATGCAGCTGGGACAGCAGGGCTCCAGCTAGCCATTGTGTGTGCAGGGCTGGGGGGCTCGAATGGGAAGCCAGAGCTCAGGGGTGTAAAAAGCATACATTTTGGAGGCATGTGCACTTGCGTGGACAACGCTATGTTGACAGGAGAGCATCTCCCACTGACATAGCTACTGCTGCTCGTTTAGGGGGTTTATTATGTCAGTGGGAGAACTCTCTCCCATCAGCATAACGCAACTACACAAGTGCAACCTAGGCAATTAGGCAAGACGCAAAATACACAACAACCTCCCTACTCCTGTCTCCCAGAAAATGAGGCCACCTCCATTTACCCAGGTCGAGCCGGCCTGCAGCAGGTAGCAGTTGAAAGATGTCACCAGCAGCCAACAGGAAAGCCTCCTAAGACATTGGTTCCTTGGCATCACAGGACTGGGGGCATCGTCACCGCGCTCCTTCTACTCTTGAGTCTGACCCTAGCCGCCTCCCTCCTTGCCATGAGGCTTTTGTGTAAGTTCATTTGCATCGCCAAGCCCAGCATCTGCCAATTTCCATAGATGCCAGGAGGGGCCAGCCCTCTTTTCAGCAGAATACTGAGTACGTCACCAGACTCCAAATGCATCACCTAGCCAGGGAGTTGGAATAGCATTGTAAGATCTCTCCCTACTATGCCAATATTAACACAAACTTTCAAACTCTAAGGCCAGTTAAGCCCTGGAAGAAGTTAACAAGGTCGTTGCAGAATCTTGGGGCTTACACCCCACTTCCCTGCAAGGGCCATGTCAGAGCTGCCACATCCACTACATGCTGGGGGTTCCACTGTAAAGGGCTGAACCGTTGTGTATATCTTTACCAAGCGACGTGCCCCCTGTTCTCCTGGCGCAGAGAGTTCCACTGGTGAGTTGATTTTTCCGTTGTCCCGTTGATCGATGTGCTACTGGAAGGGATATCAAATGATCTGCCTGATCATTTTTTCCGAAGGGTGACACAAAGCTGTGCATCTCACCCGCTGGCAGCAGCGCTGAAATTGTCCTATTGGTACTATTGTCAATGGAGCTGAGAGCCCCTTGAGCATCACATAAAATGGGGACGCTCTCCTAGGAGAGGAGGTGAATCAGAGGAGACAGGGATACAAAGTCCTGAGCAGTACACAGCAGGGCATGTGGGATGGGTCCCATTTTCAATAGTGACTCTGAGCCCTGAGCATGTGAGCTATGTCTGCAGCGCACGTTAACATGGGTGACCGGCACCTGGGTAGCCTGACCCGGGTGTGAGCGTCCCCACTGCAAAGCCCTGTCCAAGTTTCTGCCCCTGCACGTGTGTGGCGGGGTGGACCCATGGTTCCGTGTGCTGAGGCACGCTAGGATGCTCTCCCAGCTGGTGTCCGTTGCAGAGCTCGTCTGTCCTTCAGGGAGAGAGGAAGGATTGTGGGGCTCAGACCCAGGACCATGGGCTCCCCACACTGTCACTGCCCCCCACCAGCTCTCCATAAGCAGCTGGGGAAGGGGCTAGCAGAACTCCGACCCACCGGAGGCTCTATCCCATGAAGCTCGTGATTGACCTGACACCTGGTCCCACCAGTTCGTCCAAATGTGCTGCCTATGCCAGCAGGAGGCTCAGGAAGTTGTCAAGGTCTGATCTGCTGCTGTGTGGGCCCTGACTCCAGCAGGGTCCCTGCCTTTGTCCCCTGACTCCGGCTTGACCCTGTAAGAACAGTCGCACATGGGAACAGGCGGCCTAGGGAAGTTGTGGAAGCTCCTTGGATGGAGGCTTTCAAAAGGAGGCTGAATAGTCATCTGGCTGGAGTGATTTAGATGCAACAAATCCTGCACCTGGGCAGGGGGTTAGACCAAATGACCCCCTTCTAACCCTATGACCCTATGGCTGTCTGACTCCAGTCCTGACCCTCGGCGTGACTCCAACACTGATTCCAGCTCACCCTTTGGTGTGACTCCTAACCCTGATGCCAGCCCCAGCCTTTGATTCCAGCTTCAGCTTGGACTCTGGCTTTGGTGGCTGGTATCTGACCCCAGCTCTGACCACTAGGCACATCGCCTAGGCCCCGGTCCCTTCAGGGGAATCATGGGAAGGCACTGGAGCACTACTAACGCTGAAGTGATTTTAACCTGTGCCCTCACTGCACCGTGGATGGTGAAGTCGGGTGCTGGCTGCGTGTGTCTGAGCCGTCTCCAATCGAACTGCACAGCAAACCCACAGACGGTTTCAGTAGCGAAGGCACCAGGCCAGGTTTATTGCTGACAAAGCACAGTGCTAGCTCCCCATAGATGCTGCAGTTACACTAGGACCTGTCCGCCCGGGGCGATGGACACAACTCAGTGAATGGTGGGACTGTCCATTCCCCACTCAGCTGGACAAAGACACCCCCTCCGAGACCCTCTTTTATACACTGATACCAGCACGTGACGTATTGCCCCGCTGACGTGGTCAGATACTACCCTTTATCTGGTACATGCTGGTTCGATCAAAACATCTCTGGCCACCACCCTGGCATCCTGACCTTCTCTTAAAGGGGAAGGGTCAGTGTCTTCTTGTTAGCGCTGGGCCATGTACTTGTACCATGCTTGATCCTGGGGGGTTCTGGTACCACCTTTCTGGAATGCACTTGTGTGAGCGTCCTATGCCTTGTGCTTCTTCAGGCATGTTTGTGTGTTTGCTGTACCCGATCTATTCTTGCCAGATTCTGTGAATTTACCACCAAGTTCCCAGCCTGCCTTCCGCTAACTCCACTTCAGAACAGCGGGGCCCAGATCCTGCTTTTGCTCAGACCCGGTCTGTTACGCTAGGCCTCATGTCCCTGGCTCACACGTTCCATTACAGAGGGGTTCCAGCCCTGGTTAAAGTGGAGTCCAGACTCTCACCACATCCCAAGGCTGCTCCGTGGGAAGAGGGGGTGGATGTGATGGGTGTAATATAAACCCCACCCTGGCAGTGATGGGCTAAGGGGAGCCGGAGATCCCACTTAGCCCATTCAGCGATGCCTGGAAGGGTGACAGGTAACGAAGGGCCAGAGCCAGCTGGGGAGAACACGGTGGGGCAGTTTCTGCAGAGGAAGGGGCTCCAGGGCACTGGGAAGAGGAGATCCAGGAGAGGGGTAGTTCATTTTCCTCTCTCTGGGAAAGGAACCACAGAGGGGCTGCAGGATGGAGCCGGTGCCCTGGGACTGTCCCTGAAGGGAGTGGGAAGCCGAGGAGACGTGAGACTCCAGAAAAGGAACCCTGGGTCAGCCATTCAAGAGGAGCTGGGTGGCCAGGGAGGAAGCGTGGGAGGCGGTGCTGTACGATGGAGCGAGGGAGAGCCCTGCGGAGCCCAGGAGGGTGGAGAAGAGCTGGCAGAGGTCTGAGCCGGGGAAGGGGGGAAGGATACCATCGCCCTGTGTGACGGGGAGGACCAGCCCTGCACTGGTTTAGCAGGGGTTAATCCCACAAGGTGGGCTGAGGAGGCCACGCCCCCTTGGCTCAGCTGGGCATGCTCCGACTGAAGCCACAGTATAAAAGGGAGCGGCCCAGCTCAGTCGCAGCCTGTGGCTGAGGAGGGAGGATGCACCTTGCAGGTGCCTGCCCTCGAGCTGTCGGAGCCCTGGATCGCAGAGGCTGAAGGCACCGAAACCAGATGGACACCCAGCTGTCCGTGGAAGCCCGAGAGGGAATTGAGTCACTGGGCGCTTCACAAGCCAATGACCCCAGAGGCCCAGGACACGTAGGGACGGCAATGGTGGAGACGGCAGTCTTATCGACCTTAGCCATGAGGTCCCGCAGCCCTGCAAAGAGGGGCTGATCTACCGACTCTGGCCACTAGGCCATACTGCCCTGAAACTTAGGGAGGGCACTTGGACTCAGCTGCGGGGCGATAATGTCCATGCCCCATCCAAGAGGGGGTTGGGGTTACTAGGCCTGAGACACCGGGAAGGGGTGGCACTCTAGTGTGACCAGGCTGGGAGGCCGAGTTACCACACAAACCACCAGAAGAGGAGGCCAAGGCAGAGGGGCTGCAACACCAGGTCTTGCCATGAGGAGGCGCTCAGGGACGGTGAGTCTGTGATGCAGGATTAAGACTAAAAGATGAGTCAGAGTTTGGGTTAACTATGCAGTCAGTCTCCCTTTGAAAATTTCACACGATCATCCCTGCCTCACAACACAGAAACAAAGGAATGCCCTATGAGATTGCACGGTGGCTAATTTAAACCCTATAAATGGACTGACTTTGTCACACAATTTCACTGTCACCAGATTTCACTGAGGCCAGGAGCTCAGCAGGGACATGCTTGGATAATGAGAACATCCAGAACTGGACTAGCAAGGGTTATGAACTGTCAGATATTTTGGCAGGGATTGATATCAACCCTCATGCTCCAGGTCATGACCTAACCTCCAGGTTATCAGGGATCAGGAGGAAAATTTCCCTGGGGCAGGTTACCCCAGATCTGCCTACTGTCGGGTTTCTTGCTCCTTCCTCTGAAGCATCTGGTCAGTGTTGGAGACAGGTTACTGAGCTAGGCGGGTGGCAAGCCTGATCCAACATGATAAGTCCTGTGAGCTCTCTTTGAGACTGGAGTGAAGATTCATGTCAACCATGTTAGATCTGGACCCCATGGACCATCCTATGTTGGATGGCATGGAATAAAATCCATTCCTATTTCCGTCCCATCGGTCTGTGTGTGCCTGCGTGCCCCTGTAAGGGAGAGCTACACAAGGCTCTAGCTTCCAGCAGTTGTTCTTTTCCCCTCATCCCTTTGTCTGGATGCAGCTTCAGGGGGCCAGCAATGAATATGAGATGCATCTGTATCAAAAGTCTTTCACGCTTTTGACAGGCACTGAAGAACAATGGAGCCACTGCCAGCAGCGGTGGCGGCAGTAGCCTCAGATTAGTGCTTTGAAAGGAAGTTTAATTGTGATCCCTAGCCGGGGGGTGGCAATTATCTAATAACTGCAGTCGGTAACGGCTTTTGTTGGCTGCTTGGCAGAAAAAGCTGTAGCTAGAACAGGCGGGGGAACAGAGCAGAAAGGGAAACTGGAATGAACTGCTGTATGTTGCCCAGGTATTTAACAGACATCTGAATCATAGAACCATAGGACTGGAAGGAACTTCAAGAGGTCATCTAGTCCAGTCCCCTGCACTGTGGGATGTAACCTATCATTTCTATCAGCTTCTGAACCACATGCCTGGAGGATAGCTAATGTGATGCCCATTTTTTAAAAAGGTTCCAGGGGCATTCCTGGCAATTACAGGCCAATAAACTAACTTCAGTACCAGACAAATTGGTTGAAACGCTAGTAAAGAGCAGAATTATCAAGCACATAGATGAACACAATTTGCGGGGGAAGAGGCAACACATTTTTTTGTAAAGGGAAATCATGCCTCACCAATCTATTAGGATTCTTTAAGGGAGTCAGTAAGTAAGTGGACAAGGGTGATCCAGTGGATATAGTGTACTTAGATTTTCAGAAAGCCTTTGACAATGTCCCTTACCCAAAGCTTTTAGGCAAAGAAAGTGGTGATGAGATAAGAGGGAAGGTCCTCTCCAGGATCAGAGAGTGGTTAAAAGATAGGACACAAAGGGTAGGAGTAAATGGTCAGTTTTCAGAATGGAGGGAGGTCAATTGCAGTGTCCCCTAGGGGTCTGTACTAGGACCAGTGCTGTTAGAATCATAGAATATTAGAATTGGAAGGGACCTCAGGAGGTATCTAGTCCAACCCCCTGTTCAAAGCAGGACTAACCCCAGCTAAATCATCCCAGTGAGGGTTTTGTCAAGCTGCAGTTTAAAACCTCTAAAGATGGAGATTCCACCACCTCCCTAGGTAACCCATTCCAGTGCTTCACCACCCTCCTAGGGAAAAGGTTTTTCCTAATGTCCAACCTAGACCTCCCCCACTGCAACTTGAGACCGTTGCTCCTTGTTCTGTCATCTGCCACCACTGAGAACAGCCTAGCTCCATCCTCCCTGGAACCCCCTTTCAGGTAGTTAAAGGCTGCTATCAAATCATCCTCATTCTTCTCTTCTGCAGACTAATCAAGCCTAGTTCCCTCAGCCTCTCCTCATAAATCTTGTGCTCCAGCCCCCTCATCATTTTTGTTGCCCTCCGCTGGACTCTCTCCAACTTGTCCACATCCTTTTTGTAGTGGAGGGCCCAAAACTGGACACAATATTCCAAATGAGGCCTCAGCAGTGCCGAATAGAGGGGAATAATCACTTCCCGCAATCTGCTGGCAATGCTCCTACTAATGCAGCCCAATATGCCATTAGCCTTTGTGGCAACCAGGGCACACTGCTGACTCCTATCCAGCTTCTTAAACACTGTAACCCGCAGGTCCTTTTCTGCAGAACTGCTGCCTAACTCGTCGGTCCCCAGTCTGTAGCTGTGCATGGGATTCTTCCGTCCTAAGTGCAGGACTCTGCACTTGTCCTTGTTGAACCTCATCAGATTTCTTTTGGCCCAACCCTGCAATTTGTCTAGGTCACTCTGTATCCTATCCCTACCTTCCAGGGTATCTACCACTCCCCCCAGTTTAGTGTCATCTGCAAACTTGCTGAGGGTGCAATCTACCCCATCCTCCAGATCATTAATGATTTTAATGAATATGTTCAACATATTCATAAATTATCTGGAAAAAGGGGTAAACAGTGAGGTGGCAAAATTTGCAGCTGATACAAAACTACTCAAGATAGCTAAGTTCAAAGCAGACTGCCAAGAGTTACAAAGGGATCTCCCAACACTGGGTGACTGGGCAACAAAATGGCAGATGAAATTCAATGTGGATAAATGCAAAGTAATGCACTTTGGAAAACATAATCCCAACTATACATATCAAATGATGCAATCTAAATTAACTGTTACCATTGAAGAAGAGATTTTGGATTCATTGTAGATAGTTGTCTGATAACGTCCACTCAATGTGCAGCAGCTGTCAAAAAAGCTAACAGAACATTGGGAATCATTAGGAAATGGATAGATAATAAGACAGAAAATATTGTATTGCCTCTTTATAAATCCAAGGTACGCCCACAGCTTGAATACTGTGTGCAGACCTGGTTGCCCTATCTCAAAAAAGATATATTGGAATTGGAAAAGTTACAGAAAAGTGCAACAAAAATTATTAGGGATATGGAAAAGCTTCCATATGAGGACAGATTAACACAACTGGGAATTCTCATCTTGGAAAAGAGAGGATTAAGGGGGGGCTAAGTTAGAGGTCTATAAAATCATGACTGGTGTGGAGAAAGTAAATAAGAAAGTGTTATTTACTCCTTCTCAGAACACAAAAATTAGCGGTCACCAAATGAAATCAATAGGCATCAGGTTTAAAACAAACAAAAAGGAAGTATTTCTTCACACAACAACACAGTGAACCTGTGGAACTCCTTGCCAGAGGATGTTGTGAAGGTCAAGACTATAACAGGGTTCAAAAGAGAACTAGATGAGTTCCAGGAGGATAGGTCCATCAATGGCTATTAGCCAGGAGTGGCAGGAATGCAAAACTGTGTTCTGAAGTGTCCCTAGCCTCTGTTTGCCAGAGGCTGGGAATGGCTGACAGGATGGATCACTGGATGATGACCTGTTCTATTCATTCCCTTTGAAGCACCTGGCATTTGCCACTGTTGGAAGACAAGACACTGGACTAGATGGACCATTGGTCTGACCCAGCATGGCCATTCTTATGTTCTTATGACTAAGTATTAACTAGACTGTGACCCATCCGTGCCTAGGGTAGCCACCTGAAAATGCCACGGTCAGGGCAGGCTGCAAAAGGAAAGCAGATTTTTTCAGCACTGGTGGGTGACACTGAAGTTAGACTTTTTAACCAGACTCAAACAGTGCTTTTTGATTTTTCACACTGGTTATTACGAAGCCAGAATGAAAATATACACAGCCCCCTTTACTGCATTTTAGTTTTTGGCTTCCAATTAGCCATTAAGTTCAGTAAAAATATTAGTTATTTAAAACTTTATGCTTTTTACCACAGAGGCTTTTCCTGATCCCAGAGGGTTAGCCATAGTACCAATTAATATACGTTTAAATTTTACCCAAAATCCCACGCTGCCAGCCAATCCTTTAGTAAATAAAACTAAAGGTTTATTATGAAGAAAAGAAACAAACAAACAAAAAACTATTAAAAAGTTGAAGGATTAAAGCAATTAAACACATACAATTAATGTAAACGTTTATAGATATTAGGTTTTTAGTACAATTGTGGAGTTTGCAGGCTTGTAGAGTTCCATTGGAATACATTCAGTATCTGGATGGGTTTTAGCTTTTTGTTTTACAGCTTAAGTTTAGTTTAGTTGTAGATGAGTTAATTCAAAGGCAGGTAAAGATGAACTGAAAACAAAGTGGATGTGAGGCAGCTGCCTTTTATGTTTTTTGGCCTTTGCCAGGCTGCTTGTGCAAATTCACAGGAATAAGATGGAGTCCAGAGTTACATAAGTAAGTTTTGGTAACTTAGGTGTATTCCTGGCTTCTTTCCCTGGGCCCATTGTACCTGTACATTTTTTTAATGGGCCATTAAGCAGGCTAGTGCTGCAGCCGTCCTGTCTGGGGTGTCACCCAGCCACAGCCCAATTTGAAATACAGACACATTAAACACATTCATGACTTTTATTACACCCAGAACACATGCACATAAACATTGTTTTACTGAGCACAGTGCAGCCTTTCTAACAGCGCCAGACACGGCAGGGCTCAGATGAATTATGATGATTTTGACATGCTGATGTTAGATAATATGATAAATGCCCCCCATCCAGCTAGAGTAACACCCCTAATGCAAAACTGGTGTAAAAGGAAGTAATTAAAGCTCCTGAGTACACCTCAAGGGCCCCTCTAATTCAGCCAGCATCACATAGACCGTCCCTGACAGGTGTTTGTCTAACCTGCTCTTAAAAACCTCCAACTCACAACCTCCTCAGGCAATTTATTCCAGTGCTTAACTACCCTGGCAGTTAAGAAGTTGTTCCTAACGTCCAACCTAAACTGCCCTTGCCCAATTTAAGCCCTTTGCTTCTTGTCCTGTCCTCAGAGTTTAAAGAGAATAATTTTTCTCCCTCCTCCTTACACGGGTGGCATATGATGCCTGCCTTTGGGGAGGTTGGGTGGGGGTGGGGGGGCAGCAGCCCTTCCCCATGACCCCACCCTTTCCCCCAAGGCCCTGCTCACACTCCATCACTGCTCCACCCCTGCCCTCCACATGCTGCCATGAGAGGAGTGAGCTTCTCCCCCCACCTCACCCCCCCGTGGCGGCTTCTGCACGGGGCAGACTCAGCCTCGGATTGTCCTGGCATTGCAGCTACCACAGTTGCCTGATTTTAGGCACTTAATATTATTATTTATCGACTTGGGGCTACACACTCACCAGTTAGTTGATCAGGCAATAATATGGTTCTTGTCCCAGAACCAGGCTACACAGAGTTTTGCAAGAACCTTCAAGATGTATGACAAGGACACTCGCACCGAGAACAAAATAGAGCCTTAAATCCTTTCATTGAGATCAAATGGAATAACCATCAAATGGCTAATAGTCAGAGCTAGCAAGGCAATAACATCAATCTGGAGAGACCAGTGGAATCAGAGGCTACAAAGCTTTTTAGATGAAGGTACTCGCCCCCTTCCTGGCTAACCTGGTGGTAAGAGAGAAAGGACCAGCCTGGTCTCTCCTACACTGATGTCCAGGTTCCTCAATTCCTGAGTGGGAGATGGAGAGCTCAGGAGATGCTAGAGGGCTAAGCGCTATAGAAAGACTGTAAGATCTAACATAGAGTTTGACTCAACTACCTAAGAACTGAGAACTATAGATGAAGACTGAGATTAAGGTTTAAATTAAGACTAAGACTATAGGCACTATAAGACTATAGAAGACACGAGCTGTAGATCGAACTAGAACTAAAAGGACACCGGAGACCGGACTAACTTAACATGGTGGGTTGCCCCTTTATAGCCAGAGCACTATATGCCCTGCCCTCCTTCCATGTCCTAACTCACCTTCCTCATCCCCAAATAGCAGGGTGTGCTTACTGTATAGGCTGGCACGCTGGTGCGTATTAATGACATATGCATAGACCTGTCACAGACAATTACGCCTCCTTACCTCTGTTATGTCTGGCCTAGCCCTGTTCGTTGTTGAGTACCTGTTAACTCTACTGAGGGCATGAACTAAGGTAGCCCCCCCCATTTTAACACATCCTGACTCCTCTAGGTAAATGTCACAAACATGTCTAGACTTCATGCTTTAGCTCATCATCATGTATCCCGGCTAAAGGGCCTGAACACTGTAGACTGACCTGCCTTAGGATGTGGCCTGTAGGTTTCCTGCGTTACAGCCAAAATGCTCTAATACAAATCTCTGAACCTATTCAAATAGAGCAAGCAATTAAATGAACGAGAAGGGATTTCTATGCAAGCAAGCAGGCTAGACCTACGCGCTACACTGCCCTCCAGTGCCACAGGGAACGCAGCGTGGGGCCTAGTGCAGGCAGGGCACGAGCTGCGTCCCTGGAAAGCAAAGGGCGTCCGCGCTCCCTGCTTGGTGGCACGGAGCCCAGCTGGCACAGGGGATCTAGGCAGGCTCCACTCCCGCTCAGCCCACTCCCCTGCGTGCCACTCACATCTCTTTGCCCCCTCCCACCGCCTGTGCCTCTGGGGGGAAAGGGCGAAGGGGCCTGAGTGGCGGGCGGAGGAGCCTCGTGAAGAGGGCCAAGCAGGCAGGAAAGGCGCCCTCTGTTTTCCAGGGGCACAGCCTGTGCCTGCCCGTGCCAGGCCCCCAGCTGCATTCCCTGCAGCGCTGGAGCGCGGGAGCTGCTGCACTGGGCCCATGCTGGGCTGGGGCTGCCGTGCGCAGAAGCGGCCGGCAGGGGCAGGCCAGGCCGACTCCTTGCACAGCGATGTGCAGAGGCCGGGGGCGGAAGGTGGGCGGAGTGGCGAGGCGGAGGAGCCTCCGGAGGCAGCTGGTGGCACTATACCTGCCACGTGTGCCTCCTTGTAGCAGCCTTGTCTGTACTTGAAAACTGTTCTGTCCCGCTCAGTCTTCTCTTCTCCAGCTCACCAAGCCGTGTGCCGGCCAGACCCCGCGCTGTGCGGAACGCAGGGACAGCCACCCTCCGGGCTGCAGCCACTGGCGCGGCGCTCTGGTTGAGCCAGGGGCTCCCCGGAGCGTTTTTGCATGATCATCAGCCATGCTGCGCTGTGCATAGCTGCCCATCACGGTCCCTCCTCTCCCACCCGAGCTGGGGCTCCCCGACCGCCCCCTGCCTGGAAATCCCCTTCGCATGCCTGCTGCCGCATGCACAAGGACATTCTTGAGCCCCAGGAGGGTGACGAGACACATGCTCCTTTCCTGACACCTGCCAGGCCCCGTGACCCTTGGGCTGCCCTGGGCCCTAGACCAGCCCCATCCCGTGCCTTTACTGGCTCTCGCATCCATCGTGTCTCCCACCGTGACCGTGCACAGAGGCTGGGGCCATGCTGGCTGTCGGTATGCCCCGGGGAGGAGACCCCTGGCTTGTCCAGGGCTGGCCTCAGAGGACTCCTTGCCAGGTCAGGGGGAGACGGGGCATTCAATGCCACACAGGCCTTCGGGATGCAGAGCCTGATAGACAAAGCCCTCTGGCCAAGGGAGGAGACAGGCCGAGCCAGGGGAGTCCCCACCCCCAATGCTCCCAGCCCCTCCTTTCCCAGGCATGGCACAGAGCAGAGTTCGGGGTGGGGGAGCTTTCCACCCCCTTTGCGCTCCCTGCACCAGGGCCACACTGTTAACACGTCGTGCTTTGTGCTGAAGAGCAGCTTCCAAAGCAGGAATTCAGCCCACAGGGGTTTCACAGACAGGGCAATGATGTAGCCTGGGTGCTGCCCTCGGCCCCACCGGGAGCCAGACAAGCACAGGGTGCCTGCCTCTTTCAGGCCAGGCTGGATGCCCATGAGGGCAGAATTAAGACTGCTGTAAATCTGGCATTTCCTATTGTCCAGTGCTTGACCCTGTAATCTGAATAACTTCCTTTTCACGCCATCACTTCATTCTGTAATTGCTGTAATAAGCAGGGTTCACTTCATGAGCCAGACATCCAAACCCCTCCCTTTTCAGAAAGACACAGCAGAACCCCACAGGCTGCAGACAGGAGAGTTTCTCCCCTTTGGGGAAGAAGTGTAGCCCAGTGGGTAGAACGGTGGGCTGGGTCTCTTCTTGAGGTGTGACCTTGGGCAAAACTCTTCCTTCTCAGTGCCTTTGCTTTTCTTCCCATGTCTTGTCAGTTTAGACTGAACCCTCTTGGGGACAGGGACTGTCCCTTATTTGTGTTTGTGCAGTGCCTAGCACAATAGGGCACTGATCTTGGTTGGGGTCTCTTGCTGTAATCTGACGAGTCACGGTGGTGATTGGCAGGAGCATTTCTTGTTCTCTAAGACAGAAGTCTGAAGCTAGACCGGGCGGTTCAGGAATGTTGGGAACTCTCCGAACCTGGGGAATGCTTCCGGGGGAGCTTCCTCCTGTACAGTGCCCTTGGTCAAAGGGCTTCGTGACATACAAGTGCTCTCTCTCTGCTACTTGTCCTCGCGGCAGAAGCAGAGTCTGCTCCAAGCAGAGGCATCGCCAGTTTGTGCACAACAAGCCATTGAGTTGCCAAGATGCTATTCACCCAGTATCCCTACTCCTGCATGAGCGTTTAAGAGTCCCTCGGAGGGTCTTCCCACCCAGGTCCCTGCGCCAGAGCTCATCTGCATGGGGAGGGTTAACCCAGGCCTGCTTCTGCAGACACAAAGGCCCTGGCACTCTTAGCTGCAGGGCCCTCGCTCCAGTGACTGGAGGCTGAGACAGGTGGGAGGGGCGATCCCTGCATCTCAGCTGTCTTTGTTTCCAGTAGAATAGAATAGAAGATGAGGGTTGGACGGGACCTCAGGAGGTATCTAGTCTGACCCCTGCTCAAAGCAGGACTATCCTCAGCTAAATAATCCCAGCCAGGGCTTTGTCAAGCCGCAGCTTAAAAACCTCTAAAGATGGAGATGCCCCCACCTCCCTAGGTAACCCATTCCAGTGCTTCACCACTCACTTCGGGAAAATGTTTTTCCTAATGTCCAACCTAGACCTCCCCCACTGCAACTTGAGACCATTGCTCCTTGTTCTGTCATCTGCCACCAGTGAGAACAGCCTAGCTCCATCCTCCCTGGAACCCCGGTTTTTCATCAGACATGGAACCATAAAAAAGAGCGTGTGACAGGGATCATTCTTCAACACTGAATAAGGGACTTTATTAGAATAAGGTGTAATGCCTAAGTCTGCTCTGTCCGCCTCTCTCTGCTTTGCTGCAGACCCTTCCCTCCCTCCTGTCTGGATTCTTGCTGCTAAGTTAAACAAACGGTGCCCACTTCCTCAGAAATTGAGTCCTAGAAAAGCCCAAGGGCCGGTGGCTTGGATGGCTCAGAGGCCTGTGAATTGCACTGGGGCACTCTGATTTTGGGCACCTCCGTTTAGAGATGCCCATCTCCAATTTCAGAGCACTCACCACGCCAAGTGAAGCAAATGGGGGCTGTGGGCCCATCAGTCCCCTGAAAATCAGGCTTGGGAGTGTCAAAGGGAGCAACCAGAATCTGGATCCTTTTGGAAAATGTTGGCCTTTCACCTGTAGGTCATTGGTTCAGTTGGGTCCGGATGTAAGTGAGGGTGTTGGTGGGGAAATTAAGGTGACCTGACCTCACAACTGAGGGGATAGGATTGACATGCCCAATTTTGCTCCTAGCTCGTGAGTGACGTGGCTGTCCCAGACTGACATCAATCATTAAAGTTATTTATTAAGTGACTCATGGTAATGCTTCAAGCCAGCTGAGCTCAGAGCGCAGTAGTACCAGGCCATAGACTGACAGACACTGAATATCCTCAGACGTGATGGACATGGTGTAACCCGTCCGTGCCCAGGGTAGCCCACTGATAATGCCAG
>ML675627.1:1737301-1766454 GCA_007922155.1 Mesoclemmys tuberculata | reverse complement strand
GTCAAATAACACAAATGCCCCCCCTCCTAACGCAGCCCGCGTGACACATGGCTCACTCCATGCGTTTTAGAGACCAGGTGTTTGAGAAAATGTTTGCCACTTTCATTGGTGCTGTTTTGCCTGTTGCTTTCCCTAAACCAGGTGACTTCCGTTACCACGTTACCGGCATCAGAATAAAGATGCTATCCCTTTTGGGGGAACAACCACACTGCGTGGCCATTCAGGGTCCACAGCCACCCACTGCACGGGCTGTTGGCTGGGTTTGAACAAGGCGCCTTTGGCACCAAAGCTCTCCCACCTGAGCTACAGGTGTGATTTCATGAGCTGGCAGCAGTGGTAGATTGTTCTCCTCTAGGGAGACCAGTCATTCGAGAGCGGTAGATGACTGCTAAGGCTTAAAAGCTGAGGAGTGCGAAAGCTAAGGGTCCGACAAAGAGGCCAGAGAGGCAGAGACATCACGAGTATTCCTGTCCCTGTGTTTTGTGCCGTTGAATAGGCATCCACATATGCAACGTGACCCAGGAAACAGATGCTCTAAGCACCAGAACCTTTCCCTGACTTAACCGTGCAACCATAATGTGGCGTTTGATTCATTTGTCAGATTTCAATTCCTTATTATTTGTATTGGGCCAGCTCCCCGGCTTCTGGAAACAGGCTCCTCTGAAGTCAGTAGTTACACCAAATTATAGCAGCTGAGGAGCTAGCCTGGTATGATTTGCAGTGTGTTAATCGCTGTCAAGTGGCAAAGCGTGTGGTGTCTCCCTCCCTAAGGGCTGACCCCCGAGAGGATAGCAACCTGCTACTGCTGCTGGCTAATGGAATTTCTCCTTTTAGCTCAAGGACTAGGAGCTTGTGCCGCACTCCAGGGCTGTTATGATCAGCACCCAAGGACTCCTGTCGGGCCCCCAGGCGCCGTTGCGGTGGGCACTCTGCAAATGCAGGGGCATACAAGGGAAGCGGGAATGTTAGGAGAGGGACAGGAAATAGGAGCAAGAGAACAGGGAAAAGGAAGGAAGGGGCATGAGAAAGAGGATGGAGGGCCGTGGAAAGGGAGGGCGCTGCCCTGGTTAGGCCTTTAGCCAGAGACTGGCTTCAGTGTTCTGCTTTACCACAGGGAGGCTGAGGGCTGTGTAAATCACATAGCCCACCTGTCAGCACAAGCCAGGCTGCTGCCGTGCGCTGCTGGAGGAATTGCGGCGACTCCCGGCCTGCAGCGTGTTGGCGGGCGATGCCCCTGGTCAGCATCCGTGACACATGCATTTTCCAGTCCAGGGAGCTAAGGGGACTCCAGGAAATTCTCAGCACAGAGGCTGGTTCTCCACAGCACCTGTCTGTCTGTCCGTCTCACTGCTGCAAAGAGGAACTGATTCTAATGGCACCGGCTGGAAACTGCCCTGAAGGGATGAAGTCATGGCAGCAATTGGCCGATGGCAGGCTGAGGGCAGGATGCACAGCCTAGGGGCCTACAGACTGAAGGGTGCAACTGTTCCTCCCGTGCATGGCGGCTGTGCAGAATGGCCCAGAAGGCACTGCTTCTGGAGAGCCGAGCCAGGCCGTGTGGGATCGTGGCCTCGAGGGCATCGCTAACGGACTGGTCCAGGCCAGCGTGAACGGTGGGGCAAAACGTAAACTCAAACAGGGCCTGTCCAGGTGGGGCCAGTCTCTGGTGTGGACAGGCTGTAGCGGCAGCACCGAGGAGTTCTGGAAGGGTGGGCAGACAGACAGACAGATGGACAGAGTGGGGAAACTGCAGAGCATGAGCAGGCAGAGCAAACCCAGAGTTTCTCAGCCAGAGGCCAATTGCCTTCCAAGTGGCTTAATTTTCATTTTTTTCAGCAATGCCAGCCCCACTGGGAGTTGGCGCACTGCCAGCCCTCCACCAACACAGCCTCCAGGCCAGCTTCCTCCAGCCATCGCCCTGCCGCTGAGCCTCCACCTGCCCTGCGAGAGGGAGCTCGGCCTCCGTTCCACCCTGGGCCTCCGCTGAGATCCGAAGTGGGGCCTGTGAGCACTCGCAGATGCTGCTCTGGGCTGGCCTGGGCGCGCTGGGACTCTGAGGAGGCAGCCAGCGTTCTCAGTCGCAGGTTTCACCCGGTGTTTTCAGCTGCCTGCCTGCTGGGGCAGCAGCAGGTGAAAAGGTGCCCTGCACTGCTCTGACTTCTCATAGTCTCATAGACTCATAGACTCATAGGTCAGAAGGGACCAATATGATCATCTAGTCTGACCTCCCGCACAAGGCAGGCCACAAAACCCTACCCATACACATTTATAACAACCCCGAACCCATGACTGAGTTATTGAAATCCTCAAAAGTGAGATTTGAAGACCTCAAGATGCAGGGAATCGATCAGCAAGCGACCCATGCCCCACGCTGCGGAGGAAGGCGAAAAACCTCCGGGGCCTCTGCCAATCCACCCCGGAGGAAAAGTCCTTCCCGACCCCAAATATGGCGATCAGCTAAACCCCGAGCTTGTGGGCAAGACTCACCAGCCAACACCCAAAAAGGAATTCTCTGCAGTAACTCAGTTCCCATCCCATCCAACATTCTGCCTTCCTCTGCTGCGGCCTGGGGTCACACTTCTGGTGGGTCCAGCACGCGGGCCTCAGGGCGACAGCGCTGCCCGCCATGAGCTGAGAGATGTGCTCCCCAGCTTCCCCCGCCCCTCACGCAGGGCCAGACTGTTTCGCAGTGTGTTAATTGTGTTGGCCTCTCTTTTCAGAGGCTGACTCCGCTGATGGATTGGGCCGGTAATGCTCATTCATGACGGACAGGGTTTGCCACCCACAGATCAGCAGCTCTGTTCCGGCTGAGAAGAGGAGAAAATTAAAAGAGGACAAAGAGCATCATCTTCTCCTGCAAAGCGAGATCTCTCTTTGAACACTGGCAGGAGAACACAGGAGGAAACACCTGGGAAGGAAAATCCAGGTGTGGTAGGAAGTGGTGCTAATGCTTCAATAGAGGCAGCTTTTCCCTTTGACCCTGCGTTGACCCAGAACATGCCTTTCCGGCTCTGCTCCACAAACACACTCGCTGTAGGGCTGAAACTCTCACCTTTCCTTTATTCAGTAATCAAACAACCAACCATACGGCAATGCTGCAGGCCTCCCTGGGGTTGGCTGTTCCTGGGGATCCTCACGCAGCACTGCTCTGCCCACACCCGAGATCCTCTCTGTAGACAGCCACACCCACTGCCCTTACATCTGGGTGGGTGAGTCAGTCAGTCAGCAGAACCCACCTGTCCGTTCCCCAGCAGGTCGGCCCCTGCTAGAAGGGCGAGGTGTGTTAGACAAACGCCACGGGCTTGTCACACACACGTGCCTCAGCATGGTGCTAGAGCACTGTCACCAGGCAGGGCTCCTCCCCAGCTTCCAGGACTTGCTGCCAGTCTCCTTTAAGAAGGTTACGCTCTTCACACAGGCGAGCAGACCTCAAATGGTCTCTGAACTCTCCTTTTTCTCTCAGGCTTCAGGGCCACCCCACCCAAGGGTTGTTCCTGCTTCTAGCAGTTTCCCAGGTCTAATCTAGCTTCCTGGAGCTCTGGCCTCTTGCTCCAGGGACCCACCACAGGAGCTAGCTACACTCCACCATGGCTTCCCTTCCCTGTCCCAATCATTTCCTTGCTCCTCCCATTTCCTGCGCTTTTAGGGCCAGGCACAGCCCAGCCCCCTTTGATTAGCTGGATTGGGCTCTCCTGCTCTGATCCAGGGGAACTAGGCCCACCACTACACACAGGGGCCAGCTCCCTGGTGACAGGCACTCAGAACCCACAACAGCCCCCTATCAGCCCCAGCGCTTCTACCTCCACAGAGACCATCAACATCCTCTGTGCAGCACCATCCAGAGCAGACCTCGCTGCAGACAGCACACCAGAGCGAGGGCACAGCACGACTGTTCCTGGGGCATGTCTGAGAGCTGGAAAATTCGGTTCAATATGAAAAATCTAAACTTGCCAGTGCAAAAACGTCAAAACAAAGCTTTGCCATTCGCGAGATGCTTTTTCTCAGGATTTCAACAAAAAATGGGTCAAAGAGCATTTTTCACTGACAAAATGTTTCAGTGACAAATTTCTGACTCCTTCTAGTTTTAGTGGGCAGGTACAAACAGGAGTCCTCTGGCCAGCCACCACAGTGCTCTCCTGCGCTCTTCCTCACCGGCCTCTGCACATCACAGGGAGGGGGCCAGGTCTGAACCACTGGGCAGCCAGCTAAGGCAGGAGTAGATGCGGGGCTGGCTGGCCTGGGAACATGTGGGGTGTGTCTACACAGCCACTAGACACCCACAGCTGGCCTGGGCCAGCTGACTTGCGCGGTGGGGCTTTCATGGCTGCGTAGATGTCTGGGCGGTGGGGCGGGAAGGTCCCAGAGCTCAGGTGGCAGCTGTCTGGCTCAGGGATAACTCAGACATATAGGTGTCACGGCCGGCACTGAGTTCTCCCCCAGGTTCTCCCATTATGGTGATGATCCGAGGGGGCTGAGGCAAAGTTATGAGGGGTGTTGGGGTGGGAGGCGTCACTTCACTCACTATGTCCTCGCTTGGTGCATTTGCAGGTTCTCACGGGTGTCTGTGATTGGCTGGCACCTTGTGCGCGCTGGACAGGGCAGAGCCCCAGCCTCGCAGTCTGCGCTCTTCCCTGAGCTGTTTTTTCTGGCAGTGAGTCACTACCGCCCAGCGCGATCACCTGCGTCCACGCCAGCATGCAGCCGCAACAGTCCCAGGGCCAGACTCTCTGCTGGCGTAACTCTACTGAAATGAGTGGAGTTAGGCCAGCAGAGATTCGGCCCGCAGGGTGCTGTTTGCGATCTAGATGGCTGTGTCAGGAGGCTTGCTGCTGCTGCGCTGAAGGCCGGGGTGGAGAAACCCAGGGACTGACTGTTGTCGCTGACACTGGTGTAAAGGTGTGAGATGCAGAAGGAACATTGGATTCTTGGCACTTCTGTCTCCATCAAGAAAAATTCTCTGGGCACCGTGTGCCACCTGCTGGATGCTCTGAGCCATGCCGACTCCTACCGTCTCGGTGCCCAGTTTAACACTGGGATTTTCAGCGGATTCCATTTTTAATGGAATTTAATCCTCATGAAAATAATCTTATTAAGAACATAAGAACAGCCAGACTGGCTCAGACCAATGGTCCGTGTAGCCCAGTGTCCTGTCTTCCAACGATAGCCAAGGCCAGAAGCTTCAAAGGGAATGAACAAAATGGGGCAATTAACGAGTGATGCATCCCCTGTCACTCAATCCCAGCTCCCAGCAGTCAGAGGTTTAGGGACACCCAGAGCTGCGGTTGCATCCCTGATCATCTTGGCTAACAGCCATTGATGGATTTATCCTCTTGAAATTTATCTAATTCTTGTTGGAGCCCAGTAATACTTCTGGCCTTCACAAGGCCCCCTGGCACTCATTTCCACAGATTGAGTGTGTCTTGTGTGAAGAATTACATCCTTATGTTCGTCTTAACCCTGCTGCCTATTAATTTCATTGGGTGACCCCTGGTTCTTGAGTTATGTGAATGGGTAAATAACACTTCCTTAGTCACTTTCTCCATGACTTTATAGACCTCCATCATATCCCCCCTCATCGTCTCTTTTCTAAGATGAACACTCCAGTCTTTGTAATCTCTCCTCACATGGAACCTGTTCCATACATCTACTAATTTTTATTCCCCTTCTGTGTCCTTTTTCCAGTTCTAATATATCTTTTTTTGAGATGGGACTCCCAGATCTGCACGCAGTATTCAAGGTGTGGGCGTACCAGGATTTATAAAGAGGCAATAGAGTATTTTCTGTCTCATTGTCTATCCCGTTCCTAATGATTCCCAATATTCGGTTAGCTTTTTTGACTGCAGCTGCAGTGAGCTGATGTTCTCAGAGAACTAACTGTCCATGGAGACTCCAAGATCTCTTTCTTGAGTGGTAACAGCTACTTTAGCCCCCATCATTTTGTATGTGCTGGGATTGTTTTCAGTGTGCATTACTTTGCATTTATCAACACTGAACTTCATCTGCCATTTTGTTGCTTAGTCACCCAGTTTTCTGAGCTCCCTTTGTAACTCTTTGCACTTATCTTGAGTAACTTTGTATTGTCTGCAAACTTTGCCACCTCACTGTTTACCCCCTTTTCCAGATCATTTATGAATATGTTGAACAGCACTGGTCCCAGTTAGTTCCTTGAAGGACCATGCTATTTAACACTCTCCACTGTGAAAACTGACCATTTATTCCTACCTTTGTTTCCTATCTTTTAACCAATTATTGAACCTTCTCTTCTCCCATAACTACATGCTTCCCTTAAGAGCCTTTGGTGAGAGACCTTGTCAAAGGCTTTCTGAAAGTCCAAGTGCACTACATCCACTGGATCACCCTTGTCCACACTTTTGTTGACCCTTCAAAGAATTCTAGTAGATTGGTGAGGCTGATTTCTCTTTTACAAAGCTGTGTTGACTCTTCCCCAACATGTCGTGTTCATCTGTGTGTCTCATAATTCTGCTCTTTACTATAGTTTCAACCAATATTCCAGGTACTGAAGTTAGGCTTACTGGCCTGTAATTGCCAGGATTGTCTCTGGAGCCTTTTTTAAAAGTCGGTATCACATTAGCTATCCTCCAGTCATCTGGTACAGAGGCTGACTGAAACGATAGATTACATATCACAGTTAGTAGTTCTGCAATTTCATATCTGAGTTCCTTCAGAACTCTAGGGTGATACCATCTGGTCCTGGTGACTTACTACTGTTTAATTTATCAGTTAAGACTTTGGAGGAACTAAATGTCAGCAGAGAAGACAGTATCTTGTTAGGTAAGTCAAGTTTCTAGAAGGTGAATTATGAGTTTGTATTAGATGTAACCAAGTGTTTCCAGTACTTTCCCCTACTTTTTATGGGACTCGCTCTTCTTTGTTAAAAACCATATCCTTGTTTTCATTATAAACTCATGTAAGGACTGAGTTGAGCAGTGCGATGATCCCAATACAGCTGTAATTGTCCAGTACTATAGCACCTAAGCACATACCCCCCGGCACCCCCCTCATCTGTCCTCTTCCATCTACCCTTTCCCGTCTCCTCCTGCAATGAAGCCCCCTCACCCCCACTTCACCCTCCCCTGCCTTTGCCATATCACTATCATTACGTATTATCAGTGCTCGGCGGAGCCTGGTAGCCCTAATCACACAAGGGCCCAGCTGCACGAGGCGCTGTACAGACACAGCATGGGAACAGCTCCAGCCCTGAGGAGCTGACAAAGATGTGAGACAAAGGGGCGCCAGGTGGCTGCAGCTAGGCTGATAAGGGAGTGAGAGAGAGCAGTGAGGCCTTGCTGGGCCATGCTCTGGTCCCACTCGCCTGTGTCCAATCTATGAACTCAGCCTTGCCCTGGGGCCCACAGCACTGCACACAATCTGTTGGGCTGACCCCCACCGGGATCGGCCTCCACTTGTGACTCAGGCTCCAATTTGGTTCCCTGACACTTGGGCACAGGCCCTGGGTTGCCTGCCCAGCCTCCCTGACAGCCTGTAGGCACCTGGGAAGCATGGGCCAGCCATGGTGGCGGGATGGGGACATGGATGCCCTTATCCAAGATGGCAGCCTCTTGAGGCCTTAGGCTGCCTTCATCAAAGATGGATGGATGCCCTCATCCAAGATGGCCGCCCCAGAAGCCCCAGTTGGTCTGCCCTCATCAAAGATCAGCCTTACTGAGGCTGCTCTCATCAAAGATAGCCACCATTTGTGTGAGCCGCTCTCCTCCAAGATGGCTGCCTTCAGAGCAGTAGAGCTGGGCCGATCCATGTCCTTTTGCTATGTTGCTCTTAAGACACTGTTGCTGTTGGGGGAGTGTCTTCTGACCAAAGGCAGCCTGCTTTTGCTATGTAAAACAGCTACAGTACACGCTAATAATCTCCAACTGTAACAATACGACGTATGTTTATTATTATTGCTACAGTATTACATTCATATACATACTGTACATTTTAAACATGTGCTGTCTCCTGCATTTATAGACTACCACCATATTGTATCAAGAAAGCGGCATGAACTGAGTTAACATTCTAAAAGTATCAAGTTTTATTTTTATGTTTTAAGAATGATCACACATCAACCATGACAACAACCACAACCTCTGGCTCTTACTTATAAACATTGTTTGTACTCACACTAAACTGTAATACTTTGTACATATTGTAAGTCACTCTGGATGAGGGCGTCGGCTAAGCAAATAAATAATAATAATACTACAGAAATAACCTACATTAAAATATTATTCCACATCAGTGTATTCTATTTATACAGTGAGTCTCAACATCCACATTAATTAAGAATGGATAAACACACTCATTTTGGGCGAAAGAGCCCTGTTAATTTGCTCTGCTTCTTCTCAGTCACAATTTTGTTTTGAAGATGGGATTCAATGTCCCAAAGCGACCTGTAAACCCTGTCACCAAGTCCCTCTAGCTGTGAAAAGTGCCGAAGTGTGTTCAAAGCCTTCAACAACTGAGAGTTTGTCGGAGGTGGAACTGCATCAAAATCATCCTCGCTCTCTTGATTATCCTCTTGATGATGACACGTTTCATCAACACAAGCTTGTTTCTCTAGTCTTGCAGCAGTGGCAGTGCTCAGTAATTCCTCATTGGTTAGCTCTCCGAACGTGAGCAAATCCTCATCCGCCACCACAGCAGCTACTAAGTGCTCTTTTTCCATGTTGACTGGAAGTGGAACATCGTTCAGGGGGTCGTCAAACTCTTCAATATCCTTGTCTTGCACATCTTCCACTGGCATGACAAATTTGCCTTTCCTGAAACTTTTGGAAATGGTTGTTGGCTTTACATCTTGCCATGCCTCAGCAACAAGATGAACGCAAGCTAGCAAATTTACAGTTTTCAGGACTGACTGAATATCGGTGCTGGGGTCCGCATCAAGAGCGACAATAATCCGGTTTGCCATTTTTGCTTGGTAATGCCCCTTCATGTTCTTAATCACACCTTGATTCAGAGGTTGCATCAAAGATGTAGCATTAGGAGGTAAGAATTCGAGCTGAATGTTAGTGAGAACCACTCCTTGGGGGTGAGCAGAGCAATTAGCCAGTAAGAGGCATATTTTACGGCTCTGCAAGTGAAGCTGACGATCCCACTTTTTTAGCCAGTAGCTGAAAATCTCAGCGGTCATCCAGGCATTTGCTGCACTGACATAACTGAGGGGAAGTTTACTGAAATCCTTCGGAAAGCATCGGGGTCGTTTTGACTTCCCGATCATGAAGAGCGGCCGTTTGTCACTCCCATCCATGTTGGCACAGACGAGCACCGTTACCCTGTCCTTTGAAGCCTTCCCTCCTCCTCGCTTTTCGTTTTTGCCTACGTGTCGTCTGTCCCAGAGCCCTTTCAGACACAGGCCTGTTTCGTGGGCATTGTAGATGTCAGCCGGGGCAAACTGTTCGAGAAGGCGGGGAAGGTTTTCGCGCCGCCACCGCTCCGCTGCTGGTTCATCCGCTGGCTGCTTCTCGCCACGCTCCCTCTCCAGCGCGACGGCGAACCGCTTCTTCCATCGGCTAAACCAGCCGTCGCTCGCCTTGAAGCCGTTCACGCCCAGCTCGGCGGCCAGTTGCCGGGCTTTTTCCTTGATGGCGGGCCCGGCCAGCCGCGCGCCCCGCGCCGTCCTCTCCCGGAGCCAGGCGGCCAGGGCCCGGTCCACGCCGGGGGCCCGTCCTTCCCGCCCGCGCTTGCGGCAGCTGTGATGCGAGCCGCCGTCGCCGTACTGAGCCAGCAGCTTCTCCTTCTGCTTCCAGATCCGGCACACCACCGAGCGGTGCAGCGCCCAGGCGGCCGCCACGCGGCTCTGCCGGGCCCCCGGCGCCTGGCACGCCCGGATGATCTGGGCCTTGTCCCTCAGCGACAGGCTGCGGGGCATCGCGCCCGGCTCGGCCGCCCGCCGCGCCCACTGGGCCGCAGGGACAGGGCCGCCCGCCAGGGGCCGGGGCCAGGGCCCGCTGCAACCACCAGGCCTCGCTGCTCCTGGAGCTGCACCAGGGCTCACGGCCCCAGTGTTGGCCTGGCTACGCCGCCCTCTTCCAAGATGGCCGCCCGCCGCTGTGGCCTGGCTGCGCCGCCCTCATCCAAGATGGCCGCCCGCCGCTTTAAGCAGGCTACGCCGCCCTCATCCAAGATGGCCGCCCGCCGCTTTGGCCTGGCTACGCCGCCCTCATCCAAGATGGCCGCTCCCAGGTGCCCTTATCGAAAATGGCGGCGGCTTCCCCCTTGGCTCAGCCTCGCCGGCCGCAACGGGCTGCCCTTACCCGAGATGGCGGATGAGGCGTCACTGGGAGGCCGCTCTAGGCCTTCCGGCGCAGCGGCGTCTCTATGGTGCGCCCGTGGCGGGCGCGGGACCCGCCGGGAGAAAGTGAAAGTGACGGAGGAGCCGCCGCGGCCGGGGGCGAGACCCCCCCGCAGTGACCCGTCACGTGAGAGGCCTCGGGGGACACGGGGAGACCCCCGCTGAGCCCCCCACGCGGGACTGCCCCCCGCTGAGCCCCCCACGCGGGACTGCCCCCCGCTGAGCCCCCCGGGGACGCGCCCCCTTCTGCCGAGCGCCCCCCAGGGAGGCACCCCCAGGTGGAGAGACCCCCCGCGCGCCCCATTGCTGGGGCCACGGCTAGGGGAGGGAGACCCCCGTCTGCCCCTCCCCCCTTCGACCCCCGTCTGACCCCTCCCCCCTTGACCCCCCCTTGACCCCATCCCCCCTTTGACCCCTGCCCCCAGGAGAAGGCGCCCCGGCCATCGCCCCTCCCCCGCCATCGCCCCGCTCCGGCCCAGCCATGCCCCGGCTGGAGGAGGTGGCCAACGTGGCGCTGCGGGTGCCCAGCATCGTCCTGCTGGACCTGCTGTACCGCTGGGACGTGCAGGCCTTCGCCGAGCTGCTGCGGCCCAAGCCGGAGGAGGCCGTCTTGCCACGCCGTGCCCTGTGGCATGCCTACTACCTGGGTGAGGCCTGGGCGGGCGGCCCCGGGGCTGGGTGGGGCAGAAGGGGGCAGGCCGGCCGGGGGATGCTGGCCGGTCTGCTTCGGGATCCATGCTCCAGGCAGTGACTTCTCCGCCCGCCACCGGAGCGTCGTGGCGGGGACGGCGAGGCCCAGGGAAGTGCCCGTGCCACCCTCGAGCTCCCCGCGGGCACAGGCTTCGTCCCAGCGGGCGTTGCTCCTTCGCATGCCGTGTGCTCGGACCTGCTGTCCGCACGTGCCGCCCGTGGCTCGCCGTCCCTTGGCCGTTGTCTGTACAAGCGCATGGCATGGCAGGTTCTGGAGGAGCGAGGCGCCGTCCGTCTGGGGGTTGGAGATTCTTGTGTCATTGACTCTAGGCTGCAGTGACCAGAGGGCTAAGGGATTTGTTGATTTTTTTCCTCCTCCTTTTCCTGGCCCGGCCCTCCCCACAAGTGCAGCAGATGCACCATTGGTGGGGGCCTTAACGCTTGCCCTGGGGAGTCAGTCTGTCCTTGGCAGAAGCTGTGCTTGTGTGCGTGGCAGGGTGGCTTGGGAGAGCTCTTGAACACAGCATACTTTGGGTTGAGCTCTTGGCTATCACCTCGGCTGCAGCAATAGTGGATCGATCCCAACGTGACCGGAGCCTTGCTTCATTCGCTGCTGAATTACAATGGCTAACTGTGGGCTCAGATAGACAGACAGACGACTCCAGTGTCAGCCCGGCTTCCCCTGCCCTCAGGCATCTATCTAGATGTGATTGGCAGCCTGGCTGTCTCCATGTCCTGGGGCTCCAGTCTCAGGCAGCACGATAAAGTTCTTTGGTTTGCAGGCTGTCCCAGGAGTGTTAGCTGAGAGCACGGCGCTGCTGTGAAAATCGCTGCTGCAGAATTGCCCTTTGCTCCTCAGCTCTGCGCCCGCCTTGTAACTAGCTCGTTTGGGTCCTTCCCGGACCAGCGGGAGCTGCTCTTTTGGCTCTTGTAAGCCCTCAGGGCAGATGCCACTTTGGGCCTGGAAGCTGGGTTTGGGTTCAGAAAAGAACTAGATAAGTTCCTGGAGGATAGGTCCATCAATGGCCATTACCCAGGACGGGCAAGGAGGCAACCCTAGCTCTGGGTGCCAGACGCTGGGAGTGGACGAGAGGGAATGGTCACTGAATAATTGCTGTGCTCTCTTCATTCCCTCTGAAGCACCTGGCGCTGGCCACTTTTGGGGGACAGGATGCTGGGCTAGACAGACCCTTGGTCTGACCCAGTCAGGCTGTTCCTAGGGGTGTGACTCAAACCTCACCCAGAGCATCGTTGACCACGTTCGCAATGCTGAAGCGTTCTTGTCGGTGATGTGTGAGGAGGGTGGACCTGGCTTGATGGTCAGGTCCCGGGGCAGTTTGCAGGGCTGGCGGGTTTTGTTAAAACTCATCCCTTGCAGTCCAAGCCCATGGCTCAGGCGTCCCTGAGAGTGCTGGCCCGGCACAGAGCGGGGATTTAAATCCAAGGCTGCCAGGGGGAAATGAGGCAGAGGGTGGGTAAGGAAATCAGCCCCTGGGGTGCCCGTGCGTGAGCATGCTATTCCAGGCCTAGCTCTGCACAGCCATGCATAGAACGGCTCATCCTGCTGCACACAGACTGGTTCGGGCAAAGTGTTCGGGCGCTGATCCAACCACCCTATGTAAGAAGCCCTCCAACATCTTTGGGCCTTCGTCTGTGGGGTAGGGTTTCAGGATGGGGGCTCTGTCAGGTGCGAGACCTTGGGCAGAGGCTGGTGGAGGCTGGTCACAGCATGCAGGGCCTACAGGAGAGAGGCAGCTGCACCCTTCTGGCCTGCCAGCTGACCTACGCTAATGCATCTGCTTGGCGAGAGGCCCCGGCATACCCGCCTCGCCATGCACAATGCCAGCAGCTCTCTGCAGGGTGAGCAGGGCCAGGTTCCCTGTGACCACAGAGCTGCCATCGCTGAGGTCTGCTGGGCTGCAGAATAAGGATGGCTGGAGAACTGCCGTGGTCCTTCTGCCTTATCCCTGCAGCCAGGCTCATCGGTGACAGCAGCAGAGCATGTTCAGTGCGAAGGGCTGGAGAAAAGGTCCTTGGGCAGCACTGGAATGTCGAGGGGAGGCAAGAAAAGGGGTAATTGAAGCTCAGACTCTCCCATGCTCCTCAGTGGTGGGGATTTTGCTGCTAGTCTGCCCTGTCTTTTGATTCCATGGTGTCAGAGTCCATCCGGGCAGCTCCTTTGCAGCGTGGCAGCACACTGGCCCTGCTGCATCAGCGAGATTTGTTCTTGGCAAGCAGCCCTGCCTCGGATGCACCCCTGCAGGGGAGGAGGCCCACGCTGCAGAGAAGGGGGCTGTCTTGAGTAACACGAGTTAGCTGCAGGCTAGGAACATCACCCACTGGGTTCACTAGGGAGTGGAACTGGGCACCCAGACGCTGTGGGGATGGGTGTAGTCCAGAGGGATCCCTTACCAAAGGATTTTCCTTCATTGCTTGTGCTGGGACTCTGTCCTCTTCCCAGCACCCAACTCAGAGGCTGAGCTTAGCTTGAGAATCCCCATGCCTCAGTTGCAGCATAGCACTGGATCTGATCCATAATCAGACAAGATGAGGGCTGGAAGGGACCTCAGGAGGTATCTAGTCCTACCCCTTGCTCAAAGCAGGACCAACCCCAACTAAATCATCCAAACCAGGGCTTGGTCAAGCTGGGCCTTAAAAACCTCTAAGGATGGAGATTCCACCACCTCCCTAGGTAACCCATTCCAGTGCTTCACCACCCACTTCGGGAAAATGTTTTTCCTAATATCCAACCTAGACCTCCCTCACTGCAACTTGAGACCGTTGCTCCTTGTTCTGTCATCTGCCACCACTGAGAACAGCCTAGCTCCATCCTCCCTGGAACCCCCTTTCAGGTAGTTAAAGGCTGCTATCAAATCCCCCCTCATTCTTCTCTTCTGCAGACTAAACAGGCCTAGTTCTTTCAGCCTCTCCTCATAAGTCTTGTGCTCCAGCCCCCTCATCATTTTTGTTGCCCTCCATTGGACTCTCTCCAACTTGTCCACATCCTTTTTGTAGTGGGGGGCCCAAAACTGGACACAGTACTCCAAATACAGCCTCACTAATTCCGAATAGAGGGGAATAATCACTTCCTGCGATCTGCTGGCAATGCTCCTACTAATGCAGCCCAACATGCCTTTAGCATCCTTGGCAACCAGGGCACACTGCTGACTCATATCCAGCTTCTTGTCCACTGGAATCCCCAGGTCCTTTGCTGCCAAACTGCTGCCTAGCTCGTCAGTCCCCAGTCTGTAGCTGTGCATGGGATGCTTCCATCCTAAGTGCAGGACTCTGCACTTGTCCTTGTTGAACCTCACCAGATTTCTTTTGGCCCAATCCTCCAATTTCCCTAGGTCACTCTGTATCCTATCCCTCCCTTCCAAGGTATCTACCACTTCCCCTAGCTTAGTGTCATCTGCAGACTTGCTGAGGTGCAATCCACCCCATCCTCCAGATCATTAATGAAGATGTTGAACAAAACTGGCCCTAGCACCAACCCCTGGGGCATTCCACTTGTGACCAGCTGCCAGCTAGATATGGAGCCATTGATCACTACTCGTTGAGCCCGATGATCTAGCCAGCTTTCTATCCACCTTATAGTCTGTTCATCTAACCCATACTTCTGTAACTTGCTGACAAGAATACTGTGGGAGACGGTATCAAAAGCTTTGCTAAAGTCAAGGTATATCATGTCCACCACTTTCCACAGACCAAGTCACTTCATCATAAAAGGCAATCAGGTTGGTCAGGCATGACTTGCCCTTGGTGAATCCATGTTGACTGTTCCTGATCACCTTCCTCTCTTTCAAGTGCCTCAAAGTGGATTCCTTGAGGACCTGCTCCATGATTTTTCCTGGGACTGAGGTGAGGCTGACCGGTCTGTAGTTCCCCCATTCCCTCCTCATTCCCTCTCTTGAAGGTGGGCACTAGATTTGCTGTTTTCCAGTTGACCGGGACCTCCCCCAGTCACCACGAGTTTTCAAAGATAATGGCCAATGGCTCTGCAGTCACATAACCCAACTCCCTCAGCACCCTCGGGTGCATTGCATCCGGCCCCATGGACTTGTGCAGCTGTAGCCAGCCTCCGTATCGAAGTAGGATCCACGACTTACGTGCCCCACGCTCTGCTGGGGAGAGGGAGGAATGGCTCGTGATTCCACGCAGTGGTGGAGTCATCTGCTGTAACTGAGGGAACCAGCACTCACATAGACAGGGCTTTGTGGCATTGGCCTGAGGGTCCCCATGTCACTCCCAAACTCTGCACCTGTCCTCACCGGCTTGCGTGGAGGGACCATGTGGGTTTTGCTTCCTCTCGGGGGAGGGTTTAACTGGGGAGTGGGCTGAAGGGCAACTTCTCAATGCCAGGCTGCTGCAGTGGGTACACATGCATGTTTGATTTGGCTCACAGTGAGCTGCAGTGTCCAGCTGTGTCAGAGTGAGATGGCCCGTGTCTGTAAGCTACCCCGCAGCAGCAGTGTAGGGTGGGCAGCTCCACGGGTGGCAAAGCTACATGCCCTGAACAAGTGCAAATAAGCCTGAATGCCACCCAGTGGCACCCCGCCGTAGTGCATGCCACACGCACTGGAGACCAGGCTGAATGCCACCCCGGGGCTTCTCAGACTCTGGTGCCACATGCCTAAGAGAAAAACTTCTCAGAAATGTTTTAAGGGGTTTAAAAACCCATATGATTTGGGACTTTTCTTTTTTTTTTTTTTCCTCTCTCTCTCTCTCTCTCTCTCTACCTGTGAAGTGCATCTTTAGTAACATGAATCTGACTCCACAATTCTTGGAGGACAATAGAATTGTAGTGAATAGATTTTGGAAATCCTAAAAGTGTCTCCTTTGTAGGTACAGGGACCTCAAAGTCTGACATCTCTGGACCATCCTGGACCCGCGCTGTCGCCCTTTCCTAGTGGGACGTGCCCATGTGAAATCAGATGGCACTGTGACTCTCTTTGCTTTCACTCTTATATCCTCATCTTGCTCTTTCATGCCTGTGTATTAGATTGCAAGCTTCTTGGGCAGAGACTGTGCCTTGTGAAGGGCTGGTCTAAACACAGGTACTGCTTAAACCATGCCAGCATTCCTACGGTCCACCCCAAAAGAAGCGGACCCAGCTACACCATTATAGAGAGGCATAGACTGGTGTAACTGGGCTCTGTACAGGCAGGGATATAAGCTGTACCAGTACAAGGCACCTTTATCCTGGTGTAACTGTTTCATTTGGAGGGGATGACTTTTTAATCAGAAATATCTAAGTTGGTGCAAAAACTGTCTGTCAGCCAGGGCTGGAATTGTCTAACACTCCAGGCAAGCTGTGACACTATCGAACAAATACCACAGAGCCAGTAGTGGGCTGCAGATCACTGCCCGTGCTTTTGAGGTAGCGTGTGTCCCTGTGTCCCGTATAGAACACACGACGGGATAAGCAGTGCCACTTGTGCAGAGATCGGATTCTGCAGCAAGCAGCCGCACTGTGTTTTCATTCCCGCGGAGGAAGTGCCAAGGCTCTGGAATCCCGCGCGCTTCATCCAAGCCTGGCATTGAAAGGAAGGTGCGTCGGGTGCACAGCCGTGTGTAGGCGGCTGATGCTGGGGGACAGCACAGAAGGTGTTGCTACAGGTTGTCCAAGGCAGCGCCGGGGCATGAGTTCTGGCAGATGCCCTTCATGCATAGGGAAGCGGTCATAGGGAGTTTGGCTTATTTCCCCATCAGGCCACGATTGTGTTGGGTCTCAAGTGAAGCAGCGTTGCAGCTGGTCAGGACCTGGGTGGGGGGCCTCCAAGCAAACTCTGCCTGGCATTAGGGAGTCAACGGGTGGGTCCCTTTCCTTGGAGTCAGTAGCTTGTTCTGCCTCGTGCGCCCCCTGCACCATGTGATAGCCACTTCCTGTTGTTCAGTCTCGCTGTTAAACTGCTGCCTCACCCTGCTCCAGAGGTGGCTGCATTTCAGTGGTGGGTGAAGCGTCCCCTGCACGTAGATGGATTTGTTTGGGAAAGCATGGCATCTTAGCACACCTGGCTGAGTTTGACCCGGTTTCTGTTTTCCTC
Source organism: Mesoclemmys tuberculata (assembly GCA_007922155.1). Lineage (NCBI taxonomy): Eukaryota > Metazoa > Chordata > Testudines > Chelidae > Mesoclemmys > Mesoclemmys tuberculata. The sequence continues at coordinate 1,749,405 of ML675627.1, read as the reverse complement.
ATCAAGATAAGAGGATGGGGGACGGGGCAGGGAGACGGCAAAGGAAAGGCCTGAGGAGGTGAGATCGGTGCGCCTGTCGGGCTTTCTGGCTGTGTCCTCACCCTCGGCTCTCCTGGTGGTGCTGTGGTGGGCGGGCACCAAAGTGATGAGAGACCCCAGGCATGGCCGGTTAACCTGTCTCTCTTCCTTTCGCAGGCCACGTGCTGTGCGTGGTGGTGCTGCTGCTGTCGGTCAGATCCCTGGTGCGGCTGTACCTCTACGGCCTGACGCTGCTGCTGCTCTACGTGGGGCACCAGACGGCCAGGTGAGCCTGGGGCCCCGGCTGCATGCCGCCTGCCTTGCTCTGGGGGCTCTGTGCACTGGGTGGGGATCGCACCATGGCCCTGTCGTCAGGGGCCCCGCAGCCTACGTGGCTCTGACAGGCTAGCTGTGCCCCTCGCTGTCCCAGCTGCTGCTTGGTAGCCTGGCATGAGAGCCCCGAGGGGGAGCTGGCTCTGGGGAAGCTCTCCCTGGGACTGGAGATGTGCGCTATCAGGCCATGACTTCATGGCTCCTGTCCCCAGGGTACGGCCAGGAGAGGAAGGTGGGCTGGTTTGGGCTGGAGCAGGGAGTCTGTACAAGACGGCAGGTGCACACCTGGGGCTTGGGCTAAGCAGAGTGAGGCTGGGGCACTGTGAGGTTTGCAGGCGGGTAGAGGACAGTGGGCAAGGAGCAGGCATCTGCTGCAAAGACCCCATCCCTCTGCTTCCAGGGACTACATTCGCCGTGAGATTGAGCATGAGTTCCAGGGGGCTGTGTACAAGGACCCTGTCGCGCTCAGCCGCTTCGTGACCGCCCTGACAGGTGAGGAGGCTGCTCCCCCTTCCTGAGATGCATCTCCCTGCGGGGCCGCCCCGGCTCCCCCTTCGACGGGGGGATCGGATGGAAAACCCCCCGGCCTGCGGGAGGGGAGTGTCCATGTGGGCACATCCCAGCATCAGCAACGGCCGCAGAGCATGCAGCACGAGCATTGCCCACCCACGGCGATTACTCCGGGGCCAATTCCCAAAGAGGGGAGCCAGAATTGCTAGCCAATAGCTGGCCCCTGTAAGGGTCAGGGTGGCCTTTTAATGGACCCCTGAGGGCACCCTTCGCTATGGAGTCCTCCTTTGCACACCTACTCGTGCAGCGTAGTGGGGCAGCCCAGCCGGATTGCTGGCTTAGCAGCATCGCTGAGCGACCAGGTGCCACGGCGACAGGCTCCCTTCGGAACACCTGGAACGAGTTTGAATCTGAACCTGGCCATATCCTTGCCCGCCCTGAAGCTCGGCAATTCACTCCCCAGCTTTGGGCTCCATTCTGGAGCTGGGTGTGGTCGGGAGGGCTGGTCTGCGCCCGGTGCTGTGCCAGGTTAGCTGGCCGTGTGGGTGTTACGCCCATTCCATTACACACTGCAGCCCTGACTGGGCTTGAATTCAGGCGTGTTGCAGCTGCGTTGCTTGGTTAGCAGCGAACCTGGAAGGAGTCTCTGCACAGGGGTTTGTGCCTGTTTAGCTAAACTGGGGCGAGGTGGAGTGTCAAGTAGACCTAAAACGCTGGCTGCTGGTAACCTGGCCGGGGAACTCTGCACTACAGATGGGATGCCCATCGATTGAGCCCTTTCCCTACAGCCTCTGTGCAGCTGGTGGGAGGGGTGAGCCCCAGGCCTGCCTGCAGCGGTGGCTGGGAAAGCAAGTCGCCCTTCACCCAGCACCTTTCTTCTGAAGGCACTGGCTATAATAATTGAATTGCAGACTTTCCACTGATCCCTGGTCTAGGTGGGGAAGTGGCTCGCCCACAGCCCAGCAAGGAGACAGTGGCAGGTCTGGGAATAGAACCCAGGAGTCCTTACTCCCAGCCCCGTGTTCTAAGCACTAGGCCACCCTGCCTGGCCCTAGGCTCTGGGCTGCAGCCGTCCTGCTAGCAGGGCATGTGCATGCTGGCACAGCTGACTGTAAGGGGGAGCAACAGGGAATGTGGCGTGGGCCAGCTGTGAGACACAGGTCTGCTCTCGCCTTCCCACCAGGCCAGGTCTTTGTGAGCACGCTCTGCGCCCTCCTGATGAAGACCAAGCAGGTGTGGCTGTTCTGCGCCCCGCTGCTCCCGCTGCTGGCCCGGCTCTGTGGCCTCCCCCTCCAAGCGCTTCCCATGGTCAACACCTTTGCCACCACCCTCACTGTCCTGGAGGTGCTGTACGTCACCGCCTCTCACCTGCCGGTGCCCTTCCAGCTGGCTGCCACGGCGTGCCGGGAGATGGCTCAGGTGAGCGGCTGGCATGCAGAAAGGGAGCGGGTGGGGGAGCCGAGTTGGGCTGGTGGTGCCCTCACAAGCAAAACTGGACTTGTTTATGACGTTGGGGGCTGGCTAGGTCAGGGGTGGGGAATGGGCCCTGGGCCTTGCCCCTCTAGAGGCACCAGCTCTGATCTGGCCCCAGGGTGGTGGACTGGCTGGCTGCGGGGGGATGAAACACGGGTCCTTGCTACTTTCAGGGGTGTCCAGGCTGAGGGGAGTGGCTGGTGTGGGGGGGAGTGGATACAGGGCTTTTCCCCTCTAGGGAGCATGGGCTCCCATCCAGCCTGTGGGGGGCGGGGCAGCTGGCTAGCTCAGGCTGGGGAATGGGCCATGGGGCCTTTCGGCTCCAGGGCCCAGTTGCAGAGTAGCGCAGGGCAGCTCCGAGGTGCCCTGGTGAAACAAGCGGAGGAATCCGAGCCCATTTTAGTCTGAGCCCCGACACGCAAACTGCCATCAGCCCTGGACCCTTGCCCCCATGGATGGTCCCTGGGGAGGGGCCATGGAAGCTGGACACCCCAGGACCCCAGGAGGCAGGGCCATGGCTCACTTGTGAGGGCAGGGCACTCTCTGGCGGGAGCCTGGCTTCCATCTCCAGGGCTGCGAGCCCAGGACTAACACTGCTCCCGGGTGCCCTGCGACCTGCCACGTGCATGGCGTGGGCGTCTGACTGGTCACAGGCCCCAGGGTCCTCCCCAGCCCGGCAGGCCCTCCATGCCAGCTGCTGGGCGCTGTGACTCCATGACTCGTACCAGAGCGGGGTGGAGGCTCTGGCTGGGGTCTGGAGACAGGCGTGTTCAGACACAGCCATCCCTGAGCCGGCCTGGGGCTCTCTCTCTCTGGCTGTCGCACGGAGCTGGGCGGCCTGAAAGGAGGAGTGAAGCCTTCTGCACCCAGTGCCTGCTCCGCAACAGATCCCTGCCGGAGCCCCCTGGCCCAGACTTGGGACAGCCCTGGCTCACAGGTGCCTCCTCCCCAGGGACTGGAGATGTTCAGGCTGGTGGGGCTGGCCATGTCCCTCTGGAGCAAGCTGGCCATCCCTGTGCTCTTCCTTGTCTTCTGGCTGGTGCTCTTCACTCTCCAGATCTACTCTTCCCTGGCCTCTTCCAGCAAGCTCCTCACCCAGCAGGGCCTGCTCTTTATCTTGCTCAGCAGGTAGGAGGGGGAGACTCGCGCTGGGGCTGGGGCAGAATGGCCCATGGGCCACCGGGGCCAATCCAGGGGAAGGCCATCATTGGGAGCTGTGTGCGGGAAGAGGGGGAGGGTGTTACCTGCCCACTGTCCTAGCCCATTCCCTGGGACCTGTCCATGGTGGCTGGGGGATGGACTCGGGGCCTCCAGAAGAGGCAACTGTCTTGCTGCCTTGGGCTCTGGCACTTACCCTGTTGTGTGTCTGTTGGCAGCGTGGCAGAGTGCTGTGGCACGCCCTACTCCCTCCTGGGCCTGACCTTCGCTGTCTCCTACCTCGCCCTGGCCGTGCTCAGCCTGGGCAAGTTCTACCTGCTGGGCTACGATGCCTTCCAGAACGGCAACATCACGCACAGGTGAGGGGCTGCGCGTGGCCCGGCCCGGCCCAGGGGCCCCTGCAGGTGCGGACACTGCTGTCTTGTGGGGCTGAAGGAGGCCCCCTGGATGGGCGTCTGCTCAGGAGCCAGCTGAGGTCAGAGGTGTGATGGCATGAGGGCAGGGACGGCTGCTCAGATCTAGCTAGGCCAGTAACTAGAGCAGTGAAGCTGCACAGCATGGGCCAGCTGTTTCCCAGGTGAGCTTCTCCAGCCCCTGCTGCCATGGCTCCACAGATACTGTTATGGGCACTAGCGAGATCAACGCTAGCTCGGGGGTGTCTGCCCGCGCAGCAGGGCCCCTCCGGTGGCAGGACAGACAGATACCCACTGGCAGCAGCAGAGAGAGAGCTTCCCACACCGCCTCGAATGGGAGGATCTTCCCCAGGAGCATGGTGAGGATGCGCTCTCCGCTGTCCCGTGACTCTGTGACCCATTCGCTGGGTCCGTCTCTCTCCTGCCATGGGTGGTTAGCACTCCCTTGGGGCCGGGAACACGGGCGTGCTCTCCCAGCAGACACACCCGTCGGCGTGGCGAACTGCGACTCGTGTAGTGCTGCCGTGTGTGCCCAGAGCTGAGTGGCGTAAATAAAACACCAGGCAGCTGTCTGGAGAGGGCAGGGGTGTAAATGATGCGTGGGGTCCTGGATCCTCAGGATCAGTCCTACACCCTCAGCTTTGGAACGGTCTCTAGGAGTCCCTCGGTGCGCCAGACCCCTAAAGGGTCTCGTTCCTCCTTCAGGGTAGGCCACACTACCTCACCACCTGCTGTGACTGAACCAGCCTGGGGCGCCAGCCCTCCTGCGTCAACCCGTGAGCTCTGCTCAGCGAGTCCAACTGAGCCAGGTTCCTGGGAGAGACTTGTCCACTCTGCAGGGAACGAAATAGTGGCCTTAGTCTGCTCTGAGAGCAAACGTAATCCTTTCACTCCACTTGGTAACAATACAGTGCATAGGGGAAACTAAGGCACACCTAGAATTCATGCAAATTCCCACTTCATCACCCTTCTTCCCCCTTCGAGACCGAACTGAGCAGGGTCACTTTAACCAGCGACTTGGGGAAGTTTGAACCTGCCATTGTTTGCCAGATTCCCATCTCCTTTTGACCATGAGATGGTCGAGTTCAGGATCCTGACAAAAGGAAGACAGGAGAACAGCAGGATACAGACCATGGACTTCAGAAAAGCAGACATTGACTGCCTCAGGGAGCTGATGGGCAGGATCCCCTGGGAGGCTAATATGAGGGGGAAAGGAATCCAAGAGATCTGGCTGTATTTTAAAGAAACCTTATTGAGGGCACAGGAACAAACCATCCCGATGTGCAGAAAGAATAGCAAATATGGTAGGCGCCCAGCTTGGCTTAACAAAGAAGTCTTTGGTGAGCTTAAACACAAAAAAGAAGCTTACAAGAAATAGAAGCTTGGTCAGGTGACTAGGGAGCATTATAAAAATACACTCAAGCATGCAGGAATGAAATCAGGAAAGCCATATCACAACTGGAGTTGCAGCTAGCAAGGGACGTGAAGGGGAACAAGAAGGGTTTTGACAGGTATGTTTACAACAACAAGAGAGTCAAGGAAAGTGTGGGCCCCTTACAGAATGGGGGAGGCAACCTAGTGACAGAGGATGTGGAGAAAGCTGAGGTACTCAATGCCTTTTTTGCCTCTGTCTTCACAGACAAGGTCAGCTCCCAGACTACTGCACTGGGCAGCACAGAATGGGGAGGAGGTGAACATCCCACAGTGCTGAAGGAACAGGTCCAGGACTATTTAGAAAGATTGGACATACAAGTCCATGGGGCCAGATGCAATGCACCCGCGGGTGCTGAGAGAGTTGGCCAATGTGATTGCGGAGCCATTGGCTGTTATCTTTGAAAGCTCGTGGTGACTGTGGGAGGTCCCAGATGACTGGAAAAAGGCAAATATAGTGCCCATCTTCAAAAAAGGGAAGGAGAAGGATATGGGGACCTACAAACCAGTCAGCCTCACCGCAGTGTCTGGAAAAATCATGGAGCAGGTCCTCAAGGAATCCATTTTGAGGCACTTAGAAGAGAGGAAGGTGATCAGTCAGCATGGATTCACCAAAGGAAAGTCGTGCCTCACCAACCTGATTGCCTTCTATGAAGAGGTGACTGGTTCTGTGGATGTGGGGAAAGCGGTGGACATGATATACCTTGACTTTAGCAAAGCTTTGGCTGCAGTCTCCCATAGTATTCTTATCAGCAAGTTACAGAACTATGGGTTGGATGGATGGACTATAAAGAGGATAGAGAACTGGCTAGAGCATCAGGCTAAACGAGTAGTGATCAATGGCTCCATGTCTAGCTGGCAGCTGGTCACAAGCGGAGTGCCCCAAGGGTCGATGCTGAGGCCAGTTTTGTTCATCATCTTCATTAATGATCTGGAAGAGGGGGTAGATTGCACCCTCAGCAAGTTTGCAGATGCCACTAAGCTAGGGGGAGTGGTAGATACCCTGGAAGGGAGGGATAGGATACAGAAGGACCTAGAGAAATTGGAGGATTGGGCCAAAAGAAATCTGATGAGGTTCAACAAGGACAAGTGCAGAGTCCTGCACTTAGGATGGAAGAATCCCATGCACAGCTACAGACGGGACCGACGAGTTAGGCAGCAGTTCAGCAGAAAAGAACCTGTGGGTTACAGTGTTTAAGAAGCTGGATCTGAGTCAGCAGTGTGCCCTGGTTGCCAAGAAGGCTAACGGCATATTGGGCTGCATTAGTAGGAGCATTGCCAGCAGATGGAGGGAAGGGATTCCCCTCTATTCGGCATTGGTGAGGCCTCATTTCGAGTATTGTGTCCAGTTTTGAGCCCCCCACTACAAAAAGGATGTGGACAAGTTGGAGAGAGTCCAGCGGAGGGCAACAAAAATGATTAGGGGGCTGGGATACATGACTTCTGAGGAGAGACTGAGGGAAGTAGGCTTGTTTAGTCTGCAGAAGAGAAGAATGAGGGGGGGATTTGATAGCAGCCTTTAACTACCTGAAAGGGGGATCCAGGGAGGATGGAGCTAGGCTGTTCTCAATGGTGGCAGATGACAGAACAAGGAGCAATGGTCTCAAGTTGCAGTGGGGGAGGTCTAGGTTGGACATTAGGAAAAACATTTTCCCGAAGTGAGTGGTGAAGCACTGGAATGGGTTACCTAGGGAGGTGGTGGAATCTCAATCCTTAGAGGTTTTTAAGATGTGGCTTGACAACGCCCTGGCTGGGATGATTTAGTTGGGGTTGGTCCTGAGCAGGGGTGGGACTAGATACCTCCTGAGGTCCCTTCCAACCTTAATCTTCTGTGATTCTTTACCCAGTCCTTAGGGCTCAGGGCATAATCCGGTTAATTTAGGCACTCCCCACCCTTTCCCAATTTGTAAGGCTCTGGACGTACACTTCTGCAGGTTGCAGGGCCTGTTACCAGTGAAAGCATCTTAGACATTAATATCTTGATCTCTGTTTATTAACAATTACCAAGCAAAATACACGTGCCAAGCATACAGTGCTATGCTCCCCAGTCCTGATCACGCAGGGCACTTTCCCTGTTGGCCAGGCAAGGTCGGTCTCATCTGGGTTCTGGTTGCTGGACATCACAGTTTTGCAGAGGATTCTAGCAGCTCTGATCTTGGGCTGTGTCTTGGAGGTGAATTCTTCTTCTTTCAGGTCTTTCCTTCTTATTCTTTTCCCCTTTCTTCTAGCTGGTCTCTCGGACCCCAGCATATATAATGAAACTCAGGTTCGCTTAGGTGTACCTTAACCAATGGCTTTGCTAAAATATAACAAAATAATTCTTTGATCAGTCCTTACATATTGGGAAATAATTCTCTAACCCATCCTACTCGATCACGTGAGTTGATTTAAATATTGCACAATTAGTTGTGCAACAGACAGAAACCATTAAATTACCAGACAGAAATCATTCAGATAAACCACAGGGAAGTGGGTACTGGAAAGCTAAAACAACAAGAAGTGTAGATTTTACAGCCACTGCTGTGGAGAAGTGATTCCTTGCCAGACAGAATGCTGTCGGACAACGTTTCCTTTAAACAGCTTGCGATCTGCTGCTTTATCTGGGGGTGGCACGTACTGTTACGGACAGGGACACCTTCCTGACTGCCTGATATTCCATTGTGGGATGTCATTTAGCTGGAGTGAGCACCTGCTGCTTAGCTCATGCCTGCTGCTGCTTAGCCACAGCACAAGGCCTCAGCTCTCACGCAGCAGGGATAACCTGGTCCAGAGCACAAACCTTCTCAAAGGCAGCGAGGTAGGCGTCAATATCCCCCCCCGGGACTACGTTTGGTATCTAGGCTTCCTGAAGAATTGGTGTCCTGGGCTCTTCCCCATTTCCTCCCTCTGTGTCCCTGTTGGCCCCTCTGTGTCTCCGTTTCCCAGTCACGCTTTCACTGCTTCTCTGCTCAGCTCGCCCCTTTGTGACCCTCCAGCCTTCGTTGCTTGCGCTGAAGCACCGTCACTCTCAGCTCCAACTCCCACCGCTTCAGATCTATCAGTGGGGACCCGGGTCTTGAGGAAGCCCTGCTGCTGCCTCTGCCTGGCTCTGGAACCTGCTGCTTGGGCCACTTGTCCTTCTCCAGCCGTGCAGTCAGCTTCCAGCGCTCAGCCCGCTCCCTCCGTCGAGAGGTGCTGATACGCCATGTCCTTGCTGGGCTCTTTGGCTAGCCTTGTTGGACTGCTGCAAGTCACTTCTTGCAAAACACTAGTGGTGCTTTCAATATCCCACCGCTGCCACTACCTGTCCTGGAGCCACAGGATCGGTGCTACTCTGCCCTGCCCCCCTGCTTTGCTGCCATCTCTCAAGGAACCTGTTCAGTGTGCCAGACCCCCAGGGCTCTGTTTTCCTTCAGGGTAGACCCCGTGGCCTCACCTGTGGCCGAAGACTGAACCCCTGGGCATCAGGCCTGCAGTTTATCTGCCTCCCCGAGAGGCCGTAGCTAGGTTGAAGGAAGAACCCTTCCATAGATTTAGTGCTGCCTATACTAGGGGTAGGTTGGCTTAACTCTGTCTTTCAGGGCATGGATTTTTCACCTCCCCGCTGCCAAGTGATGTAGCTATGCCGATGTAAATTCCCAGTGTAGACCAGCCCTTAATCTGCCCCGCCCCCTGCTTGGCAACAGTGCTGTCAGGGGAAACTGAGGCACACACCAGCTTCATATAAATATTTGAAAATTTCCACTTTGTGGTAGTTGGTGAAGGGCGCGTAGGTTATGGGTGGTGAATGGGGATTTCGGGGTGCTTGTCCGTTGGGTACAGGGCATGGCCCAGACTCAAGGGGGCAGTGCAGTAGAATGATTGAAGCCGAGAGCTGGGGACAGAGCCAGAGCTTTGCAGCATTGTGCCAGCAGCTTCCTAGTCCCACGTGAAATCTACGTGTCCGTCATTCCTGCTGGGCGGCTGGCAGCTGCCGATGCTTGACCTGCCCAGGTGCCTGGGTGGGAGCTGTGAGTCTGGGCCGCCTCCCCTGCCTTCCCTGGTCGGTGATCACCACTTCCCCTGGTGGATCAGCGCAGCTTGTGTGTTACTGATTTGTGCACGCAGTAACGCCTGCGGTGGTCACCGTGGCCGCCTGCTCAGATAGCCACTCACGCACCTGGCCGTCTGCGCCAGCAGGCCACGGCTTTGAACGGGCAGCAGCAGCGATTGCATCTCTACAGCGGGCGCCCGATGGTTGGGCGAAGCCCCACGCCTTGTTCTCCTGCTCGCCTTGCAGAGGCGTGACGGAGGGCGTGACACTGCTGCTGCTAGCTCTCCAGACGGGGCTGCTGGACCTGCAGGTTCTGCAGAGAACCTTCCTCCTCAGCATCATCCTCTTCATCGTGGTGACATCCACCCTGCAGTCCATGATCGAGATAACTGACCCCATCGTGCTGGCGCTGGGGGCTTCGCAGAACAGGTAGGCCCCTGATCCCGTAGGGGGCAGCAGGACCTGGCCCTGTCTGATACCCCACGGCCTGCCCCACTGCAGTGGTGTGGCACAGCTTCCTGATTAACCACGGTCCCGGCCCCTGCCCGTGGCTGGGCTCATCGCGTGGGTCTCCCTAGACCAGGCACCGGCCTGCTGGGTGAACGTTAACTTGGCCACCTCTTGGGGCTGCCTGCAGAGGTGAGGGTAACAATTCCACTGCCTCCCCTTGGCCCCTGGCAGGGCTGCTCACGCCTCTCTGGGAGACTGGGTCAGGGCCGAGCCGTGGCTCCAGGGAGTGTCCCTGTGGCCACAAGGAGCTGGCAGCCCGTGGGCTGATGGATGCTGAGCCCTGAGGTCAGAACAAGCTGGGCCCCAAGCCTCCCTTCCATTCACCTGGCCAGGAGGGGAAGGGGAGGGGGCTGTGCATCTCCCTAGCTCCCAGCTGGCCCTGCAGGCGTCTTGCAGGCTTTGTAGCTCTCTCCTCCATGTGGGAGAGTTTCTTGGGGAGCCGGGGGGCGCGCTGTGGGAGCACCGGAGACCTGCAGGTTGAGCTGTGGGCTGACGAGGCCTCTGACATGTTCTTCCCCCCAGGAGCCCTTGGAAGCATTTCCGCAGCATCAGCATGTGCCTCTTCCTGCTGGTTTTCCCCTGCTTCATGGCATACAAGATCGCTCGCTTCTTCCACATGGACTTCTGGCTGCTGATCCTGGTCTCCAGCTGCATGCTCACCTCCCTGCAGGTACGAACGGGTGTCCCCCACACACAGCTGGGTCCACAGCTGCATGCGGCCCTCCCCCCACGTCTGCACAGGGTCCCCTCCCCAGTTGGCGTGCCCAGCTGCATGCTTCAGAGGCAGCACAGGACCACAGGACAGGAAGGGACTTCTCGGGTCATCGAGTCCAGCCCTGGCCATCGCACCCTGCCTCCATCTTCACACCGGCAGCTCCTTGCTCCCCAGGAAACGTCCTGTGTGTAGCACAGAGTCCACAGACTGCTGGGAGGTTGTTTAGCCTGGAGAAGAGGAGACGGAGGGGGGACATGAAAACCCTTTTCAAGCACATTAAAAGCTCATTACAAGGAGGAGGGAGAAATATTGTTCTCGCTAACCTCTGAGGACAGGACAAGAAGCAATGGGCTTAAACCGCAGCAAGGGCGGTTTAGGTTGGACTTTAGGAAAAACTTCCTCACTGCCAGGGTCGTTAAGTGCTGGAATAAGACACCTGGGGAGGCTGAGGAATCTCTGCCACTGGGGGGTTTTTAAGAGCAGGTTAGACAGACAGCTGTCAGGGATGGTCTAGATGATTCAGGGGACTGGTCTGGAAGACCTCACGAGGTCCCTTCCAGTCCTACAATTCTCCGATTCCCTGCAGCCTCTTTGCAGAGCATTAATGACTCCGTTAAGCCCCAGCACGGAGCCTTGTGCACTTGTTGGAAACCTTTCACCAACATGAAACCTGCCTGCTCAGCGTCCCTCGGCCAGTCTCTGACCTGCAGTGGCCCTTTGCCCTCAGCCCCTTTGTTTCCTTTCCACCCAGCCTTGGGCGGGACCTTGCCATGGGGCACATGACAGTCCAGATAACTCGCGTGGCCTGGTTGTCCATCCTCAGCCCCTAGGAGTGGGCAAGGGGCCGACCAGCCTGGTGGCCGTTGGCGACGGTGCGCCACCCCCACACTGACCCTCTGTGCCAGGTAATGGGCACCCTCTTCGTCTACGCGCTCTTCATGGTCGAGCTGTTCCAGGAGGCGCCCCTGGAGAAGACGGACGAGATCATCTACTATGTCAACGCGGTGAGCCGGGTGCTGGAGTTCCTGGTGGCCGTCTGCGTGGTGGGCTATGGCACCTGGGAGTCCATCTTCGGTGAGTGGAGCTGGATGGGCGCCTCTGTCATCATCATCCACTCCTACTTCAACGTGTGGCTCAGGGCCCAATCAGGCTGGAGGAGCTTCTTGCTCCGCAGGGAGGCCGCCAAGAAGATCAACTCACTGCCCAGGGCCACCCGGGGACAGTTGCGGCACCACGACGACGTGTGCGCCATCTGCTTCCAGGTGAGCACCAACAGCCCTGTCCCTGCCGCCCAGCCGCCCCCTCCCCTCCCCCCGGGTTCACCAGTGAGGCTGGCGGCTCCCTCTCCGGGTCTCCAATGCCCGCCCTTCACTTCTACGTGGAGCAGATCACTGCTAGGGCCCAGAGGAGAGGGAGCCTTCCATGGGCCTGTGTGGGAGACGGGGCGAGTTCTCATGCAGATCAGAAATCCCTCTCCTCGAGTGCACTTGTAACCCGTCCGTGCCCAGGGTAGCCCACTGATAATGCCAGG